>OX457033.1:27384164-27799164 GCA_949752745.1 Protula sp. h YS-2021 | reverse complement strand
GCAGTCCTTTCATATGATTAACAGTCCATTTATATGATTGATAGTCCATTTATATGATTGATAGTCAATTATATGATTCACAGTCCATTTATATAATTGACAGTCCATTTATATGATTGATAGTCCATTTATATAATTGATAGTCCATTTATATGATTGACAGTCCATTTATATGATTGACAGTCCATTTATATGATTGACAGTCCATTTATATGATTGATAGTCCATTTATATGATTGATAGTCCATTTATATGATTGACAGTCCATTCATATCAATGATAATCAATTTATACCATTGGTGGTATATTTATATTACTGGTAGTCCATTCATATCAATGGTAGTCTATTTGTATCAATGGTAATCAATTTATATGACATTCGATCAAGCGATCAATTGTGAGAGATGTTATTAATTTATGACCATTTTCGTCGAGTTGCAATTGCGTAAGTTCCTTTGAGAAGACATAAAAAAATAATGTTCCTGAAACGATGGGATATGTCAGATTACACGGTATGATTTCCAGAATAACAGATTCACTGTGTATAAAATTTGCAGATTTTTTTGAATCAGAAATAATATTTTTTAATGGAAATTTCAACACGAACTGAGTAAAAACAATTACAATTATTAAAGGGTTACAGCGGATCTATAGAAGAGGCGGACCTGGAAAGCTCAGCGCATATGTAGATCTGTTGATGCTCTTGGCGTATCTGCAGATTCGCTGAAATTCTTAACGGATCTCACGGATCCGGTAGTTTTAAGCCAAGAAAATTATCCAGATCCACAGAAATAACTGGGGGACATCCAATGCTGTCTGATGTGACAATTTTAACCATCTCATGGTGCTTTTAATTATTCGGATAAACACAATTGACCAAGTGCCTCTGCGATACCTTTTAATAAAATGTAGACGTAGTAATATAAGTAAGGGTTGAAAAGCCTTAATATCAACCTTCATTTCTCCATAAATTATTGCCTTCATAGGCCCTGATGTCCTTAACAATATAGCGCCAGGGATCAATAACTACCTGGTCTTAGTGCACAACAATTGCTATTTATGGAACACACATTAACGTAGTACCGCTAGTCAGTATTGGGGTGTTTATTCTGGGATATAAATAACTGTGATGAAGTTACTGTTTTGTCATTTGTGCAATCTTTTGAGCTTAACACGTTTATAACCCGTGAGTTAACCCCTTAAGCAACAGTCCACTCACATGAGGCAGCCTTTTTATTCAAGTGTGTTGATAAAAGATTATAAGTGTAAAGCAATGTGGAGTAAAATTATACAATTTCCAATATTCGGCATGTTTGGACACAAGTGCCATTCTCAGTTCGTTACCGGATGGCGCATCGAGAGGGTAGTTCGAATAATTACATTAGTTCTCTTTACTTTGTTACATTTGTTTCTATGTTAAATTGATAGTGAAAAGTATATGTTATAAAGTATTATGGCAACCTCGTTAAGAGATCCCTATTCATCCTCAGATAAAACCGGAAGTAACAGTGTACCTGAGCATTGTTTGAAACGTAGAAAAGGTAATGTAAGCAATGGTAAAGCCAGAAAACGAATCCGTTGTGGGTTTTTGGATCATTGCGCGATTAGCAGTGACTTAAGTGACGCAAAATCAGGAGATGTTACAGAGCATTGGTATGTGATGTTTTGCTTTGTGTTATGGAATGACGTCAATGCGGCACGTGACTTGTTACAGCAACATACCGTTGATCCTGTTGCAGAATTGGAAATTTCCAAAGTACTTTATTACGATCAATGCCTGCTTGATGAAATTTTACAGTCACAACATTATGCAAGGATATTCGACTATATTATGCAATGTAAACCTGAAACAAAATCACAACCCAAACACAATAATTTTAAAATCAGTCTTCTTGAAATGGCATGCTTGTTTCAAAAGCAAGTACAAAGCTCGGACATGGTTAAATTAATGCTGAGGAGTAGCTTATCGTGTTCTGGCTCTGCTATATATGGTGAATTGATATTAAATACATGGTTAAACATTGACACATTTTATACTCTTATTGCGTATGCGTGGGAAATAAAACGTGCTGATCCGTTTTGGGAACAGAGGATTAAATTTCATAACGCTACTTTAAGAGCGCTTAGAGAATTGGTAACCAAAGCTATGACAGTGCGCTACAATAAACACGACAGATACGCTAAAATAAAAGCGATATTGGATATTGGTCGGCTTTATTATTTAGAGCATCCGAGTTCTTACGTGATGCTTGTCACCGCGTGTGTGGAAGAGTGTATGAAGCGGCAAAACAGTTATCTTCTGTTGTCACTAAAAGAACACCTTACATGTCCTTTTTC
The DNA here is from genome assembly GCA_949752745.1 of Protula sp. h YS-2021. Lineage (NCBI taxonomy): Eukaryota > Metazoa > Annelida > Polychaeta > Sabellida > Serpulidae > Protula > Protula sp. h YS-2021. The sequence goes on along the minus strand of OX457033.1, from coordinate 27,796,827 downwards.
TTGTGTCAATATCAGTAGAGAATTTAATGAAACAATGGAGAATATGTTACTACAAGCTCTGCGACAACGTTCTTATATTATCGCTCATTTGTTGGTAACTTCCGGTGTAAACATCAATTGCAATAGCAGTAACCATCTCAACAGATCTTTACCAAGAAACACAACTCCACTCCTAGAAGCTTATAATGACCTTTTCCTCACACATTATGTATTAGAAAAGGGTGCTAATCCAAACGCTAAATGGATCGATAGTGCCAGAGCTGTCACACCTTTTGCAGAAATACAACGTCAGCATACCACAGACTGTGGGCCTTTATATATGTGGCTGATGTGCTGTTACGGTGCTAATGTCAATGAATCATTTCCATGCTCGGGCTGTATATCCAACAGTCATTCACTTTTATGTCAAATTTCAAACAGCAGACATTCGTACAGCATTTTGAATATAGAGATTTTAGTGAGATTTTCAGCTGATGTAGATTTACCGAACAAGTTCGGGCTGACGGCCCTATGTGCCGCGGTGATGTACAGGCACACACGTGCAGTAAGGTTACTGCTGATCCACAACGCAAATCCTCTTCCGGTATTTATGCCCTACCAGGTTCCTCACCCTATCGGCGTACCGGCTAGCATTGCCTTGCGGTTTCACGCCTATCACATCATCAAACTCCTATTACTGTGCGGTGCAGATTTATCATCCGATTTTAAAACCGAACTATCATCTGTGCGATTGCCGTCAGATCTGTGTAGTTATTCACGTAAGTGCTTGGAATGGATTAATACTTGGATTAATCAGCCATGCTCATTGCAATATTACTGTCGAAAAACGTTAAGAAAGTGTAAACCTGGGAAAGAACTGCAAACATTTCTTGCTCAGTTAGATTACCCACAGAAACTTAAAAACTACATTACAACTAAACGATTAATGTAAAGTAAATATTTTTTTTTATAAATCTGCGATTCTTGGGCGAAAATCCATTTAAAATTCTGTCAGGGATTCGACTATTTTTACACAAGAAAAAAAATCAACTGAATTGAAGAATCGCCGGATGTCCGCATATAAGCTGTAAATCACAAATCTTAAAAAGGCCGACCTTGGGCACAAGCAGGTATTTCCACCAGTAGTAGAGACCACATATGGAACAGATGCCACTCTCTATTGACAGAGAGGACAAAGACGCTGGTGGCGATAAAGCCCATTGTGCCATGGAGGGTAAAAGTTTTGATTGTGGCGATAAAGCCCATAGTGCCAAGGAGGGTAAACGTTTTGATGGTGGCGATAAAGCCCATAGTGCCAAGGAGGGTAAACGTTTTGATGGTGGAGATAAAGCCCATAGTGCCATGGAGGGTGAACGTTTTGATGGTGGCGATAAAGCCCATAGTGCCAAGGAGGGTAAACGTTTTGATGGTGGCGATAAAGCCCATAGTGCCAAGGAGGGTAAACGTTTTGATGGTGGAGATAAAGCCCATAGTGCCATGGAGGGTGAACGTTTTGATGGTGGCGATAAAGCCCATAGTGCCAAGGAGGGTAAACGTTTTGATGGTGGCGATAAAGCCCATAGTGCCATGGAGGGTAAACGTTTTCCTGGTTTTCTGATTACTACATGACCCTTTATTAGTGACTTTAATTGAGGGCTGTTTTTATTGATTGAATCCACCTGAGTAGTTTACCGGTCGGATGATTATTGAACGTGACGTGCCAGTTTTGATTTGCCTAATCCACCTGGGTAGCTCGCAGGTCGGGTGATTTTTGGACGTGGCATTCCACGTTTTCATTGGCCTAATCCACTGCTGGTCAGAAAAGATGTAAAACTATATGTTAATATAAAGGATTTCGGCCTTCATTATTTTTCTTTGTGCAAAATTTGTGAAGTTTTATTATTGTGGAAAAGCTTGAAAATGTTCTGTCGAATAAGTTCAATGTTGAAGAGTTATTCTATGTTCTTTTTGACAGTGATTTGTGATGACATGCCGTGTTAAATTCTATCATCTTCCGTATCAGTGATTGCATGCCTGTGCTAATTCTAGAATAGCATGTCTCTGGGTAACTTGTGTGGCATTAGAAGATGGCGAAATAAAGTGATACACAAAAAACAATAGTTTTACCATCCAGCACATTGTATGTTTTGGCAATGTGGCCAAAATAGATATGTTTATTGTGAATTCTGTTTGATCGCTTTACAGTTTGAGAAATGCTTCGAAGAGAAATGCTGGAATGTTTAGTGATTTGGTCCAAATTTGACCAAATGCCTACTCTAATAAAATCGATTTGACATTAGACAGAATTGAATTGAATTCAAACGCAAAAACTTTTCTGCTTAAGTCAAAGTGCGGATTGAAATTTGAAAGAATTGTAGAGCAAAATCTCATACCTCAGCTTTTATTTTGTTTGGCCAAAAATTAGACAAAATATTGACCAAAAAAACGGCCATATTTCAGAAAATGATACTCTTCCTAGAAATCCTGTACAATCGCTTCGGCAGGAATATACATCAGAAGCTGTGCAATATGTTTCTCTTCTGTTTTGCAATTTGTCCAAAATGTTGATCAAAAGCGAATAAATTTCAATAAAAAACAAGTGCTGATCGCCCCACAAATACTGTGTTTCTAATTTGGAATTTAACTGCAATGTTAGCTCTGGAGCTCCTCTACTAAATAAATATTTTGTCAAAATTAGCAGTTTTCTCTTTTCTCCTTTTACGACTCCAAACATTGTCCATGCGCTGCCTGGTTACGATGAGACGCGTGTAGAGCATTGGAAACGAAATTACCTGCCTGATTAAAAAGTGAGCTATAAACCACCGTATATCACGTACAATCATTTGCAAGTATTTTATACCATAATGGATAATAAACAATTCTCGTTTAAATGAATAACAAATATAGGCTGATATAATCGCCTTCAGTTGCTTATGAGTATAAATCCACCGAACCATGTCTAAGCGCAATCATTCACACTGAACTACTGTGTATGATTGCATTGAATCACTGTACCAGGACGCAATGATTCACTATCGATGGGCAGCCTGAATCATTATGAATGCCACTATGCCAGAGCACAATGATTCGCTGTACATGGGCACACTGAACCTTTATAAGTGAGTGCAATGAACAACTGTGCAAGAGCGCAAGGTGTTACCATGGGTGGCACACCGAAACATTACGAATGAACGGTGAATCTCTATACCAGAGCGAAATGATTTACTGTAGATTGGCACACTGGACCACTGTAAATGAGCGCATTGAATCACTCTACCATAGCGCTATGATTTACTTTTGAGATGACACACTGAACCATTATAAATGAGCTCATTGAACTCTTACAGCAGAGCACGATGATTGACATTACAGAAGAGCACGATGATTGAGTATGGATACTCACACTGAATCATTATGACTGAGCTGATTGAACCCTTACAGAAGAGCACGATGATTGACTATGGATAGGCACACTGAACCGTTATGACTGAGCTTATGAACCCTTACAGAAGAGCACGATGATTGACTATGGATAGGCACAGTGAACCAATATGAATGAGCTCATTGAACCCCTACAACAGAGCGCGATGATTGACTGTGGATAGGAACACTGAACCATTATGAATGAGCTCATTGAATCCTTGCAGCAGAGAAAGATGATTGACTATGGATAGGCACACTGAACCATTTTGACTGAGCTTATTGAACCCTTACAGCAGAGCACGATGATTCAATATGGATATGCACACTGAACCATTAAGAATGGGCTAAATGAACCCTTACAGCAGAGCGCGATGATTGGCTATGGATAGGCACACTAAATTTATGAATACGGGTAATGAATAACTACGCACTACTTTACCAGAAAACTGTCAAATAAATTTATGTATTTGAAAACGTCAATTTATGTATCTTTTATCTCTAAAGTTTCTCCTTACAAATCCATAAAGATGTTTTCACATCAGACATGCAATTGAAAAGATAAAGTGGGCACGTATTCCAAGCACCAATGCATCATGGGAATTTACTTACCGCACCATATAAAAAAGTTATCAAAATAAGCTTCTTCAAAAATCTGAAAACATGGTAATAAAAATAATATCAGACACTAACAATTGTTATTTAGTTTCCTGTTCCGTGTATTACAGTTTCAAATAAGGGCGTTGTTTTGTAAAGAAGCTTTGCGTAGCTTTTTGCTTATTTATGAAGCTGTGCTAAATATTTTCTCAAGATTTTAAATTTTTTAAGCTTATCCACCGGGAAAACACTCTAACACTCTGGAATGTGGTGGTGGAAAATCTGCAGTTTTTACTTACACTGTACTTATTCTTTAGAGAAGTAGATGAAGTAAATTAAAAATAACATGAAAAAGTAAAATCTTGGCTGAAAAGAGAAAAGCCATCTTTCATCTAGTTTCGTTTTATTTAAAAGGAAAAAGAATACAGTGCAAGAGTGGGGACGAGTAACGGGAACAGGAGGCCAACACACAATATAAACAATAAAGAAAGAACACAGGACAAGGGTGGATGCAAGAAGTGGAGACAGGGGGTCAATACAAGATACAAACAACAAATGAATAACACAGGACAAGAGTGGAGGCGAGTAATGGAAGAAAGGGGCCAACACATACTATAAACAACAAAAGAAGAACAGGACAAAAGAGGATCCGAAGAGGGGGTCACAATACTAGCAAGACAGAAAAAATACATGACAAGAGTGTAAGCGAATAAGGGAAATAGCGCTCATTAGAGGGTTTAATGTGTAACACTATTAATATATTTTTTAATTTGATTCTGCTCAATGAAAATAATACCCGTCACTTATAGAACTTTCCAGGTTAATTTGTGGCATATATTTTTACACTAGGCACGTTTTTGGGAAAACCAGAGACTTTGTATTTATTGTGATCAATAACTATGCCTTTGGCGAGCACTGCCAGTAAATCTGCCTATATAACAGCGCGGAGATCTTGTAAAGCTTTCACTGACGTACATCAACCCGTTGTGCTCGGAGTCGACTGATCCTAAAAGGCTAATGATGGAGATGGTGAGACAATGGACAGTGCCTGTAGATATTTGTAGATATTTGTGCCTTTCTGTGTCGCTCCTTTTCCTGATAATTCACATAAATGTTTGTGCTTGTAATAGAGCTGGACTGGAGCCCCAGGAACAGAAGCTGGTTGAACAAAATCACGTGTCATTAGGATCAAATTCGGAGGTAATAGAAGTTTCCCCTGACCAAAAAGAACATGTTTCCATTTGGAATCGAAGTGAATACAGCGAAACTACACAATACCCAAATAGAGCAAGGAATTATGTGAATAGTGAGTGTGATTTATGCGCGAGCCTCACGCTCAGTAAGGATCAGTTGGATTATGTTCACACAGAAATCATCAGGCAAAAACTCAAAGACAAATTAGATGCAATTCTTCCTAAAAACCAGACGTTGTCGGGGGTACGTCTGCCACAGTCAGTGATTCGAAACAATGGGATATTTACTTCAAAAGAAGATGGCACAGCCGCAGAGTCGAAACAAGTCATTGTGTTGGCCAATTCAGGTAAGGATAAACTTAATTATTGATTTACTTTGAATTGGTGAAAAACATCATTTTAAGCATACTCACTTTGTGAAACTTCTTAAAAGTAAAACATAACTTCGATTATTTTATTTTAAAACATAAGGAGTATGGCATCTGATACACATGCATAATGTTTGACCAATGGCGCAATGCGTATAACGTATGTGCTAAATATATATATACAGACACACATATATATATATATATATATATATATATATATATATATATATATATATATATATATATATATATATATATATATATACATATGCATACGTTCAACACATGCGACTTATTGTACAAACAAGCACAGCGTATTATGGAGCGCTTAAGGGTAGAGAGCTTGCGTTAGTTTTGTATGAGACTAAGAAGGCAAATTTTCAGAACTAATATGCTGTCCTCACGTCAGTTTTATTCGTGGTTAAGATGCTAATAATTAAGCAGTTTATGAGATAGTATATAAAAACTTAAAGTGGAAGTCAGAGACAGTAGAACGCACAAGTATTGGTTATACTCCCAAGAAATTTCTGTTATAATGTAGTATTGCATTCATATTGTACTGCTAGAATTTCAACCATAAGTTGAAGCCCCGAAAAGCCACCACCAAAAACCGTCAGGATTGCAACCACCGATTTAAATGACTCTGTTGCCTGATATTATGCAAAAAATCATTGTATTCTTAATACTGATACATGTCTTCAAATAAATAATGACTAACCTAACTTTTAATACAAAATTCTCATGCTTCTTTTAAGTATGATATTAATTTATCAAATCTACAAATGCATGATGAGGTTTTGGTTCAAATTCTGAAGTTTCAATTTGCATCTTGACGATGCTCATTTGCGTTTTAGAATTTTCAAATTGATGCCTGTGTAAAAACTATAATTCAAAGTAACCAGTGCTTAGGTCGAAAGAACGGTTTTATCATCAGTGAGTAATGTAATTCTTATTAAAGATACATGCATTATGACGTCACAATTACGGCTATGGATTTACATAAGTGGCGATTTAGGCCATGTTGCTTCGGGGCACAGCCAGTGCAACATTGTGGTTTCTTTGTTTCACTTTAAAATATAATTGTAATACAGAATCTATTGCTTTTATTTGATAGAAAATTGCTAAAAAGAAACAACTGAATTATTTTAATTTACTCATGTTAAGTAAATGCTAATTAAATAAATTTACTTTAAAATTTTGATATCACGTGTATAAAAGGAAGACAAACCAGAGTACAGATGACTTAGTTACACATATCAGCTAACTGTATATTTCTTAAATCCAATATTCTTTGTTTGCGTTTCAAATTAGATATTTATTGTATGTCGGGGTTAAAAGATGAAAAACAGTGTATTCTTTTGTCAGAAAATCCCGAGTTGAGTAGCAACGAGGATTTTCGGACACACACGTTTTGAACATTTGATTTAAAACAAGCTTTCTATTAGCGTGTTTTCTGAGCAAATAATCTACGCTAAATATTTTACGAATCCACTCTAAATATGACAAGAGACTGCTCATAATTATGACGAGATGTTTATTATGTGTCACAACAAACTGCTTATTTTTTTGCCATCATTCAATCCATAACTAAATCTTGTTCGTCAATAATCTCATCAAACACTTCTCACCAGTTTCTCAGAGAACGATTGATAAACATTTGGTGTTTGGCATTTAAATACTAAAGCCAAACGTATATCACAAAATAATCAATTGCAAATCAAGGGCAAGGTCATCAAGGCTGTTCTGGACATGTTCTTGATTATTGAAAAGAATAAGAATAATAAAATGTGTTTTTCAATCAGTTCATCTGTGTGATGTGATGGATAAGATACTTGCTTGCTACGCAAAAAGTCCGCAGTTCGAAACCTGGCCGCCACGTTTTTTTCCAAGCCTGTATGTTACACTCTCACAAACCTTTACGCAAGAGACCCTCCTGCCTTTGAGTCAGAGATCGATAGGAGTGACGAAACTCGAAGACACCACTCTGACAATGAACTGAAAATGAGCGTGGATTCGTAACCGAGAAAACACGCTAAAGACGATACAAAAATCGTCAGCTACTTTGTAAAGATCAGACAATACAGAAAATTGGAAACTGACTCAACAATTAAGAGACATGCCATACCTTCTAAACTGAAAATGTTAGAAGTGTGTTTTTTTTTGTCACTCCTTTAATAATTGGTTTAGTTTTAAGCAATTTATTTCTTTTTCTTTTCTGAAATGCATCCCTCTTCAGTCTTTTAGCCACTTTGGTACTCGATGATCGTCATCGCCAATGTTTATGTTCCTTAACCAATGATATGTGACTGAATACCAATTTTAGTGGGGGTGAAAGTTTTTCCTTCGATTTCGGACTAGCAGTTCTTATTTTTATCTGCAAACAATGCTTGACATTTTAATGTTAATATCATTTCATTGCGAAATGGGTATCCGCCCATTACACCCCCTGTCTAATATCGCCCCCGCTCCCAGATGAAAAAAAAAATGAACATTTTTTTTTTTATATTTATTGAAAAGTAAAAAAAACAAAAAAACACAAGTCTAGCAGCTGCTAATGGTTCATCTCAGAACTGCTGTTCTATTTCAGTCAGTGAAACGTGTACACACATCTTAATCTTTTTGGCTTTCCCTTTTGACACTACGCCATCTGATTTTGTAGCCAGTCCCTCTCAAGAAATTTTCGTCCAGCTGCACTTTCGATGCACAGAGTTTTCAGGCGCCTCTGTATTTTTTGCGGACTCATTTTTTTGCGGCGTATCTTCCTGAATGTCTTGGTCAATCAGGGTTCGAACTGTTGCCTCCTGCTTGATGGCGGTGAATTTTGGTGTGAGAAACATGGGACTAAACTGATCTCCGGCATTTCTTCAATACTAAACCAATCGAAATACATACGACTTAAAAGAAACAATAGTCTCAATAAGCGATTAAATTGCATTAGATTGCAACAGATAGTCCCTAAACGCAAATCGTATTAAGCCAGTACTAACACAGCACCTCCGACAACTACCCCCTCCCCATACGACACGCAATTACAATAGGATTAAATTAAATACCTGCCCGCAATCTTCTTTATAAAGATGTGGCTTCGTTGCCCCGAAATAGCTTACGATAGATCTGCGATAATATTCAATTGAAATAGCGTATTTAAAATCTCGGGGGGGGGGGGGGGGTTGAAATGTGTACTTTTCCATTTGAAGGCGTGATGGGGTGGCGGCGAAGTGTCCTGGGGAGATGTGGATGGGGCATAATGTCCTGGATTCAGCATCATAAAGTACTGACAAGGAAAATGACTTTCTGAAATAGCTGCAAGTGGTGTCCCAAAGTAAAGTAAATACCATTTTAAAATAGCTTTCGCAAAGCTGCAAGTGCTTTAAAACAGAGCATTATTCTCAACAAACGTTTGAGACATGAAGCTATTTTACATAGTACATAAAAATATTTCTAAACAAAAACAGATAAAACGAATGTATAGATCTCCCAATCAAATATCTCCCGAACTCCGGATCAGATACCTCCCGATCAACTATCTCCTGATCAGATATCTCCATATCAAATATCTCCATATCAAATATCTTCTGATAGCATATCTCCCGATCAAATATTTCCCGATCATATATCTCCCTACCTTCCTATCAGATACCCCCGATCAAATATCTCCCGATCAAATATCTCCCGATCAAATATCTCCCGAGTAATGTGGAGATTATTTTCTATACTATAATGTCAAATCAAGTAAAAACGAGAACTTTTTTTCTTAAAATCGAAATGTTAAATACTTGACCCAAAAAATGTTTAAGAAACTTTTCAGCCTGATATTGGTTTGCTTTTTATTTGCAGACAACTCATTTTTTTTCATATTCCGAAACTTTTCTAAGAAACGTTCTTGCCAGTTCGAAAACTTTCTAAAACATTTTTGTTACTTACTCTATGAAACAGTATCCACGCGTTGCTTTTGGTGACAAAAAATCAATGTTTTAGGTTTGATCATGAAGGACGAAAACAGAGACAAGAACAAAAAGTGAGATTCACAAATACAAATCAAGTACAACGTTGGACACCACGACTCTGGTTCAATGCAAACAAACCCCTATGCCAACTGCCCCCCCCCCCCAACCCAAAGGCTTTGTTTGCCTGGGGGTTTATTTACCTGGACGTTTGTTTGCCTGGGGGTTTGTTCACCTGGGGTTTGTTTGTCTGGGGGTTTGTTTACCTGGGGATTGCTTACCCGACGATTTCTTTGTACGGAGCACCACTCACACTGTGGAGTTACGTATTAGGGTTTGGCGAATAAATGAAAAATTTGCAAATTTTAGTCTTGGAAAAAAATGTTAAGAGGTTCAGTAAAAATACCATGATACTTCTTGTCTAAAAAAATTGTGAACAGTTATATTTCGTTTAAGAGTGCTCAGTTTTCGAAGGTTTCCAGAGAACGAACCACACACCTTTTGTACTTCTGACGTTTTTTACACAGAAAATAACAAACAAAGGACTGCTTTTACATAGCCGTTTCTGAAAAACAACATCTCTCTTTAATGTGGTCATAAATAATAAAAAAACTCAATAAAACTGTTAGGTGATTTTTTGCAGCAGAGTGTTGGAAAAAATAGCTGAAAAATGTCCAGTGTTTGAATTTGATGTCTACTAAGTATCGTTGCTTAGAACCGCACAAGTGCTAGGAGGCACTGGGTCAGGATAACAGAATTAAAAAAAAAGCAATGCTTAAATCCTGTTCTATGCATCAACGGAACGAAATTCATTTACATATTCAATTAGGTTTTCATTTTATGCAAAATTATTTCGGCAAACAGAAAGTCCAATGCAAAAAAAAAAAAAAATTAAAAAAAAAAAAAATCAAGCCACTTTCGTACAAAAAAATGATCACGTTTTATTTCAAAATAAATTATTTTAACATTACCGAAAAACTTTGTTGGTTCTTTTGTTTGGCTTCGATGTCAGCGTACTGCGTCTAAGTATTATCATGATCGATTAAATATATTTCTAACTGAATTTAAGAAACATAACCATTCTTTTAGGTATGTTTATGTCTTCAGATATCTATAATTTAATTTCGGATATCCTTAATTCAATTAGATATTAAAAAAAAAAAGAATTTATGTCTTGAGATATCTCTGATTTATTTTTGGATATCCTGAATTCAAGTAGATATTTAAAAGTTAAACGCAGTTATTAAAAGTCATCTGAAACGCACCATGCAATGATTAACAATCATGTAAAATGGTAATGTAGATATCAATAATAAAAGATGAGCAATTAAAGATCAATTATGAACTTAAATACTTTACAACAAAACCAAAAAAAAAAAAAAACAAAAAAAAAAACAAAAAAAAAAAAAAAAAAAAAACAAAAAAAAAAAAAAAAAACAAGAACACTACGACGCGCATGCCTGACTTGGAAATTTTTAAATCTCGCGGTTTCTGGTTTTTGCCATGACACAATTTGTAAAGAATGTCAACAACAAAACCATCTGTTCGAGCGTTGAAAAGACGTTGAATAATATGTGACACATGGAATGGGTATAATTTGGCGTCAACGCAATCCAAATGCTTTCTCATTTTTTTAACAAAAAAAGACTTTACACATATACTTGACTGTAGGATTGTCAAAATATGAGGAGTCATTCATAAACCAAACAAACACTGACTAGGGCGAGGGGGCGGGGGGGGGGGGTGGTAGGTTTGGGAGCGGCGGGGTGGTAGGGGGGTGGGCTGGTATGTGGGTTTAATGAAGAAATCAAGGGAGCGGTCGTCAGGGGGAGGGACAGGGGTGGGGAAGGGGCACGTACGTAACGGAGAGTAAAAAAAAATGTGCAAGACGTTGTTTTGGTTATTTTATACTTTCCTCTGCCAGGCAGGACGTTTGTTCCGTTCTGTTTTGTCCGCTGTACCGAAATGTCCGCCAATTACAAACTGTTCCAAAATGTCCGCTAACCCTGTTCCAAAGTATCCGCTCGTTCCGTAATATCCGCTAACCCTGTTCCAAAGTAACCTCACATGGAGGACCCCGGGGGAGGTCCTCACACTGAGAACCGGGGAGGTTCCTCACATTGAGAACCCGGGGGTTCCCAATGATAAGACAGTATGATAGACAGAAGGTGAAAGTGTTGCCCGAGGGTGGGATCGAATCACCAACCTTCCAACCATGGGTTCGCTTCAAACTTCAAAGTTCCGCCATTTCGGTAGTTTTTGACGAACCGCGAACAAGAATAATAGCCTGGTAGGCGAACCCTTGGGGAACATCTCTGCGCAACATCTAAGCGATTGGTGTAGAACTGTAGGAGATAAAGCATTTTAAAATGGGTTAAAAGGGCACAAAAAAGTGGCGCTATTTTGTCAGTTTCTCGTCAATCGTCAAAAAAAGCAACAGCCAGGTGGCGAACTACCCAGGGAACATTCCTGCATAATATCAAGACGATTGGAGCAAAACTGAGGGAGGAGTAGCATTTTAAAGAGAAAGTTTAACATACGCACATACGCACATGCGCACATACATTCAAGCCCCCTGTAGTGATACGACTAACTCAGCCCGACAAAATCGGCTGGGTTACAAATTGAAGATTTAGCGGACACTACCAGCGGATAAAACGGAACGGGGTTAGCGGACAAACCAGGAGGAGCGGACACTTTGGAACAGGATTAGCGGACAATACGGGACGAGCGGACACTTTGGAACAGGGTTAGCGGACATTACGGAACGAGCGGACACTTTGGAACAGGGTTAGCGGACATTTTGGAACAGTTTGTAATTAGCGGACATTTCGGCACAGCGGACAAAACAGAACAAAACAGACGTTTCTAAGACTTCCTTCTGTATGACGTTTCTCAGTTAGTAGTGAAACGTCAGATGTTAATGAAGGACGCTTAAGTACCAGTGCAATTGCTATATTTCCAGATGTTCTCTTAATTCTGTCATTAAAAAACAATTTATTTAAATAAACAGAATGACTAAATATTCACCATATTTGCATCCTTGTTTTGCGATTGTTTGTTATTCTAAGAAAGGATTATTTTTTGTTGATACTGAATGAAAACAATATGATGTGAAAATAACTTCAGGGATATTGGCGTGATCTAGGGGTTGCACTTTGGTACATAACCGTACACCTTGTTGCAGGACTGCATACTTTTTATGCTTCAGTGCAGTGTTAACCGTCCAAAAATCAGACTGTTACATCCTCTTAGAAATGTATAACGTCTTTAAAAATTTGATAGATTCAGAAACCGGATAGCTTAGCAAATTTCGGACAAACTACTTCAATCAATGCTGCAGTATTTTTGTATGATTTTCTCGGAAATCAAGATTAACTTTTCACCGAACAAGTAACACTCTTAAGAAATCTCTGAATAAGTTCAATGGGGGGGGGGGGGGGGGGAGGTGTGGACAGGGGGTAGGAGGAGGAAGGGAAGGGGCGGAGGTTCTACATCGGTTGTATACGACATTAGAAATATTACGAAGGTTGTGCACAGTTGGCAGCCAGAAGCTCCAGACATTTCGTTAAAAAGGAGATGCAAGGAGAGGGGTGGGGGGAGGAGCGGGCGTGTAATTTTACTCCATGTTTTGTCACATAAGGGAGTAGCTTTGGGAATGTACCCCGCGTCGGAAAAAAAGAGTAGCACCAACATTGTGCTAACATTCTCAGTTTGAGTTTCGTTCAACGTTTCAATGACGTGCATTCTGCATGCGTCGGTATTCATAAATATATCGTATAGTGAAACAGTAAGGGGGTGGTCGGTTATTAAACTCCCGCGTTCACTGATGAAATTGGCAGAGGTATCTCAGTTTGGCAAATATGGGACCTGTTTTCCTAAGCTCGGCACCACTTGTACGTGAGTGCCCCCCTCCCTCCCTCTCCTCCCCTTATCATCGGCTGGCTGCGCTCAAGAAGGGACGACGGACCTGCTCAACTTTTTACATTTATTAAGAACTAAGAAAAGTCTATTGTTCTCTTTGGAGTGGGCTTTTTAAAACATCCCATTTTCACCACCCCGTTTTACAGATTTTGGCATCTACATTGGTAGAGAAAAAACTGCACAAAACCATTTTAGTTCAGTCCTAGTTCCTGGATTACATTACGTTATTGCCAATATTATCTGCAATTTCAAGCGAAGGAATAAATAAATCACTGAGGTCAATTAAGAAAGTCTTTTCTGAAAAGCAAACATTCAAAGTCGATTCAACGTCGATTTGACGATGTCGACCCGACTAGAGCACGACATTGACTCTGGTTGTACTTTGGTTGTGATTGGTCGCAATCACAAATAACCTCTTACCAACATCTTTACACAACGTTGAATAGACGTTGCTTTTAGTCCCGACCAAAACATAACTTTTTTGGACGTCTGCGCAACGTCTTTGATAGAACGTTGAACAGATGTCGGAAAATGGACGTTGTAGAGACGACAGACTCGAACCAAAAATCAACCTCCTTGTATTACCAGTCCATAGAAAAGGTAACTGTAACAGGTGGCTGTGAGAGTAGACCAAAAAAAAAAAAAAAAAAAAAAAGGGGGAACGTAAAATATGAGAATTTCAAGAGCAGGAAAAATTTTCCAGCTAATGTTAAAAAAATATCCATGTTTCATGACAGCGATTCTAGACTATATTTCCCCGACGTCTATATAACATCGGGAGAGAAGGGTCGTTTTGGGCTTCCATTTAAAACCTATCCGCAATGTTGATAATCAACGGAAAATAGACGTTGTTTCGTCTTCCATAAACAACCAGAACTCGACGTTGATCCAACGTCGGGTGCGACGCTTATTCAACATTGTACAACGTCGCAATGTCTCCTGGGGAGAGTGTGCAGTAAACACTCACTGCATTGATAAATATTATAAAAAGAACGAAAATAAATAAAACCAACCCAAAACCTCGTTAATGACAAAAAAGAGAACAGTGCGTTAAGAAGTTCCATCCTCCAAAGTGTAAGCAACAATTTTAGGCCATATCAACATGTAGTTGAACATTTCCAGGCTTCTAAATAAAGAGGAAAAACGCCTAGAGTCAAACTGGTTTGTCGAAACATTTTTTTTTTGGTGGTTTTATTACAAACAACTGGAGAAAGAAAATGGCCTCAGAGCGATGATAATGAAAGCAGACACCGAAATCAAAACAAATTTCTAATTTCTGAATTGTTTACAATGATTAACCTGTCTTATTTCGTTTAGTCGGTGAAGGCATTTGAATAGTTCCTAAAATCAGAATAACTGAAGAAAACAGCTGAATATTGAAATGCTTGAGCTGATCACATAAATTATTTGTCAACTGTTCCCTTCGAGAAAAAGGATACAATGAAAGAAAAAAAACATTGATCCGGAAGACTGAAAGGGTTCCAGTTTGGTTATGACTGGAGATTTGGTGTCCAGGTGAGGCAATAACTGAGAGTGTTGTGCTCATGGTGAGACAATGACTGAGAGTGTTGAGCCAATGGTGAGGCAATGACTGGTGATGTTGTGCCAATGGTGAGGCAATGTTTGCAGATGTTGTGCCCATGGTGAGGCCATGACTGAGAGTGTTGTGCCCATGGTGAGGCCATGACTGAGAGTGTTGTGCTCATGGTGAGACAATGACTGAGAGTGTTGAGCCAATGGTGAGGCAATGACAGGTGATGTTGTGCCAATGGTGAGGCAATGTTTGGAGATGTTGTGCCCATGGTGATGCAATGACTGAGGGTGTTGTGCCCATGGTGAGGCAATGACTGAGAATGTTGTGCCCATATTGTGATTTGTGTTAATGACTGAGAAGGTTGTGCTCGTGTCTTTGGTTATAACTGAGCGTGTTGTGCTAAGATCGCTGTGCTCATGATGATGGGATGATCGAGAGTGTTGTGCTCAGACGGTTGTGTTCATGTTGATGGGATGACCAAGAATGTTGTGCTCAGAGAGTTGTGCTCATGTTGATGGGATGACAGAGAGTGTTGTGCTGAGACGTTTGTGCTCGTGTTGATGGCACATGACTGAGAGTGTTGTGCTCAGACGGTTGTGCTCATGATGATGGGATGACTGAGAGTGTTGTGCTCAGACGGTTGTGCTCATGATGATGGGATGACTGAGAGTGTCGTGCTCAGGCGTTTGTGTTCATGATGATTGGATGACTGAGAATGTTGTGCTCAGAAGGTTTTGCTCATGATGATGGCACATGACTGAGAGTGTTGTGCTCAGACGTTTGTGCTCATGATGATGGGATGACTGAGAATGTTGTGCTTAGAAGGTTGTGCTCATGACGATGGCACATGACTGAGAGTGTTGTGCTCAGACGTTTGTGCTCATGATGATGGGATGACTGAGTGTGTTGTGCTCAGAGAGTTGTGCTCATGATGATGGCACATGACTGAGAGTTTTGTGCTCAGGCGTTTGTGCTCATGATGATAAGATGACTGAGTGTGTTGTGCTCAGAGAGTTGTGCTCATGATGATGGCACATGACTGAGAGTTTTGTGCTCAGGCGTTTGTGCTCATGATGATAAGATGACTGAGAGTGTTGTGCTCAGAGAGTTGTGCTCATGATGATGGGATGACTGAGAGTGTTGTGCTCAGACGGTTGTGCTCATGGTGATGGGATGACTGAGAGTGTTGTTCTCAGACGGTTGTGCTCATGATGATGGGATGACTGAGAGTGGTGCTCAGACGTTTGTGCTCATGATGATGGGATGACTGGGAGTGCAGTATAAATGTTGTAATCATTCCCAGAATGTACCACCTTTTCCTCCTCCAAAGGAACCGTTGTTTGAACAGCATTTACTGCAGAACCCAAACACAGGACAACGAATGGGGCTTAAATAATGTGGTCCTGTTTCTGGAGTGGCCCTATTTTTGGTGTTCTTTATAATGGAAGGCATCTACAGCGGGACTATTGAAAAGTGGTCCTATTTGTTAGGTGGTCCAATTTATGGAGTGGCCAATCCCGGTGTTTTGCCCTTATTTGGTTAAAATGTGGTTATCACTCTGGGAATAAATGTAAACAGAGTTAAGATTCTTCTTTTCATTTCGTTTCTTTTATGCAGTGTCAATGTGTGGAGGAAGTAACACAAGCGTCTGCTTCTCCTTTCGGATAAGACGGCAGCTCGCGCCCGGTGACGTCACATCTGTCAAGTTCTGCGCTTATAGGAAGATTGGTGGACGTATCAAGAAGCGAGACTTAAATGTAAACATACCAAGCGCGAATGTCAACGGCGGTTCTGTGGACACACTAGGCACGAATATCAACAGCGGTTCTTTGAACCAACCAGGAGCGAATGAAAATGAAGATTCCGTGAACACACCATGTGCAAATGTAAATGATGGTCATGTAAACACACCGGGCAGAGCTATCAGCGATGGTCACCACAACACCCCAGGAGCAGATGTACTTGAACTTTATGAATCCAGCCCAAATGGAGATGTGTTTCTGACAACGGAAGAGGTAGACGACAACCCCAATTGGGCAGCCTTCAAGGTACCGCGACCACTCATGGGCTTTGTTTATGCCCCACATAGCAACGCATCAGATGATGACGGCAACTCCTTCACAGAGGTGCGTCTGAAACTAAAATGCAACCAATGCGAAGGCACTGAGATTTCACGTTCAGCCAACAAAGCGTATCTGGATATAACACTAGCAGCTGCCCGGCCACGAGCCAAGCGTTCCGGAGTGGAGTGCCTCCCCAGCATCAGTCGCTGCTGTAGGGTGAGGCTCTACGTGTCCTTCCGGGAGATCGGCTTCCGTACCATTTCTCAGCCACCGGGCTTCTATGCGAACTACTGTGCTGGCAGTTGCCGAGGTGATTGTGTGTATGTTGTATGGGTTATAATGTGAAATTAATCCGGGAGCCGGTGAATGGGGGAGGGGTGGGGGGGGGGACGCTGTTGATGCGACCTGAAATCTAAACTGAGGCAAGAAACAAAAATCGCGTGAACAAGTGGGTTTTGTTTCCCTCTCTTACCTACCCCCATCCCCCTCCAAAAAAGCCCAATTAATTTTTCGTAACGTACCTGAAACATGACACTCTTTATACATTTTTATATTTTTATTTTTTTTTGTGTGTGTTTTTTTTATGTGTGTTTTTTTTGGTAATAGGAAATCTATAAATATGATTTTTTTCCGCATTTCTGTTATGTTGGATCAGTAGGCAGCCCATCGACAAAAGAAGCCAATTTTTTTATGAAGTACAATCTGTTTTTTTTTTAAATTTCAGGGCATCACACGCCGGCACATCAGAACGCACACATCATCATGGGACTGACAGACTCACAGAGGAGAACGGCCAATAACCAGTACGTCTCCTGCTGCAGTCCCGTCCGTCTCTCACCCATTGACATCATCGTTCCAAAGGGTGACGACAATTTCGAAAAGGAAACGATGCCGGATATGAGTGTAGACACCTGCGGATGTGCATAGCCATTCATGAACTCGTTGCAGTGCCTTGATGAACACCTGCGGATGTGCTTAGCCATTCATGAACTCGGGACAGTGCCTTGATGGACACCTGTGACTGTACGTTGCCATCATGAACTCGGGGCAGTGCCTTGATGAACACCTGTGGCTCTACATAGCCATTCATGAACTCGGGACAGTGCCTTGATGAACACCTAAGGATGTGCTTAGCCATTCATGAACTCGGGGCAGTGCCTTGATGAACACCTGTTGCTGTACATAGCCATCATGAACTAGGAGCAGTGCCTTGATGAACACCTGCGGCTGTGCTTAGCCATTCATGAACTCGGGGCAGTGCCTTGATGAACACCTGTGACTGTACGTAGCCATCATGAACACGGGGCAGTGCCTTGATGAACACCTGCGGCTCTATATAGCCATCGTGGACTCGGGGCAGTGCCTTGATGAACACCTGCGGCTGTACATAGCCATCATGAACAAGGAGCAGTGCCTTGATGAACACCTGCGGATGTGCTTAGCCATTCATGAACTCGGGGCAGTGCCTTGATGAACACCCGCGGCTCTACATAGCCATCATGAACTCGGGGCAGTGCCTTGATGAACACATGTGGCTGTACATAGCCATCGTGGACTCCTGCCTCCTGAACGCCTGCTTTGATGATTTGAAATCTGACATTTCATAGCCATTACTAATGACTAGAAAGAAAAAAAATATTTCGCATCTTTTTTTCTAATTTTAAAGAGAAACGATAAGGCTGACTAGAATTTTTTTCCTTGGTAAAAGTAAGCCCAGCTGAAAACCAATTGTCCCTTTCATTAGAAATTGCTTTGTCCCCGCATCAGCTACTATTATGATTTCATTGTTCCCCCTGGTAAAATTGTACAAAATGTTACCATTACGGCATAAAGTTCTCTTTTTTACGACATAAAGGTTTCGTATTATGCATTTGTCACTTTGTGGTTGTTTGTCACTGCTTGTCTTTTCCGAAAGGAAATGAGTTTCTTTTTAATAGTAATGTTTTTTTTAATTTTTTTTTAAATTGCGGTAATCACCCCAGTCCGTTTAGTTCTCTTTTTATGGGCAGCCAAGTAAACATTGCAATGTCTGCCTAGAGGCAATATCAGGTTGCGAATCTAACAACCAGATTTTGTTTAACTATCCAAGAAAGATTGTTTGTGGTACCGACTAAATTGAAAGGACTACTCAGCGCCGTTGTCATAACGCTGGGGAGACGTGGGGATATGGTTGTATATGAAACTGGAAACACAATTTCCCTGATGCTGTATGAACGTCAACGTACTAAAAACGCCAAAAAAAAAAAAAGACAAAAAAAACGAAAAAAAAAAAACGTTATCATATTATCACTCCTTCGAAATGGCAGCCACCATCATAATTCTTTCAAGCAATAAGTCAAAATGGCGAATTATATGGAATTCCGTTTTAACATTTAATTTTATATCAAAATGTAATTAAAGATATCAGTAAATCAATGTAGAGCTCATTAATTTATATTGTGCAATCAATAATTGAATTTTAGAAGACAAAACTTTATTTTTGCGATAAAAAAATCAATTTTATAAACTGAAAAAAAAAACCTTAAGGGAGGCACGCATTTAACGAATCGTCAATTCAATTTTGGAGAGGAAAAACTGAATGATTGATTTCAATAAGAACAACACAGTTTTTTAACTCAAGAAATGCTTCTTTTTTGTGTGCAGTAAAAAATGAAAAGAAAGATTCTGTATACAGAGAAAAGTCATTATTTCATTCACAGAAGTTTGCTTTTGGATTTTATATACAAGTATGTCCAAGGACATGACCCAGCCGAGTTTCAAAACAAGGAAAGAGAGAAAAACTCTGAAACGAAAACTGTTAGGCCAAAAAAATGAAGAACTTTGTTTCCGAACGTAAATTTTTCATAATTTTTCATAATTTTAATACACAAAAACGAGTGGAAGCTACCCGAAAAGGGATGTTGGAGAGGTTGGATTTTGACGATTCACGTATTTACCCACATTTACACAACTTTACAAAATTTTTAAGTGTCATTTGTAGAATTAAGTATTTAAAAAAATTAACAATAACAAAAATTTCTTGTGTTTTACGAGACATAAAGAAAGATTGGTCGCGGTCTGCAATGCAGTTCATAACACCAAGGGGAAAAATGTGGTTAAAACGAGAACAACGTCAAACAAGTAGTGATTTCAGCAAAAAAAAAATATGTGACAAATATATAGTTCATCGTAAAAGAACGACATTCGCAATGGACATACAAGCGCAAGTCATCCACAGTACCATAAAACGAAGGGATTGATACTTCATGAATGCGTGAATAGTAGTTAATAGTAATTCGGAGTTCGATAAACGAGAAGGTAATGCGTTCATGTAGGTGTTGTGGTAAATGTTTGTCTTTAAAAAATGTCCGGATTTTAATTTTAATTTAATTTAAAAAATTTAATAGCAAATGCAACAATTGCATCACAATGAGTTCAACTCACCTTCAACTCACTCCGCGCGTAGTACACAACTAAAATATTGCAACTTGGAAATGTACCTCATCGAGGTATTTTATGAAATAAACACCGAAATGATTTTATTATAATGTCAAGATGATGTCCATTGTGTCACAAGTAAAAGTTCAAGTAAAGGTTGCTTCAAAGAGAAGTTTCCGGCTGACAAGCAAACTTGATCCCGAACCACGCTGCAGGGATGTCCAGTCCTTGCTCCCTTCACCCTTCATTGATGCAAATGGGGGGTCTACTTTCCCTTGCCCATTCATCTCGATAGTGAATTAATTATTAACTGCTGCCTATTGACCTTCCCACCACTCAGTGATGCTTGGGGTTCTATTGCCATTTGCCCTACTGTCCTGTACCCACACAAGTCCCTTCTGTAAGGCAATAGGTTCTGTTGCTCCTTGCCTCTCCTTCTCCTCAGTTAGGGACTGAGGATCTACTGGCCCTTCTTGCACCATCTCTTTAGTGAAGCACTGAAGATCTTCTCCCCCTGCCCGTTCCTGAAATTTGGCATATTTTGTTATTGATGCTATTTTTAGAGTACAGAGGGACGACACAACTAAACTATAAATTAATTGCCCTAAAATATTTAAAAAATTCTGGGAGAGCCTGAAGCTCAGACAACTTACGATTATTGAAACAAAAACAGCTAAAATCGAATATGAAACAAGTTGCTTGAAACAGCATTTCCAGCTCGTCTGAAAATGTTGATGTTGCTGTTTACGCAAATATGAAGACGAAACGGACAAAAATCGATACAGTGTATGTAAGGCTTCAATCTTCCATCATTACGTGCTGACGGTTTGCAAAATTTAAATAGATGAAATTCGGATAACTTCTTTTCGTAAACGTTTTATACAAAGAGTACATATGGTCGGTTTGCTGTTTCTCTGAGGTACACCACATAAAGTTCTGCCGCAGAAAATCAAACAAATGCTTGAGTACCTGCACAATTAATGGAAACATAAGATAATTAATGAGTAGGACTGTATTGAAAGTTTGTTTTACGAAATAAAGTTTAAATTGATATCAACCGATAGCAATGGAACACAGTTTTACAGTATTGTTCTTATATGTTTTTAAAACTAACTAGTTGTATTTTCTTCTGACAATAAGCAGATATTGACTGGCTTTCAATTCAGAATGGAGACGCCTCTTATTTACAAGTGACCACACCAATACATTAGACCATTCTATCGTTGCACAGCTATGTGACCCCGCCAAATATGTCATTTGTTAGAATTATGTGATACCGCTGGCTGTGTAATACACGAGCCCATACGGGTTAATAGCTTGAGAAACCCCGGTATTTCCTTTATCGGGAGTATCTGTTGCTAAATATGTTATCACAACAGTCCCTGTTATTAAAAACTTTGCAAAGCAAGTTGCTTAAGGCTATTATGTATAGGCATAGAAACTGATTCTCCTCAGATATAGCAAAGAACACAACACCTGGAAGAATCATTCTTTTGCAGACTATTTGGTTTCAGAAAAATGAAACGAAAGCTCAGTCTGGGACAATAATGTATCTACAGGCGATGCTATTCATGCACATTCTAATAAAACATTTTGTATTTGCTTCCATTTTGATGAACTTCTGTTTTACGCACTGTCATAAAAATCCAGGGATATACGTTTTCACATGAAATTTTCACTTTGCGTCATCTCTGTTTTTAGGAATATGACTGGAAAGTTGTTTTCCATATTGTGAAACAGCATTTCTAAGTGCTGCGATTTTTTTTATTGCAGCTTAGAAATTATATATATTTATTTAATAATCAGTTTTATTTCAGATATTTTCTATTTCTTTCTTTTTTAAATATAAATGTTAAGTACAATTTAGGAATTGTACAATATTTGAATAAGCAGACGATTTATAATTTACTAGTTTAACATGACTCAGGTTATAACTTAGCAAAAGCTTCATGAGCAATTCATAAATACAAAAACATTCAAATTATCATAAAGTTATCTAAATCGCTTCAAGAATCCTAACATCGACTGCTGTAAACGGACAAGAATTCGAACTCATGGTCAAAGCCTTCGAATAAGCAAATAAATTCGATCACAATTAAAGACCACAAATAATATATCCATTCTTAAGCCGAGTGAAAGGTTATTTTTCCTAAGGACTTGATATTTGCCAAATTCTTTCAAGAGTCGTTTAATATGTTATTTTAACAGCAAGTGTTGTTAATAATTTTGAAATGGAAGGTCAAACTTAGCTGCAGGTTATGTACAGACATTTAAAGCCACCTGAAATAATATATATATATCGATTTATATATGTATTATTTATTTTCAATTTTGAAAATAATTCATATACCAAATTCATTTTTCAATGAAATTTCCTTCTCAAACAGTTCTCTTATTCACTTCTCTGACAAAATCAGTAAGAAAATAAAGGCTTGATCGAGATATGCAATCGGTTTATTTCATAATGAATGTTATAACTGAGTATTGATAATATTAACTTAATATGACCCGATTTATAAAAAGTGATGCTCAAAGAAACATCTTTTATGACACGGCTTCAACCGATAGCAAGATGTACACAAGCTTTATACAGTTTAAATTTATTTCGAAATTTGTTTTCAGATTTTAAACTTGCATAACACTTCGAGCGAAAACCTTTATATCATATAACTATCCGTTTATAAACAGTTTCGCCTGTATAAAAGAACCTAGTATGATTCAACTTACAACGAGTTTCAAATTGCAAACCACTACCGTTACCACTACTTGTTTTATTTAAAAGAAATAAGCTAGGTATGAGTTTACTGTTTTCTTTGATATAAAAGGTGTTCAGTTGTAGCTTATCATCAGTAACAGATTATAAAATATGGTACTGCGAAAGAACATGATGATTTGCCACAACGATTAATCTCTTATCCACCAGTATGCCGCTAGAACTCAAACTGAAGATTTTGATATTTTTTCGAATGCACATAAATGAACAAAACAAAAACAAACTTCTTCATACAAGCCAGAGTACCCCGAAATGGCATCAACAATGAAACAGTAAATATGTAATATGTAATTTTCCTTCAAATAAATCTTCATAACCGAAGGCTTAAGGTCTGTGCAGGTGCTTTGGACATATTCACTATAAGTGTAAGTTTAATAGTTGTAGGTATCTTTAATTTTGATATGAATTTCTATTATCTGTTGTTTGAAATAAAATGCAAAGTTGAAATAGCCCCTTTTAAAAGCAATGGAGTTAAAAAAAACAAAAAGAAAACGATCAAAATTTTGATTAGTTTATGTAATCACGTTCATCAGCATCAAGACAGAGCATCTAAATTTATAAATGTTCTACGTGTATTTCAATGCAAATTATTGGTATATACAGCCATTAAATCAGAGAGTACCACAAACTCATTGAAGCTTTCAGGTTATTGGTATGTTCTTGTTGTAATTATTTAATGATTACAATCTTAAGTATACTAAATTACATTTTATATTATGTAAAACTGTAAATGCAATAAAATATGCAATTCTCTACCTATTGACTAGAGTTAAACTGCTCTACAAGACCACTTCTAAATTAAGACTTCAGTCTAATTAAAACGTATTTTGCTGACCCGTGTGTTACGAATTAAAAACAAAAATGGCCTCTTTCATTTTAAATCAACACATTTTTAGTTGGAGGCGATTTTTTGCTATTTCACTTTAACTTAATTTTCAATAAATACGTCCGGAAATAAATAAACATGTGTAATCAATGTTCTTTCAAGCTGCATAAAATGAAGCTATATATTCTGTTAATGCTTAATAATTTAAACTTTCAGTCTAATGCGTCGGTTAAAAGGCTAATGCAATAGGCTTAAAACTTACCAAACGCCAAGAATAATCGTGTAAAATAAGTGAATAAGATGCACTTGAGAAAATTCTTCTAGAAAATTCTTGTTTCAGGTTTTTCTTGTTAAATTTAAATATTAAAGTCGTTTGAATTTAGCACCTTTGATTCGAGTTTTAAAAATAGTTAACAAATGTTGTTAAAATCCCATTTTTCCAGCAAATACTACAGGGCTTAAAATAGTGCAATATGAAGACTGCCACCGGAAGGCGTTATGGAAATGTCTAGACCATTGTTAATTTATATTAAATGTTTTATATTAAATGCTTAAATGTGCGAATTATTCACTTAGAAAGTTTGCCTATATTAAAAATATTTGTGAGAAGTTGAATGAAAATCAAAGTTTGAAGTTGATTTTTCACCTTTTAGGGAGGGTAACACATGACCATAAGAGATTAATTAATAGGTTAAGTGAATTTTTTACAGATGTATTTTCCGTTCATTTGCAGTTTACCGCTTAGAGCGTTGAAGAAAAGAAATGGTGCGTTATCACATACATTCGCGAAATACTTTACATACTACTGGCACTCTTACAATTAAATTCTCATGAACTATAAAAATTTAAGCTTAAATTTCTTTTAATGCGACTGAAATCAGGACTAAAGGTAGAAATCCAGTTGTTTCGTTCCTTTTTTCCATAGATGACATGGATCATGAAGAAGCATTCACCCACGCCGCAGGTTGGAAGTTCCTATTCGTAATTACTTTAATTACTATTTAAACATTGAGCACATGAATATTAAATGTAAAATCCACTGATACAAATAAATTTTGTTCCATTACATTATGTGCACGACTAAGAAGAAGCGCAAAATATAAATCATATTCTGAGTGGTAATAATAATAATAATAATAATAATAATAATAATAATAATAATAATAATAATAATATAGCTTTATGTTACGTCTTAAAGGTAAATCTTTCAGACACCTTTCATAATGTGTTTTCTTTTTCGGATTCAGGCAACATTGCTCCAGGTTAAATCGAAGCCGAAATGAAAGCATTCATGAATTATGTGCGTGAAAATCAATCAACAGATGTTGAAGAAATGTATCACCAAATGAACCAGATTTCTAAATGCGACCACTGCGGGAGTACGAAATTGAAAGCAAAGAGATGTTCCGGGTGGAACAGTGTCTGGTACTGTAACAGAAAATGTCAGGAAAAGGACTGGAAAAAGCACAAAATATCGTGCAACAAAGGTAAAGTGTAAAGTTTGAAAAATAAAGTTGCCCAGGAAGAAGGGCAGAGCCATCTCTAAGAGAGTACATCTACCTGTATCAGAGATAACAAGACGGTAAAGAGCGTAAATCCTACTGCAGTTATGTAAATGATGCCTTACTAATAAAATGTCAAAGAAGAGCACACAAATCAACATGCAATGTTGGTAAGTCAAAAGGTACTGCAAAAATACAGAGTGGTTAAAGATACATAAAACAGCTGAAGTCGTTTAGTATTAATCGTAAAAAAGGAACTGAAAGGTTGATATAAATTTAGTATTTTTTAAAGTTATACGTGTTGCTGTAGCTGCAAAAGAGTCGGAACAAAATGATCAAAGTGCACCAACTTCAAAACAAGGTGAAGAAGGTGCAGCAACCATAAAACAAAGTGAACGTTGTGCAACAATCGCAAGCCGAGGTCAAAGAGCTCCAACAATTGCAGAACAAGATGACAGGGTAGGATCAACTACACAACAAGGTGGCAGAGTTGCAATAACCTCAAAACAAGCTGACCAAGTTGAAGCAACAGAGAAAAATAGAAGAAAAAAGTGTTAGGAGTGTAGAGTTTTTGGAAAGCAGCGAATGAACGGAAAGAAATGTTCACAGTGCAGAGAGGTGTTTATTGCGATGAAGAGCGTCAGATGAAGCATTGGCTTTGACACAAGCTTCATTGTGCTGCAAAGGGTATGTAGCACAACTACAGTGCTAATGAAAGCTTGGGTAAGTCAATGTGATCATAGTGCGTGTGCAAATGAAAGCAAAAGCGAGAGCAATGCTAACAAAAGTACAAGTGAAAGTAAGAGATACCAAATCATAATGCTAACAAAAGTCCAAGCAAAAGTATTGGAAACTAATTCATATTGCTAATAATGCTCGAAGTGAAAGCAATGGCTACGAGATCATGGTTCTGATAAAAAAGAAAGGGCGAGTTGTATGTTGTTTACTAAATGAGCAATTATACGCTATATGCTGTAATGTTGTTTTAATTTAACAGTTCTGCAACGCCGATTAAATACTTAGTTCTTAACATTCACAATTTATTATTTCCAACGAAGGAAAATTTTAATTTGATAAAGAATGCTACACAAATCATGTTTATCATCAAGATGCCATTGAACCTTGGCTACTAAAAGTGATATAGTGAAAAGCAAAGGTTATTAATACAAACTCCTTGTGACGTCTTAAGCTATATGATAGGAGTGTTATAGATTATAGAAAATTCCGTAACTTTATGTTGAAATAAAAAGGTGATTGTTTAATTTGTGAAATTGCTTGTCGAACATGTGGAAAATACTAGTGTTAAGATCAAAATCAGAGGTCATCATTGATGTGAGGGAGGTGAGACCTTTTAGCTTGACCTCTAGCAATACTTAGCATTTGCTTGAGACTGTTGTTAATTTATTACTGAGAAACTATTAAGAATATATTTCTTTAGAATTAACAATTTAAAGCTTTTATGAACTATTTCTTATGCAGATCTGCACACAAAGCAAGATTCAGCGGCAATAGCTGATGTGACCATTACTGTACAAAAGTGCAACTGTTGTGGTAAGCATCAGTGGCAAGAAATGCTCCCGCTGCAAAATGGTTTGGTACTGCGACAAGATTGCCCAAGAAAAGACTGGCCACTGCAAAAACAAATCTGAAGAAATCAAGGTTACTTATTTATACAAAATACATGATATAGCTGTTTGAAGATTTATTGTTGCTGCATCTAAAGTTACTGTTAAATTTAGGAATATATATGTTCTAGTTTAATAGCATTTGTCATACTTAATTATATAGTCTCGTACTTTACTGACTACTGCAGCTTTCAGTCAAGAACAAATTTTCATTGACGGTCTGCAACTCGATTAACACTGCTTGAAATTGGATAAAAGACGACTGCTTGAGATTGACCAATCACAAAGAAACCGAAAACTTTGAATAAATAATACTGTCATCCTTCTCATTATACTGGGTTAATGACAAACATCTTGTTCACATGTTTCCTTCTATAAGGGAATGTAAAAAAGTACAAGAGGTGTACATCTAAAAATTCATATATCTAAACAACATCATCCTGAAGGATAATATTTGAACATGTATTTCTCGGAAATGCATCGAATATTTCTTCAAATTTTATGTAACGCGTATATCTTCGACATGTGCATCTATTTATAAGTGTACATCTTGTGTATTCTAAAGCATTTGTATCTTGTAGTATTCTAGAGCAGACTAGCTTCTGAAGGACGTGTAGCTTTTAGTATTGTAAAATATGTATATCTTTCAGGGTTGAGAAGCATGTCTATGTTGTATTTTTTCTGTATAAATTCAAGTATTCTAAAGCATGTACATGTTGTACCACTCTAGAGCATGTGTATCTTTAAGTACTCTAGAGCATATGTATCTTCTAGTATTCTGAACCATGTATATCCTCAAGCATTAAAAAGCATGTTTCCATTGTAAAATTCTGACAAGTATTTCTCTAAGTATTCTAAAGCATGTGCATATTGTAATAATTTGATCATGTGTATTCTGTAGTATTCTGAAGTATGTTATTTTGACGTATGTGTATCTTAGTATATATAAGTATTCTAAAGCACGTGTTTTCTGTAGAATGTATGGGGGGAGGCAAAATGAGCCCATAATGCGCCAGAAGCAACAGCAATTATTGCTATTACGTGGAGAGATTCTTCCACCACAATAAATCAGGTATGGAGAGCTTAAAAATATCCATTGAATAAAAAGTTATGTCCGACGTACTTGCAGGAATACATAATCACATGCTGTGTTTGTGCAATTTTTAACAGGGTATTTTTCTTAAAAGAAATAAATAAATAAATATGAGTAATTATAAAGTGATATTTATGTTATTATTTAATACTCAAGAGATGATTTAGAGCCTTAGATCAAGTAGTCTATGCAATACTTGATTTGAGTTTTTTTTAATTTTTATAAGAGAATATTAACTTGTCATGTGATCATCAGTACTTGTGCCGTCCTAAGAGATACCTGTTCTGGCTGATTTTTTTAAAATAAGATATGACAAAACTATTTACTTGCCCAATAAACTGAGATTCTAAAAGGTTTTTTTTGTTGTTCTGTTTACTGCCCGTTGGCCAAAATTTTTCATCTAATCTCATCAATATTTCTTTATTTTTTTATCCCCCCCCGCTGTTTCACTCCGAGCATTTAACCTCCTAGGCTCATGCATCCCGACCATTTAACTCTCACCAATATTTTTTACAACACCAGAAAGAAGACTAATATTTTCTAAAGTTCTATTTCTTTAAAAACATTCTATCTACAAAATAATTACATTTAAGAGTAAATGAGATTTATTTATGATCACAAAAAATAGAATGTGTGCACTCCTGTACGCCTAGTTTTATTATTTATTGGCCTGTCGGGATGTCCAAGGTTAATCAGCCTAGGGGAGAAAGCAGCGGTGAAATAGCCGGGGAGTATCAGCCTGGTGGTCAAACAGTCGGGTTTGAAATAGCCAGGCTGAAAAAGTCGGGCTGAAATAATCATGGTAAAAAAGCCAAAACCTCGTTCGTTTGGATGTCAAGTAACATGTAAGTATATATATATATATATATATATATATATATATATATATATATATATATATATATATATATATATATATATATATATATATATATATATATATATATATATATATATATATATATATATATATAATCTTTGCCACTGATATATAAAATACAGTTAGTAAAACTTTTATCTCGACAACTTTAGTGACGATTCAAAAGTGCAGTGCATAAGCACCTCAGTGAATTCTCCAGGCACTGGAATACGACTGTGCGATGGAACTCTTCGATTAGAACTTGATTCGTGGCAACGTGGACGAAAGATTTTGTTTCTCACGAACAGGTCGTCTTAACTGGTCCTGGATATGAATTATGGCTGAAAAAAACCAGACATGGTAACACAAGAATTTTGCAGGTACGAATGTGACCCATAGACAATTTTGCTGCTTGGGGTCTGGTGTTGCCATGTCATTTCGGAACAGTTTGGTTCTTAATCTCAAAGCTCTTCAGCCCAAACCAAAACGCTTTCAGCAACAAAGCGATCACGTTCTTGTACGCAAGCCTCAATAATTTTTTCGCCTCTCCGATGCCATACTTTTTTTGTTTTCCTGTAAAACCAGACAGAAACCTAATTTGTCTGTGAAAAGAAACGCTATTCTATTTGACACAAGTATCTTAGGCACATGATTTAAGAGCCAATTGAGGCATAGCTTGGAGGCTGATATCAGTTGATGTCATTTGCTCGGTAGCTGAGAATGCCGTGTTTATGAAGCCGCCTTCTCATTGCATCGGCACTGATGCGGTTACCCTGACGTATTTATCACTGGATCAAATCATTTGCAAATACCTCACTGGCAAATACCCTATCGACGACTACATTAATGCAATAGTACTCACGAATCGCAAAGTATCATTTGAAGCAGATGTTAGTTACATACAGTGTACTGAATTGCGAACGTTACAGATATATAATACATCAACTGCGTTTGATGGACGCAACATTTATTAGCCTAACATATCAAACTACTGGCATCTGTCAGGTAGTAAAATAATATACCGTATTATAGGTCTACGGTCAAAATGATAAATTCTGTGCAATGGTGCCATACTGTGTTCATGGTGTTTTTCGGCATAGCAGCTTTGAATTAATATTTTCGTTTAATTAAAAGTCGAGATTTATTCTTTTTTCTGCTTGTTATTTTTTCTTTCATGAGTGAAATGATATTTCCGCTATCTATAAACAAAAATGGTTTGTACAGAAGTTTTTCAGTAACAAAATTCGAGAAATTACACTCGACAATTACTTGATGTTTCTTCTGTTTCTTAGTATAGACTAGCTGTTAGCAAAATGTTCAAGAATAAAAACCTGCAATAAACTGTGAGAGTACTTATTAAACTTATCATACACATGACACATAGGCTACAATGCAGTATTATACAAGTGACACATAGGCTACACCAAAGTATTATACACGTGACACATAGGCTACACCGCAGTATCATACACCCGACACATAGGCTACACCGCAGTATCATACACGTGACACAAAGGCAACATTGCAGTATCATACATTTGACACATAGGTCAAACCACAGTATCATACACGTGGCACATGCGCCACGACATAATATCGGGACTCCTTGATGCTATGCGTTTTTGTTGCTGTTCTTTGTACTGGATTGAGAAAATATGGTCTCCTACTGAAATCCTACTTTTTACAGGTTTTTAGGCATGGCCAGATCCAGTACAGAGCTCCCAAACCAAACGGCCTATCAATGTGGTTGAGCTAATATCAGATGTAAGATACTCACTAGTCAGTCGAATACTCCGCGTTTAATGTATCAGTACTTGTTACTTAAGCTAGAGCCTTACGGAGCTTCTCTATAGTTTTCGTGACAATAAAAACAATGCACCTATTTACAAATGAGGTTTTCATTTATGAAATTCATTTCTCTATCGCTTGCCTACAAACCCAACAGTGCCAAATTCCGTTTCTATATGACATGATCAAAGTCACCCTTGTTGACAAAGTTTTTTGGGGCCAATCTCATTCATCTTAACCGTGATGTATTGCTTGATGGATGGAGATACCCGAAATATAGGGAAAATAGTCAACTATGGAGGAGATACCCAAATATGGGGGAGATGGCCAAATATGGGGGAGATACCCAAAATATGGAGGATATAGTCAACTATGGGAGAGATACCCAAATATGGGGGAGATATCCAAAGTATGGGATAGATATCCAGTGTATGAGGAGATAGCCAAGTAGCAAAAATATGGCGGAGCTGTGTTAGGGTACCGAGGTGGGTATATGGTTAGGTATCGGGTTCAGGTACTTGGTAGGGTATCGGGCACTTAGTTTAAAGGGTACCTGGGTTAAGGTTGCGTTACCCTGGGTTAGGGTTAGGGCTATTAGGGTTATCTTTTGTGACTAGGTTATTGATTTTTCAACCCAAACATATGCCGCAATTCACTAATAGGATACTCCTCTTTCCAAACTTATGATATTTACCAAATTCCATATTATCACTCAATCACTTTTGTTTAACGTCCATTCCTGCAATGGTAAAAGAACCTTAGTGTTAGGGTTAGAGTTATTAGGGTTGGCTTTAGCAGCTTTGCTATCGATTTTCAATTTCAAAAATAGGATGAAACCTACTAATTTGATGCTCCAATTTCCAAAAATGTTGATAATTTCAAAATTGGTCACTATCACTCATTCACTTTTCTTGAACCTGCATTGCTTCAATGGTAAATGATCAGTACAATAAGCGTTAAGGTTAGAAATATTAGGATTGGCTTTTACAACTTTGTTATTGAATTTTTATTTCAAACAAATTATACGATCGACTAATTTGATGCTCCTTTTTCCAGAAATGATAATATTCACCAATTTAGTAACTATCACTCAATCATTTTTGTTCAACGTCCATTGCTACAATGGTAACTGAACGCTTGGGTTAGGGTTAGGGTTAAGGCTATTAGGGTTGTCTTTTTTGGCAAGGTTATTCCTCTAATCCTCTAATTGGATACTCCTCTTTCCAAAAATTATGATATTACGAAATTTTGTACTATGACTCAATCACTTTTGCTTAACGTCCATTCTTGCAATGGTTAACATCATTAGGGTTAGGGTTAGAGTTATTAGGGTTGGCTTTAGCAGCTTAACGATCGATTTTCAATTTCAAAAATAGGATGAAACCTACTAAAATGAAGCTCCAATTTCCAAAAATGTTGATATTTTACAAATTGGTCACTATCACTCATTCACTTTTCTTGATTCTGCATTGCTTCAATTGTAAATGATCAGTACAATAACTGTTTGGGTTAGAAATATTAGGGTTGGCTTTTACAACATTGCTACTTAATTTTTATTTCAAACATAGGATACGATCGACTAATTTGATGCTCCTCTTTCCAGAAATGATAAAATTTACCAAATTGGTCACTATCACTCAGTCAATTTTGTTCAACGTCCACTGCTACAATGGTAACTGAACGCTTGGATTTTGGTTAGGATTAAGGCTATTAGGGTTGTCTTTTGTGACTAGGTTATTGATTTTTCCACTCAAACATAGGGTGCAATCCTGTAATTTGATACTCGTCTTTCGAAAAATTGTGATATTTACCAAATTCTATACTAACACTCAATCACTTTTGTTTAACGTCCATTCTTGCAATGGTTAGCATCACTAGGGTTAGAGTTTTTAGGGTTGGCTTTAGCAGCTTTGCTATCGATTTTCAATTTCAATAACAGGATGAAACCTACTAATATGATGCTATAATTTCCAAAAATATTGATATTTTACAAATTGGTCACTATCACTCAATCACTTTTCTTGATCCTGCATTGCTTCAACGGTAGATGATCAGTACAATAAGTGTTGGGGTTAAAAATATTAGGGTTGGCTTTTACAACTTTGTTATTGAATTTTTATTTCAAACAAAAGATACGATCGACTAATTTGATGCTCCTCTTTCCAGAAATGATGATGCTTACCAAATTGGTCTCTATCACTTAATCAGTTTTGTTCAAATTCCATTGCTACAATGGTAACTGAA
The DNA here is from genome assembly GCA_949752745.1 of Protula sp. h YS-2021. Classification (NCBI taxonomy): domain Eukaryota; kingdom Metazoa; phylum Annelida; class Polychaeta; order Sabellida; family Serpulidae; genus Protula; species Protula sp. h YS-2021. The sequence goes on along the minus strand of OX457033.1, from coordinate 27,763,675 downwards.
CGCTTGGGTTAGGGTAAAGATTAAGGCTATTAGGGTTGTCTTTTGTGACTAGGTTATTGGTTTTTCAACTCAAACATAGGGTGCAATCCTCTAACTGAATACTCTTCTTTTTAAAAATTATGATATTTACCAAATTCTCTGCTAACTCAATCACTTTTGTTTAACGTCCATTACTGCAATGGTAAATCATCCTTAGGGTTATGGCTAGAGTTATTAGGCTTAGGTTTAGCAGCTTTGCTATCGATTTTCAATTTCAAAAATAGGATGAAACCTACTAATATGATGCTTCTCTTTCCAAATATGTTGATATTTTCAAAAATGGTCACTATCACTCTTTCACTTTTCTTGTTTCTGCATTGCTTCAATAGTAAATGATTAGCACAATAAGTGTTGGGGTTAGAAATATTAGGGTTGGCTTTTACAACTTTGATATTGAAGTTTAATTTCAAGCATAGGATACGATCGACTAATTTGATGCTCCTCTTTCCAGAAATAATGATATTTACCAAATTGGTCACTATCACTCAATCAGTTTTGTTCAACGTCCATTGCTACAATGGTAACTGAACGCTTGGGTTAGGGTTAAGGCTATTAGGGTTGTCTTTTGTGGCAAGGTTATTGATATTTCAACTCAAACATAGGGTGCAATTCTCTATATTAGATACTCCTCTTTCCAAAAATTATGACACTTACCAAACTTTATACTATCACCCAATCACTATTGTTTAACGTCCATTCCTACAATGGTAAAAGAACATTAGGGTTAGGGTTAGAGTTATTAGGGTTGACTTTATTAGCTTTGCTATCGATTTTCAATTTCAAAAATAGGATGAAACCTACTAATATGATGCTTTTCTTTCCAAAAATGTTGATATTTTCAAAAATGGTCACTGTCACTCATTCACCTTTCTTGATTCTGCATTGCTTCAATGGTAGATGATCAGAACAATAAGTGTTAGGGTTAGAAATATTAGGATTGGCTTTTAAAACTTTGTTATTGAATTATTTTTTCAAACATAGGATACGATCGACTAACTTGATGATCCTCTTTCCAGAAATGATGATATTCACCAAATTGGTCACTATCACTCAGTCAGTTTTGTTCAACGTCGCCTGCTACAATGGTAACTGAAAGCTTGGATTGGGATTAGGATTAAGGCTAATAGGGTTGCATTTTGTGACTAGGTTATTGATTTTTCAACTCAAACATAGGGTGCAATCCTCTGATTGGATACTCCTCTTTCCAAAAATTATGATATTTACCAAATTCTATACTAACACTCAATCACTTTTATTTAACGTCCATTCCTACAATGGTAAAAGAACATTAGGGTTAGGGTTAGAGCTATTAGGGTTGGCTTTAGCAGCTTTGTTATCGATTATCAATTTCAAAAATAGGATGAAACCTACTAATTTGATGCTCCTCTTTCCAAACTTGTTGATATTTTCAAAATTGGTCATTATCACTCATTCACTTTTCTTGAACCTGCATTGCCTCAATAGTAAATGATCAGTACAACAAGCGTTAGGGTTAGAAATATTAGTTTTGGCTTTTACAACTTTGTTATTGAATTTTTATTTCAAACATAGGATACGATCGAATAATTTGATGCTCTTTTTTCCAGAAATAATGATATTTACCAAATTAAATACTATCACTCAGTCAATTTTGTTCAACGTCCACTGCTACAATGGTAACTGAACGCTTGGATTGGAGTTAGGTTTAAGGCTATTAGAGTTGTCTTTTGTGACTAGGTTATTGATTTTTCCACTCAAACATAGGGTGCAATCCTGTAATTGGATACTGGTCTTTCGAAAAATTGTGATATTTACCAAATTCTATACTAACACTCAATCACTTTTGTTTCACGTCCATTCCTGCAATAATAAAACATCAATAGGGCTATGGTTAGAGTTATTAGGGTTGACTTTAGCAGCTTTGCTATCGATCTCCAATTTCAAAAATAGGATGAAGCCTACTAATCTGATGCTCTTCTTTCGAAAAATGTTGATAATTTCAAAATTGGCCAATATCACTCATTCACTTTTCTTGAACCTGCATTGCTTCAATGGTAAATGATCAGCACAATAAGTGTTAGGGTTAGAAATATTAGGGTTGGCTTTTACAACTTTGTTATTGAATTTTTATTTCAAACAAAAGATACGATCGACTAATTTGATGCTCCTTTTTCCAGAAATAATGATATTTACCAAATTGGTCACTATCACTAAGTCACTTTTGTTCAACGTCCACTGCTACAATGGTAACTGAACGCTTGGATTGGAGTTAGGATTAAGGCGATTAGGGTTGTCTTTTGTGACTAGGTTATTGATTTTTCAACTCAAACATAGGGTGCAATCCTCTAATTGGATACTCCTCTTTCCAAAAATTCTGATATTTACCAAATTCTATACTAACACTCAATCACTTTTGTTTAACGTCCATTCCTGCAATGGTAAAACATCATTAGGGTTATGGCTAGAAATATTAGGCTTGGCTTTACCAGCTTTGCTATCGATTTTCAATTTCAAAAAGAAAATGAAAAATACTAATACGATGCTTCTCTATCACTTGGTCACTATCACTCATTCACTTTTCTTGAACCTGCAGTGCTTCAATGGTAAATGATCAGTACAATAAGTGTCGTTGTTAGATATATTGGGGTTGGCTTTTACAACTTTGATATTGAAGTTTAATTTCAAGCATAGGATAGGATCGACTAATTTGATGCTCCTCTTTCCAGAAATTATGATATTTACCAAATTGATCACTATCACTCAATCACTTTTGTTCAAGTCCATTGCTACAATGGTAACTGAACACTGGGGTTAGGGTTAGGGTTAAGGATATTAGGGTTGTCTTTTGTGACTAGGTTGTTGATATTTCAACTCAAACATAGGGTGCAATCCTCTAATTGGATACTCCTCTTTCCAAAAATTATGATATTTACGAAATTCTATACTATCACTCAATCACTTTTGCTTAACGTCCATTCCTACAATGGCAAAAAAACATTAGGGTTAGGGTTAGAGTTATTAAAGTTGGCTTTAGCAGCTTTGCTATCGATTTTCAATTTCAAAAATAGGATGAAACCTACTAATTTGATGCTGATCTTTCCAAAAATGTTGATATTTTCAAAATTGGTCACTATCACTCATTCACTTTTCTTGAACCTGCATTGCTTCAATGGTAAATGATCAGTACAATAAGCGTTAAGGTTAGAAATATTAGGATTGGCTTTTACAACTTTGTTATTGAATTTTTATTTCAAACAAATTATACGATCGACTAATTTGATGCTCCTTTTTCCAGAAATGATAATATTCACCAATTTAGTAACTATCACTCAATCATTTTTGTTCAACGTCCATTGCTACAATGGTAACTGAACGCTTGGGTTAGGGTTAGGGTTAAGGCTATTAGGGTTGTCTTTTTTGGCAAGGTTATTCCTCTAATCCTCTAATTGGATACTCCTCTTTCCAAAAATTATGATATTACGAAATTTTGTACTATGACTCAATCACTTTTGCTTAACGTCCATTCTTGCAATGGTTAACATCATTAGGGTTAGGGTTAGAGTTATTAGGGTTGGCTTTAGCAGCTTAACGATCGATTTTCAATTTCAAAAATAGGATGAAACCTACTAAAATGAAGCTCCAATTTCCAAAAATGTTGATATTTTACAAATTGGTCACTATCACTCATTCACTTTTCTTGATTCTGCATTGCTTCAATTGTAAATGATCAGTACAATAACTGTTTGGGTTAGAAATATTAGGGTTGGCTTTTACAACATTGCTACTTAATTTTTATTTCAAACATAGGATACGATCGACTAATTTGATGCTCCTCTTTCCAGAAATGATAAAATTTACCAAATTGGTCACTATCACTCAGTCAATTTTGTTCAACGTCCACTGCTACAATGGTAACTGAACGCTTGGATTTTGGTTAGGATTAAGGCTATTAGGGTTGTCTTTTGTGACTAGGTTATTGATTTTTCCACTCAAACATAGGGTGCAATCCTGTAATTTGATACTCGTCTTTCGAAAAATTGTGATATTTACCAAATTCTATACTAACACTCAATCACTTTTGTTTAACGTCCATTCTTGCAATGGTTAGCATCACTAGGGTTAGAGTTTTTAGGGTTGGCTTTAGCAGCTTTGCTATCGATTTTCAATTTCAATAACAGGATGAAACCTACTAATATGATGCTATAATTTCCAAAAATATTGATATTTTACAAATTGGTCACTATCACTCAATCACTTTTCTTGATCCTGCATTGCTTCAACGGTAGATGATCAGTACAATAAGTGTTGGGGTTAAAAATATTAGGGTTGGCTTTTACAACTTTGTTATTGAATTTTTATTTCAAACAAAAGATACGATCGACTAATTTGATGCTCCTCTTTCCAGAAATGATGATGCTTACCAAATTGGTCTCTATCACTTAATCAGTTTTGTTCAAATTCCATTGCTACAATGGTAACTGAACGCTTGGGTTAGGGTAAAGATTAAGGCTATTAGGGTTGTCTTTTGTGACTAGGTTATTGGTTTTTCAACTCAAACATAGGGTGCAATCCTCTAACTGAATACTCTTCTTTTTAAAAATTATGATATTTACCAAATTCTCTGCTAACTCAATCACTTTTGTTTAACGTCCATTACTGCAATGGTAAATCATCCTTAGGGTTATGGCTAGAGTTATTAGGCTTAGGTTTAGCAGCTTTGCTATCGATTTTCAATTTCAAAAATAGGATGAAACCTACTAATATGATGCTTCTCTTTCCAAATATGTTGATATTTTCAAAAATGGTCACTATCACTCTTTCACTTTTCTTGTTTCTGCATTGCTTCAATAGTAGATGATTAGCACAATAAGTGTTGGGGTTAGAAATATTAGGGTTGGCTTTTACAACTTTGATATTGAAGTTTAATTTCAAGCATAGGATACGATCGACTAATTTGATGCTCCTCTTTCCAGAAATAATGATATTTACCAAATTGGTCACTATCACTCAATCAGTTTTGTTCAACGTCCATTGCTACAATGGTAACTGAACGCTTGGGTTAGGGTTAAGGCTATTAGGGTTGTCTTTTGTGGCAAGGTTATTGATATTTCAACTCAAACATAGGGTGCAATTCTCTAATTAGATACTCCTTTTTCCAAAAATTATGACACTTACCAAACTTTATACTATCACCCAATCACTATTGTTTAACGTCCATTCCTACAATGGTAAAAGAACATTAGGGTTAGGGTTAGAGTTATTAGGGTTGACTTTGCTATCGATTTTCAATTTCAAAAATAGGATGAAACCTACTAATATGATGCTTTTCTTTCCAAAAATGTTGATATTTTCAAAAATGGTCACTGTCACTCATTCACCTTTCTTGATTCTGCATTGCTTCAATGGTAGATGATCAGAACAATAAGTGTTAGGGTTAGAAATATTAGGATTGGCTTTTAAAACTTTGTTATTGAATTATTTTTTCAAACATAGGATACGATCGACTAACTTGATGATCCTCTTTCCAGAAATGATGATATTCACCAAATTGGTCACTATCACTCAGTCAGTTTTGTTCAACGTCGCCTGCTACAATGGTAACTGAAAGCTTGGATTGGGATTAGGATTAAGGCTAATAGGGTTGCATTTTGTGACTAGGTTATTGATTTTTCAACTCAAACATAGGGTGCAATCCTCTGATTGGATACTCCTCTTTCCAAAAATTATGATATTTACCAAATTCTATACTAACACTCAATCACTTTTATTTAACGTCCATTCCTACAATGGTAAAAGAACATTAGGGTTAGGGTTAGAGCTATTAGGGTTGGCTTTAGCAGCTTTGTTATCGATTATCAATTTCAAAAATAGGATGAAACCTACTAATTTGATGCTCCTCTTTCCAAACTTGTTGATATTTTCAAAATTGGTCATTATCACTCATTCACTTTTCTTGAACCTGCATTGCCTCAATAGTAAATGATCAGTACAACAAGCGTTAGGGTTAGAAATATTAGTTTTGGCTTTTACAACTTTGTTATTGAATTTTTATTTCAAACATAGGATACGATCGAATAATTTGATGCTCTTTTTTCCAGAAATAATGATATTTACCAAATTAAATACTATCACTCAGTCAATTTTGTTCAACGTCCACTGCTACAATGGTAACTGAACGCTTGGATTGGAGTTAGGTTTAAGGCTATTAGAGTTGTCTTTTGTGACTAGGTTATTGATTTTTCCACTCAAACATAGGGTGCAATCCTGTAATTGGATACTGGTCTTTCGAAAAATTGTGATATTTACCAAATTCTATACTAACACTCAATCACTTTTGTTTCACGTCCATTCCTGCAATAATAAAACATCAATAGGGCTATGGTTAGAGTTATTAGGGTTGACTTTAGCAGCTTTGCTATCGATCTCCAATTTCAAAAATAGGATGAAGCCTACTAATCTGATGCTCTTCTTTCGAAAAATGTTGATAATTTCAAAATTGGCCAATATCACTCATTCACTTTTCTTGAACCTGCATTGCTTCAATGGTAAATGATCAGCACAATAAGTGTTAGGGTTAGAAATATTAGGGTTGGCTTTTACAACTTTGTTATTGAATTTTTATTTCAAACAAAAGATACGATCGACTAATTTGATGCTCCTTTTTCCAGAAATAATGATATTTACCAAATTGGTCACTATCACTAAGTCACTTTTGTTCAACGTCCACTGCTACAATGGTAACTGAACGCTTGGATTGGAGTTAGGATTAAGGCGATTAGGGTTGTCTTTTGTGACTAGGTTATTGATTTTTCAACTCAAACATAGGGTGCAATCCTCTAATTGGATACTCCTCTTTCCAAAAATTCTGATATTTACCAAATTCTATACTAACACTCAATCACTTTTGTTTAACGTCCATTCCTGCAATGGTAAAACATCATTAGGGTTATGGCTAGAAATATTAGGCTTGGCTTTACCAGCTTTGCTATCGATTTTCAATTTCAAAAAGAAAATGAAAAATACTAATACGATGCTTCTCTATCACTTGGTCACTATCACTCATTCACTTTTCTTGAACCTGCAGTGCTTCAATGGTAAATGATCAGTACAATAAGTGTCGTTGTTAGATATATTGGGGTTGGCTTTTACAACTTTGATATTGAAGTTTAATTTCAAGCATAGGATAGGATCGACTAATTTGATGCTCCTCTTTCCAGAAATTATGATATTTACCAAATTGATCACTATCACTCAATCACTTTTGTTCAAGTCCATTGCTACAATGGTAACTGAACACTGGGGTTAGGGTTAGGGTTAAGGATATTAGGGTTGTCTTTTGTGACTAGGTTGTTGATATTTCAACTCAAACATAGGGTGCAATCCTCTAATTGGATACTCCTCTTTCCAAAAATTATGATATTTACGAAATTCTATACTATCACTCAATCACTTTTGCTTAACGTCCATTCCTACAATGGCAAAAAAACATTAGGGTTAGGGTTAGAGTTATTAAAGTTGGCTTTAGCAGCTTTGCTATCGATTTTTAATTTCAAAAATAGGATGAAACCTACTAATTTGATGCTGATCTTTCCAAAAATGTTGATATTTTCAAAATTGGTCACTATCACTCATTCACTTTTCTTGAACCTGCATTGCTTCAATGGTAAATGATCAGTACAATAAGCGTTAAGGTTAGAAATATTAGGATTGGCTTTTACAACTTTGTTATTGAATTTTTATTTCAAACAAATTATACGATCGACTAATTTGATGCTCCTTTTTCCAGAAATGATAATATTCACCAATTTAGTAACTATCACTCAATCATTTTTGTTCAACGTCCATTGCTACAATGGTAACTGAACGCTTGGGTTAGGGTTAGGGTTAAGGCTATTAGGGTTGTCTTTTGTGACTAGGTTATTGATTTTTCAACTCAAACATAGGGTGCAATCCTCTGATTGGATACTCCTCTTTCCAAAAATTATGATATTTACCAAATTCTATACTAACACTCAATCACTTTTATTTAACGTCCATTCCTACAATGGTAAAAGAACATGAGGGTTAGGGTTAGAGCTATTAGGGTTGGCTTTAGCAGCTTTGTTATCGATTATCAATTTCAAAAATAGGATGAAACCTACTAATTTGATGCTCCTCTTTCCAAACTTGTTGATATTTTCAAAATTGGTCATTATCACTCATTCACTTTTCTTGAACCTGCATTGCCTCAATAGTAAATGATCAGTACAACAAGCGTTAGGGTTAGAAATATTAGTTTTGGCTTTTACAACTTTGTTATTGAATTTTTATTTCAAACATAGGATACGATCGAATAATTTGATGCTCTTTTTTCCAGAAATAATGATATTTACCAAATTAAATACTATCACTCAGTCAATTTTGTTCAACGTCCACTGCTACAATGGTAACTGAACGCTTGGATTGGAGTTAGGTTTAAGGCTATTAGAGTTGTCTTTTGTGACTAGGTTATTGATTTTTCCACTCAAACATAGGGTGCAATCCTGTAATTGGATACTGGTCTTTCGAAAAATTGTGATATTTACCAAATTCTATACTAACACTCAATCACTTTTGTTTCACGTCCATTCCTGCAATAATAAAACATCAATAGGGCTATGGTTAGAGTTATTAGGGTTGACTTTAGCAGCTTTGCTATCGATCTCCAATTTCAAAAATAGGATGAAGCCTACTAATCTGATGCTCTTCTTTCGAAAAATGTTGATAATTTCAAAATTGGCCAATATCACTCATTCACTTTTCTTGAACCTGCATTGCTTCAATGGTAAATGATCAGCACAATAAGTGTTAGGGTTAGAAATATTAGGGTTGGCTTTTACAACTTTGTTATTGAATTTTTATTTCAAACAAAAGATACGATCGACTAATTTGATGCTCCTTTTTCCAGAAATAATGATATTTACCAAATTGGTCACTATCACTAAGTCACTTTTGTTCAACGTCCACTGCTACAATGGTAACTGAACGCTTGGATTGGAGTTAGGATTAAGGCGATTAGGGTTGTCTTTTGTGACTAGGTTATTGATTTTTCAACTCAAACATAGGGTGCAATCCTCTAATTGGATACTCCTCTTTCCAAAAATTCTGATATTTACCAAATTCTATACTAACACTCAATCACTTTTGTTTAACGTCCATTCCTGCAATGGTAAAACATCATTAGGGTTATGGCTAGAAATATTAGGCTTGGCTTTACCAGCTTTGCTATCGATTTTCAATTTCAAAAAGAAAATGAAAAATACTAATACGATGCTTCTCTATCACTTGGTCACTATCACTCATTCACTTTTCTTGAACCTGCAGTGCTTCAATGGTAAATGATCAGTACAATAAGTGTCGTTGTTAGATATATTGGGGTTGGCTTTTACAACTTTGATATTGAAGTTTAATTTCAAGCATAGGATAGGATCGACTAATTTGATGCTCCTCTTTCCAGAAATTATGATATTTACCAAATTGATCACTATCACTCAATCACTTTTGTTCAAGTCCATTGCTACAATGGTAACTGAACACTGGGGTTAGGGTTAGGGTTAAGGATATTAGGGTTGTCTTTTGTGACTAGGTTGTTGATATTTCAACTCAAACATAGGGTGCAATCCTCTAATTGGATACTCCTCTTTCCAAAAATTATGATATTTACGAAATTCTATACTATCACTCAATCACTTTTGCTTAACGTCCATTCCTACAATGGCAAAAAAACATTAGGGTTAGGGTTAGAGTTATTAAAGTTGGCTTTAGCAGCTTTGCTATCGATTTTCAATTTCAAAAATAGGATGAAACCTACTAATTTGATGCTGATCTTTCCAAAAATGTTGATATTTTCAAAATTGGTCACTATCACTCATTCACTTTTCTTGAACCTGCATTGCTTCAATGGTAAATGATCAGTACAATAAGCGTTAAGGTTAGAAATATTAGGATTGGCTTTTACAACTTTGTTATTGAATTTTTATTTCAAACAAATTATACGATCGACTAATTTGATGCTCCTTTTTCCAGAAATGATAATATTCACCAATTTAGTAACTATCACTCAATCATTTTTGTTCAACGTCCATTGCTACAATGGTAACTGAACGCTTGGGTTAGGGTTAGGGTTAAGGCTATTAGGGTTGTCTTTTGTGACTAGGTTATTGATATTTCAACTCAAACATAGGGTGCAATCCTCTAATTGGATACTCCTCTTTCCAAAAATTATGATATTGACCAAATTCTATACTTTCACTCAATCACTTTTGTTTAATGTCTATTCCTGCAGTGGTAAAAGAACATTAGGGTAAGGGTTAGAGTTATTAGGGTTGGCTTTAGCAGCTTTGCTATCGATTTTCAATTTCAAAAATAGGATGAAACCTACTAAATTGATGCTGATCTTTCCAAAAATGTTGATATTTTCAAAACTGGTCACTATCACTCATTCACTTTTCTTGAACCTGCATTGCTTCAATGGTAAATGATCAGTACAATAAGTGTTAGGGTTAGAAATATTAGGATTGGCTTTTACAACTTTGTTATTGAATTTTTATTTCAAACATAGGATACGATCGAGTAATTTGATGCTTCTCTTTCCAGAAATGATGGTATCTACCAAATTGGTCACTATCACTCAATCACTTTTGTTGAACGTGGATTGCTACAAGGGTAACTGAACGCGTGAGCTAGGGTTAGGCTTATGGCTATAAGGGTTGGCTTTTGTGCGTCTGTTATCGATTTTTCAACTCATACATAGGGTGCAATCCTCTAATTTGATGGTCCTCTTTCCAAGAATTATGATATTTACCAAATTCTTTACTATCACTCAATCACTTTTGTTTAACGTCTCTCTTTTGAGTTAGGGTTAGGGTTAGGGTTTGGTTGGGTTAGGACTAGTTAGGTTCTGGTTTACGGTTTCGTGTCAGGGCTCGGGTTATTCCTTCTTTGCATCCATCGGGTACCCTTGACCTAGTTAATAGGTTAATAGACTAAAAGTGATGATCTTTCTTGAGATCATCATTTTTTGCTTCGTATCCACTCTATAACCCTAACCCCAACAATAGCACTTCCAAAGTTCTCACTGAGATACTCAAACAGTATCTCAAAAGTACTTCAAGGTCACATTGAGTCAGGATATGTGACACTTACATTTCCGGTCTGTGCCTTTTGCTCTAGAGTATGACCCTTATTCCAGCACCCAAGTTCGAGTTTTGCCGAATCGCAACAACCGTAGGTTAATCATATTTTTGCCTTTAGATACTCAAAAAGTACCTCAAAAGTACCACAAGGTCACATTGAGTCACAATAGTGTCATTTTTGCACTTCTGGTCTTTTTTCCGTTCTTGTTTAAGTATAACTCCCATGTAAGCAGCCAAGTTCGAGTTTTTTCAAGTCGCAACGACCATTGGTCAACCAAATATTTGCCTTGAGATACTCATAAAGTACCTCAAAAGTACCACAAGGTAGGTAAGTAGGTAGGTAGGTAGGTTGGCAAGTTGTTAGGTGGGTAGGTAGGCATGCAGGTTTGAAGGTAGGTGGGTTGGTAGGTTAGTAGGTAGGCAGATAGGTTGGTAGATACATATATAGATAGAAAGAGAGGTAGGTAAGTAGGTAGTTAGGTAGTAGGTTGGTAGATATATAAACAAGCAGACGGGCAGATATCTATCTCCAGACCTAGATAGGTAAATCAGTATATAAATATTTTAATAAACAGGAAACGAAGTAGATAGGTAGATATGTGGATGGGTAGGAAGGCAGATATCCTGACAGATATATACGCAAGTAGACAGGTATATTGGTAGGTAGATAGGTAGGTATGTAGGAATGTAGGTAAGGAGACAAGTAGATAGGCTGATAAGTAAACAGGTATAGAAACAGGTTAGTGTTAGGGTTTTAAAATTTTACTCAGTGCACTAAATTAGCGTTTGTGGGCTGTGAGCGTTTTGACAAATTTCTAGCTCCATCAACCACAACCTAAATAGACTTAAACTAATCAAGGACTAAAATAGTTCTTGATATCAAAATTTGTATTTATAATATCAAAATTTAACCTAATTTTGCAATCGAAAATTCCACACAAGATGCATTCAAAGTATATTATATATGATTTGTGTAAACAAAACGATTCACGCCACAGTCTATTCAAAATTGAAAGTTTAAATATCCGGTTTGGACATGGGAGCAATAACTATTTCAGTCAATGCAGTTGCGGTGAAAAAACATTCAAGCATTATTAATATCAATATATTAGGTTGTATTCAACAAAATCTTTAATTCTAACAAAGATATAAAAATTATTGAAAATTTATTTATTTTGTTTCCTTCTGAACACAATGTGTACCATAACGATTTTGTGTTATTTATTTTTTAAATTATTTTCTCCACGATTTATTGAATTTTTGCTATTAATTATTCAAAATTTTTGCCGAAACAATGGCTGCGGTCTTGTCCTAATAGTAGTGTAGAAATAAGAGTTCCACCGCACTTTGTGACGTCATACTGTCTGGACCGGAAGTGACGTCATAGCGTCTGGACCGGAAGTGTTGTCTGGACCGGAAGTGTTGTCTGGACCGGAAGTGACGTCATCATGTCTGGACCGGAAGTGACGTCACGATAAGCGTTAGGATAGGCGCGACCATCCATGACGTCATAATGAGGTCATAATCGGGTCATAATGACGTCATGCTGTGTGGCGGCTTCCTAGGGTTTGCATGAGAGTTTTGGCGCAGTCGATGATCGTCGAAGTCAATGAAGTCAAGCTTTCATTTCCGAAGTCAATCGACAACAGACCCTAAAAAGTGATGACCTCCCCCCCCCTCGAAATTGTGATTTTTGCATATTTATCCGTTTCAGACGAATCTGAACATTTTTCAATTTTTGGGTCGACCGACCCCCCCCCCCCTCGAAATTGTGATTTTTGCATATTTATCCGTTTCAGACGATTCTGAACATTTTTCATTTTTTGGGTTGACCGATCCCCCCCCCCCCCTCGAAATTGTGATTTTTGCATATTTATCCGTTTCAGACGAATCTGAACATTTTTCATTTTTTTGGGTCGACCGTCCTCCCCCCCCCCCCTCGAAATTGTGATTTTTGCATATTTATCCGTTTCAAACGATTCTGAACATTTTTCATTTTTTTTGGGTCGACCGACCCCCCCCCCCCCCCCCCGAAATTGTGATTTTTGCATATTTATCCGTTTCAGACGATTCTGAACATTTTTCATTTTTTGGGTTGACCGACCCCCCCCCCCCCCCTCGAAATTGTGATTTTTGCATATTTATCCGTTTCAGACGATTCTGAACATTTTTCATTTTTTTGGGTCGACCGACCCCCTCCCCCCCCCAGGTGAGCAAAAATTGTGCTGAATCAGCATGATGAAATCGTCGATTCAGCATGATAAAATAGTATATAAGTGTAGTGACTCGAGGCTCAGACATCGTCAGACACATCATGGACAACACATCAGCTACTAAGAAAGTGACCATACAATGCTACAAGTGCTGCGTGAGGTTGGAATATGAAGGACAGTCACACAACTGCCCGGTGCACCACAACGCACCGCAGCGCTTTTGCTGTAAAACCTGCGGTGGTCTGCTCTGGTACAAGTTTGCGGCGACGCTACCTGGGCCAGGACCAATATGTAATGACTGCTGGTGGTGTGGTATGACTCTGAAGCTGAAGAGCTATTGCGACAGCCATCCGTTCAAGTGTGCAGGAAGACCATTTACGATGCAGGAGTACTACAAGTACAAATGCCGCTGCAGGAATCCAACTTGCTGATATACTAAAATATTTCGGGCCCTTTTAAGGGCCATCCTATATTATGAAATGAAGCAAAACATGTCTGTCTGTGTGTGTGTGTGTGTGTGTGTGAGAATACATTTTATCACATTTCAGGTCTAGTTGGCGGATGAATACCATTTGGCAGACCATTTAACTTCACCGCTAGATGTCTCTGCTGTGCAGCAGTACAACTTCACAACTGTAAGTGAAACATTCATATACACAAGTAAAATTCTGCTGAGTCAGCAATTTTAACAATTTTGAGCAAGTTTGAAAAGTTACACACCATATTTTGATTACATGGAAGTAGCATAAAAGCATGAGTGAAACATGTCAACTAGTCAACTAGTGATACATTCTGCTGAGTTAACACACCATTGAAGTGGTATAAAAGGAAGAGTGAAACGTATATTTTACTTCATTTCAGTTCTAGCAACAACGATGGCAACAGTCTACTGTCATGATTGTGATGTGACATTTCCATCTCTGGAAGTGTTCGTGGCACATACATGCAACCCAGCTAGGATGAAACGTGCTCATGAAGAGCTTGTTGAGCAGATTGAAGTCAAGAGACGAAAGACCGTACAAGATGGTGTTGAAAGACCTGATCCAGTCCTCTGCTGTAAATGCGCCAAGATATTTTCATCTTTGGATGCATTTGAGACACATGCATGTGATGAGATGGAAAATGTGTCTCATGAAGAACAAAGAAAGAAAGAGACAGGACAAGTAGGCAGAGGCAGAAGAGTGAGTCTTGGTGAAAACGCACAGGAAAGACGGTTTGAGCCTGAAGATGGATCAGATTTGCTACTTGAAATGCGAAAACAAGAGAATAGAATCAAGAGACATTTGCTAGAGACGTTAAACCATGGCATGAAATGGTACATTGTGGTGCATGCACGCTTCAAGAAAATGACACCAAATGTTGAAGGCGTGATGGTAGAACACGTGGATAATGCCTTCATCAGCAGTCCGACATATGCAGCATACAATCCAGCGGATATTGAGAAGGACTTGCCAGAAGCCTATAAAGAATTATTTACCAGGTTTGATGAACATGAGCGACAAGGTTCTGGCTGGGTGTTGGATAACATATTATTCATTGAAGTACATACAGCTACGTCAGCGCCACTGGAAGCGAGCAGTTTTATCCCACTACCGAAGAAAGTGAAGAATACATTAGGTGTGTTAAACATTCAGAATAAAGACAACAAGTGCTTCTTATGGTCTGTATTGGCTCACCTTCACCCTTCAACAAGCAATGACCCACAGCGTGTGCATCAATACAAGCTATTTGAGAACGAATTGAAGGTGGAAGGCATGACATTTCCAACACCGATTACAGACATTCCAAAGTTTGAAAAGGAGAATGATGTGTCCATTAACGTGTTTGGATATGAACATGATGTCGTTGTTCCAATACAACTCAGCCGAAACACCAGCGCCAACAGCGCCAGAGAAATCAACTTGCTTTTGATTAGCAATGACAAGACAAGACATTATTGCCTCATCAAGAATTTCAGCAGACTGATGGCTTATCGTACCAAGTATAATGGAGCAATGTTTTATTGTTTTAACTGTCTTCACGGGTTTAAGCGACAAGATCTTTTAGACAAGCATCGTGAAGTGTGTGGCAAGCATGGAGCACAACGCTTATCTTTCCCCAAGGAACCCTTCATCAAGTTCAAGAATGTAGCCAAACAACAGCGAGCGCCGTTTGTCATTTATGCAGACTTTGAATGTTTCACGAAAAAGCATGAAGAAGTTAGGTATCAACATCATCGTCCAAACAGCTTTGCCTATGTGGTTGTCAGCCAATATGATACACGTGCACCAGTCGTGTATCGAGGAGATAATGCTGTGAAAGTCTTTTTAGACCATATGGTGAATGAGGGTGATCGTATTGTGCATGGTTTACAACAGAAAAAGAAAATGGTCATGACTCATGATGATGAAGAGCATTATAAGAACGCTACGGATTGCTACATTTGTCATGAGCCTCTAGGAGCAGATCATGTGAGAGATCATGACCATATCAATGGCAAATACCGTGGAGCTGCACATAGTGAATGCAATTTACAATTTCGACTTCGAAAGGATCAGCAGGATGTTGAAGATTCTTTCATCATTCCTGTGTTTTTCCACAATTTACGAGGCTATGACAGCCATTTGATCATGGAAGAAATTGGAAAGTTCAAAAATGAGACGATTACAGTCATTCCCAACACCGTTGAGAAATATATTGCATTCACCATGAGCAATCTGAAATTTACAGACAGCTTTCAGTTCATGAGTACTTCTCTACAGAAGCTGGTATCCAACCTGGCAGCAGAAGGGAAAGACAACTTTTATAACATGACGTCACACATTCACGATAGTGACCAACAAGAGTTACTGTTGAGAAAGGGAGTGTACCCCTACGATTACGTGGATGAGCCATCCAAGTTTGCTGAAACACAACTACCGTCCAAGGACAAGTGAAGAAGACATTAGCGATGAGGATTATACGCATGCGCAGAAGGTGTGGGAGACATTCCACTGTACTACATTTGGTGAATATCATGACTTGTACCTGAAATCAGATGTGTTGCTGCTGGCTGACGTGTTTGAAAACTTCCGTCACGTATGTCTCAACACGTATGAATTGGATCCAGCTCACTACTATACAGCGCCAGGACTGTCGTGGGATGCCATGTTGAAAGCGACAAAGGTGAAATTGGAATTGATCAACGACATTGACATGTACCAAATGGTTGAACAAGGTCTACGGGGAGGAATATCTGTCATCACACACAAGTATGCGAAAGCAAATAACCCCTACGTAGCAGATTACGATCCCACGAAACCAACCAACTTCTTAACGTACCTGGATGCAAACAACTTATATGGCTGGGCCATGAATGTGGAACTTGTTCACAAAGAAAAGCGGTTCAAGAAACTTGTGGCCAAACCTTCCTTCCACAAATTTAGAATTTTCAACGAAGATTTGACCGCGGTACATTTGCGCAAAGTGGATCTGCTTCTGGATAAACCCATTCAAGTTGGTTTCACCATTCTCGACCTCAGCAAGGTGCTCATGTTCCACTTTCATTACAACTACATCATGACCAAGTATCCCGACGCCAAACTCTTGTTCAGCGACACCGACAGTCTATGTTATGACATAGAAACGGAAGATATCTACAAAGACATGCAGGAAGATGCCGACTTGTTCGACACAAGTGACTATCCCCCAGATCATTTCCTGCATTCCAACGTGAACAAGAAAGTGCTTGGGAAAATGAAAGATGAGACGGCGGGCATTCCCATTGAAGAGTTTGTTGGACTTCGACCGAAAATGTATAGTATGATATATGGTAGGAAAGAAAAACGTACGGCCAAAGGCATCACTCGCGCGTGTCAAAGACGTATGAAACATCAGCAGTATAGAGACAGTTTGTTCAACCAAACGCAAACGATAACCACAGGGCACATCATTCGAAGTCATGACCACCAGATCTTCTCGTAGAAGTTGAGGAAAGTGGCTCTCTCTCCCTTTGATGACAAGCGATATGTGATGAGTGATGGCTATTCCACTTTGGCG
The DNA here is from genome assembly GCA_949752745.1 of Protula sp. h YS-2021. NCBI lineage: Eukaryota > Metazoa > Annelida > Polychaeta > Sabellida > Serpulidae > Protula > Protula sp. h YS-2021. The sequence goes on along the minus strand of OX457033.1, from coordinate 27,746,274 downwards.
CATGGGCATTACAGTATATAAGGGGGAGACACTTCAACTTTGGAGTTAGTTGAGGTGTGAACACTGAAGCGTCAACATGAATCGGAAAAGATCTGCAACAACGGATATGGATACTCTTGCTGATACAGTCAAAGACATGAATGTGAAACATCCTAACAATACCATCAAGAAATTAAGAGTGGAGACGACGGTACCAACACCACAGTCGTGGGATGGAATGCTTTCTCTAGGCAATGGAAAGTATATCAAGATTATGAAACAAAGTAATGAAGGTGTGATAAGCATTCGCAAATACCTCAGAGATGAGGGGACTGGAAAAAACCGTCCAACGAAAAAGGGAATTTTGCTGACAATACCTGAATGGAAAATGCTGAAGAAGCAGGTGAAAGAAGTGGATAAAAGGCTTCGTAGACAAGAAGGTGGCTCATAACAAGGTACCAATCATGAATGCACTCATGCTGAACGGTGGTGTTTACCTTACTGTCAATGAGAGGAATGAAGTGATACTAGATTCTAAGACAAGTTTTCATCGGTTTAAACCTGAAGTGTGGAAAGACTTTAAAAACATACCACTTGAACCTGGGTTTAAAGAGTTTGTAAATAGACTTTGTAAACTTTGTAAATAGAATTTGTAAATAAAAGTTTGTAGTTAAGAATTTGTAAATAGTGTAAATAGACTTTGTAAATAAAAGTTTGTAAATAGTGTTTGTAAACTTTGTAAATAGTGTTTGTAGTTAAGAATTTGTAAATAGAACACAATAAACAAGACTGTTTGAAAACTTGGTTTGTTTTATTTAACAACAACAACAACTTAACTAATATAACAACAACTTAACTACAACTTAACTAATATAACAACAACAACATTAATAAAACAATGGTTTATAATGTCTATATACAAAATCCTTTACAATAAAATCACCATCCTTTCTTTTTAATATATTCACAATATCAAACATACTCTGACCTCGAGCTCTATGCAATATATAATATACACAATAAAAACCACATGACGATGATATTGGCGTTTGTAATGAGATAGAATTATACAAATAGTCATTTCTTAAAAACATATCTAAACGATCATCGAGAGGGAACAGTCCATAAGAGTCAAAATATTCCACAGGGTCTTTATCATAATACACTGCCACCCAATGTTCTCCTGGTTCATCTTGATCGTCTGTGTTGATGACATAGGCGCCGCGTTGTAAAGATGGTAACTGGTCCATGGCAAACACGCCTTGAAATAAGTCTTTGGTCATGACATCATGACTCAATATGGCATCAATCTGCTTCGTGTTCATGACTGGTAGTCGAATTGAATGCTGCGATTTGCACTGATCTCAATAATGTTGTCAAATTCAGCATAGACAATGACATTGATGGTAGGTTGCAAAGCCGTAGCAAAGTTCATTTCTAGCCGCAAATTCCCATGCTTGATCAGGGGGAAATGATCATCGCCATCATAATCCGGTGTTAAGTCAAACGAAAATAAAGTATAACCTCTAGGCCAATCTTCCCGTTTTATAATGGAACTTTTCTCACCATTCAACCGATCAAACGATTTGTAAAGCGTTTCAAAAGCGTCCAGGTATTTGTTCTGTGTAATGTCAAGCTTGAGAGGTTTGGATAGAACTGGTTCACCATCCGTGTACAGTTGCATATAGTCCAGATCAAAATGTTTCAAATCATATGGATTCCTCAATACTGATCCACCAAAAGCTTCATTATGAACCAGACCAATGACAATACGATTTGGTAATTGACCCAAAAAGATGTTATCTTTCACAAAAGACTGAAATCCTGCTGGAATAGCTAAGACTTTACATTCTTTTCTAGTGATGATGATCTTGGCAGGACTTTTCATCAATGCATCTGTATGTCCTAACTGAATACCTGGACTCACCCTCACTTTGCGAATGGTTAAAAATGCCTCTTTCACTTCTACCTTATAGGTATTATCTGCAGCCATCAATACATAGTCATCTTTTTGTCTATGGAAACGCAAGTTCAAACTGATACCATTCGGAAGATAACGATCCTGCTCAAACAAATCTATCCTTAAACCACCTGCGAGCATAACATCACGGCTAAGACGTGTATGCAAATAACGATGATGTAAGCCATTGTTTCCTTGCTCAGCCAAGTCACCGCCGTCAGCATTGACATGAAACCCGGATACATATCGTTCATGATTAGGTCTTTTCACCTCATGACTATTCATTGACCCAGCAGTATCCTTGTACATGAGACGCATAGAGCGCTCAGAATGTAGACTTTCTTCCGAATCATGGATGAGATGAGAGATAATGCTGGTATAACCATGAGTATTGTTGCTATGCGAAACCAAACGATCATTCAGAAACAATTCAATATTAGACCATAACCCATTAAACACATCATTGATGCAAGAGACATTATCATCTGCGCCACACTCTGTTCCATCGTCCTTTAGAATGCGACATACAATATGAAGTTTGCTGTTCTTTAAATCCAGATATTCTTCTGTACTCGCAGGAATGTAGAATTCTATTGGAGCGCCTTCTCTAATGCTTGTAAGTGGTTGATAGCCAACATTATAACTTTTCTCTACAGCAGTTTGCGTCGGTGGCACGTTGTAAAGGCGCCGCGTTGTAAAGATGGTAACTGGTCCATGGCAAACACGCCTTGAAATAAGTCTTTGGTCATGACATCATGACTCAATATGGCATCAATCTGCTTCGTGTTCATGACTGGTAGTCGAATTGAATGCTGCGATTTGCACTGATCTCAATAATGTTGTCAAATTCAGCATAGACAATGACATTGATGGTAGGTTGCAAAGCCGTAGCAAAGTTCATTTCTAGCCGCAAATTCCCATGCTTGATCAGGGGGAAATGATCATCGCCATCATAATCCGGTGTTAAGTCAAACGAAAATAAAGCATAACCTCTAGGCCAATCTTCCCGTTTTATAATGGAACTTTTCTCACCATTCAACCGATCAAACGATTTGTAAAGCGTTTCAAAAGCGTCCAGGTATTTGTTCTGTGTAATGTCAAGCTTGAGAGGTTTGGATAGAACTGGTTCACCATCCGTGTACAGTTGCATATAGTCCAGATCAAAATGTTTGAAATCATATGGATTCCTCAATACTGATCCACCAAAAGCTTCATTATGAACCAGACCAATGACAATACGATTTGGTAATTGACCCAAAAAGATGTTATCTTTCACAAAAGACTGAAATCCTGCTGGAATAGCTAAGACTTTACATTCTTTTCTAGTGATGATGATCTTGGCAGGACTTTTCATCAATGCATCTGTATGTCCTAACTGAATACCTGGACTCACCCTCACTTTGCGAATGGTTAAAAATGCCTCTTTCACTTCTACCTTATAGGTATTATCTGCAGCCATCAATACATAGTCATCTTTTTGTCTATGGAAACGCAAGTTCAAACTGATACCATTCGGAAGATAACGATCCTGCTCAAACAAATCTATCCTTAAACCACCTGCGAGCATAACATCACGGCTAAGACGTGTATGCAAATAACGATGATGTAAGCCATTGTTTCCTTGCTCAGCCAAGTCACCGCCGTCAGCATTGACATGAAACCCGGATACATATCGTTCATGATTAGGTCTTTTCACCTCATGACTATTCATTGACCCAGCAGTATCCTTGTACATGAGACGCATAGAGCGCTCAGAATGTAGACTTTCTTCCGAATCATGGATGAGAGGAGAGATAATGCTGGTATAACCATGAGTATTGTTGCTATGCGAAACCAAACGATCATTCAGAAACAATTCAATATTAGACCATAACCCATTAAACACATCATTGATGCAAGAGACATTATCATCTGCGCCACACTCTGTTCCATCGGCCTTTAGAATGCGACATACAATATGAAGTTTGCTGTTCTTTAAATCCAGATATTCTTCTGTACTCGCAGGAATGTAGAATTCTATTGGAGCGCCTTCTCTAATGCTTGTAAGTGGTTGATAGTCAACATTATAACTTTTCTCTACAGCAGTTTGCGTCGGTGGCACGTTGTAAAGGCGCCGCGTTGTAAAGATGGTAACTGGTCCATGGCAAACACGCCTTGAAATAAGTCTTTGGTCATGACATCATGACTCAATATGGCATCAATCTGCTTCGTGTTCATGACTGGTAGTCGAATTGAATGCTGCGATTTGCACTGATCTCAATAATGTTGTCAAATTCAGCATAGACAATGACATTGATGGTAGGTTGCAAAGCCGTAGCAAAGTTCATTTCTAGCCGCAAATTCCCATGCTTGATCAGGGGGAAATGATCATCGCCATCATAATCCGGTGTTAAGTCAAACGAAAATAAAGTATAACCTCTAGGCCAATCTTCCCGTTTTATAATGGAACTTTTCTCACCATTCAACCGATCAAACGATTTGTAAAGCGTTTCAAAAGCGTCCAGGTATTTGTTCTGTGTAATGTCAAGCTTGAGAGGTTTGGATAGAACTGGTTCACCATCCGTGTACAGTTGCATATAGTCCAGATCAAAATGTTTCAAATCATATGGATTCCTCAATACTGATCCACCAAAAGCTTCATTATGAACCAGACCAATGACAATACGATTTGGTAATTGACCCAAAAAGATGTTATCTTTCACAAAAGACTGAAATCCTGCTGGAATAGCTAAGACTTTACATTCTTTTCTAGTGATGATGATCTTGGCAGGACTTTTCATCAATGCATCTGTATGTCCTAACTGAATACCTGGACTCACCCTCACTTTGCGAATGGTTAAAAATGCCTCTTTCACTTCTACCTTATAGGTATTATCTGCAGCCATCAATACATAGTCATCTTTTTGTCTATGGAAACGCAAGTTCAAACTGATACCATTCGGAAGATAACGATCCTGCTCAAACAAATCTATCCTTAAACCACCTGCGAGCATAACATCACGGCTAAGACGTGTATGCAAATAACGATGATGTAAGCCATTGTTTCCTTGCTCAGCCAAGTCACCGCCGTCAGCATTGACATGAAACCCGGATACATATCGTTCATGATTAGGTCTTTTCACCTCATGACTATTCATTGACCCAGCAGTATCCTTGTACATGAGACGCATAGAGCGCTCAGAATGTAGACTTTCTTCCGAATCATGGATGAGATGAGAGATAATGCTGGTATAACCATGAGTATTGTTGCTATGCGAAACCAAACGATCATTCAGAAACAATTCAATATTAGACCATAACCCATTAAACACATCATTGATGCAAGAGACATTATCATCTGCGCCACACTCTGTTCCATCGGCCTTTAGAATGCGACATACAATATGAAGTTTGCTGTTCTTTAAATCCAGATATTCTTCTGTACTCGCAGGAATGTAGAATTCTATTAAAGCGCCTTCTCTAATGCTTGTAAGTGGTTGATAGTCAACATTATAACTTTTCTCTACAGCAGTTTGCGTCGGTGGTACGTGAAACCATTCCAATGGAGAAAGACTACATTCACACGAATGATTATGAATGAGAGACATGATTTCAAAAGATATCTTTGCGATATTTTGATGTTATCCGTCTGGCTGTTTTTCGTCTTCTGGCACGTTTCGTCGGTTGCATACGCTTTTGTTCTCCAAACACACGTTCTGCTTCTCGGCCCGTCACATCTTTCGCGACATTCTTTGCAGCCTTCTTAAGATGTGGCGCAACGATCTTAGCCCCAGCCTTAAGTAGTGGAATAGCTTTGCGAGCCAATGATCCCAGTATTGAACCAATACCATCGCCATATTGGATTCGCGCTCCTTTGAATCCTGGTAATTCCCCGCCCACTTGACGAAGAAAATGGTTGCGATATGCCGACGGATCGTGTGTATAAGCTTCATAATGCTTTTGGTCGAAAATGAAGTTTACAGATCACTTTTCCAGTTTGAAATGGAACATTATGGCCGGTGTCGTCCTTAATATTCATTTCTATCACGTCAAATTTGGACGTGTTTACAGGAACATAATGCGGTTCGCCATACGTTTTCATAACAATATCACCATCATGGCCTTGTATGCCAACAGAACGTAGTAACGGAACATAATAATCACCAACGACTTGTGGTTCACAAATGCTACAATACACATACAGTGTATAAAACCCCTGTTTCACATCCGCTTTATGGTCAGCTGTACATGTTTCAGTATACCAGTGATCTGGGATAAATCCTAAAATCTCAGCTAATCCAGTGGAAAAGGACACTTCATAACCATAATCGAGAAATAGAAACACACGTCGTCTAATCTTATCATACTTTATTCGAATAGCTTCTGTAAGATTCAGAGCATTAGTCGCTTCTTCATTGACTGCCTCACATAGTTCTTGTATGGTTCTATAGTACCCATAAGGAATATCGAGAGTGCTAAGAATAGGATCATCGAATAGTTCTTGTCGATACTGAATAGAGTAGTCTAGCCCTGTCTCATCGTTGTCCATGTATGTGGATATTAAATTTCAGCTAAAGCCACTTCATATTTTCCATTCAGATAAATAGTTCGAGGCATACGAATTTGATAATTCGAAGCCTTGTTGTTGGGATAATAGTTCATACTCGCATTGCTAGGCAAAGTAATGTAAAAGCTTGTTGACTTCATGATGGGAACTAAATGGTATAGGTGCGTTGACGTTGCCTATATACTTCACGATAGCGCGCGCCATTCAACCAAGTATGTAAATGGTCTTTCACATCATGATGATCTATGACTTCTCCTTCACAACAAGCACTTGTACATCTTATTTTAACAGGAATAGTTGGTTTATCTTCCTCACAACAACAACATAGCTCTTTCAACCATGTTAAAAATTTTCCCATACTTCAGGAAACTGTCTTTGTTGACGTTGTTTCATTTCTGTTGTAATGTCGTCACGAGTGGTCTTTTTACTAAACATTGTTTTTGGAATATTAGCAACAACAATTTCCTGGATAAATGGATGCCAGCCATATGGTGGTATGGCTCGTTCTTTTCTTCTTGTCGCCACCAATGCTTCTTTCATCAAATCAACCACGTTGGAATTTGCTATAATATCGCCCGTTTTCAACACAAGTTCATTCTTGTCTGACCATGTCGTACCATATTTCTTCAGTTCTGCTAAAAGTTGTGTTATTTTTCCATGATAGATAGGTTGAAAATGACTTAAAAATAACTTTTCTGGCTTTTCAGGTGATGATGATGATGATGAGGGCTTTTGCTGTCTAGACTGACTTGTTCGTAAATGACGACCAAGAAGTTGAGATATTTCTATAGCCTTTTCACGTGTTCGTTTCCCACGTAAAAGTTTATTCACTTTCGTTTTGATTTCACCATCTTTTCCCTTCTTTTCTAGCAACATTTTATATTCATATTCAGGAATGAGGACCATTTTCATCGTATGTTTCATTTTAGCAGCAGTTTGGCTAACAAAGGTAATGCCAATCTAGCAATTGCTCCAATGAATCCTCCTTTCTGATTAATCAACTTCTTTTTTCGTCGAAGGGATATCTTCTTATCTGCTAGAGTACGAAGCGTATGACGTTCACGTTGAAATTCCTTAAACCGTTTTGAGCTTAAGGGTAAATGTCCTTGCAATATATTCAAACAAATTTCAAACAAGCTTGTTAATTCCTCCTTTGTAGCTTGCTGTAGCAAGGATTTACGTCGTTTAGGCCCACTGCGTGCAAGCAAATGAAGAAACGGCTGGTTCGCTCGAATACGTTTAGACATCTTGACTGCGAATGGTCAAATGAGTTGGTTCTTGTTCATACACTGCTTTATCAATATATACATAATGTGTATCTTTTGGTAAAATGCCTGTACGAATACGTAGTTGATCATTTGTCTTTGGTTTTAAATCAATGAATAAATAACCATGAGGTTTGCTAGTAGCATCTTGATAGGCTTCTATGAGAAATTGAGATCTTCCAGGATACATTTGCCGCGCCAATGTACTAATTTGTTGACTGTCTCTCGGATTTTTAAACAGAATGATATAATGTGTATTCAAATTAATATTTCGCATCTCTTTCCCATGATGGAATAAATTATGCATAATAAAGATAATGCTTAGATTTTGATGACTGCTGCCAACACTAAAGAGACGTGTCATACGCTCATCACTATGACATTTGGTCATTAAGTCATCAATGATAAGTAAGTTTGGTTTCTTCGGGTTAAAACGCTCTTCAATGTCATCTGGAATGCCTTGGTAAAATTCCACACCTTTCATTCCCTTGTACAAAGGCTGATCTGCTGCATAGAGCCATAAAATGCTTTTTGGAGAGGGTTGAATCAACTTTTGTTCTAGAATTTCCTTCACCAGAGACGTTTTGCCACTGCCTGTAGGTCCAGAGACTAAACATGTAAATGGATGCTTCATTGTTGAATGTCTGTTTCTTTCACCCAACTGTTAAACTTGTTTGGCCAACCTAACCACTTGACAAATAATTCTTTCACACCTCCTCCTCTTTTACGTGTTTTCAAGACTTTTTCAATTCTATAAATAGATTCAATATCTTTGGTCACTTTCTGCAGTTCTTCTTCATAGAAATGGCCATCAATATCTTCGTCTAAAAAGTCTTTCACACGATACAAATGTATTCCTTGCTTCTTACAACGATGTGTGACAATGAAGACTTCTTGCGTCCATTTGATGTGATAATCGCGTTGAAACACATATTTAATGTGAGAAATGCGAACATGATCGCCAATGTTAAATTTGTACTTCTTCTTCTTCTTCTTCGCTTTCAATTTCAGTTTGTCGACATACATATACTTCCACACTTTTGATTCGTTGTCTTTACGAATCTCGGCTGGAGCATATTTATTAGGAAGAGAACCATGAGGTCTATGGTTGTAATTGTACACCAAGTCTGGAAGAATGTCTAAGTAACGGTAAGTTTGATTATGTAGAAAATACCGATACATCATTCCCTTTAGAGTACGAATGACTCTTTCAGCAAAGTTGGCTTTGGTTTCATTCTTTGTGGTATAAGCATGAATGCCTTCTTTCTTCAAAAATGCTTTTACCCATCTGTTTTTAAATTCTGTTCCTTTATCAGACCTTAGAGTTCGCGGTCTTCGTCGTGTGTCATGAAAAATCTTTTGGAAAGCTTGTATGACGCTGGTATGTGATTTATTAGGTATTGGCTGTACCCAGACATATTTGGAAAACACATCAATGACAATGAGTAAAAAGCGTATGTCATCATTATAGGGAGCTATGTTTCCAATATCAGCCAAATCAATATCCCACATGTCATCAATGCCACGTGTAATCACACGTTGTCTTTTGAACCTGTATTTGACAGGTTGGAGTAAACTGAAAGTATCTTGATCCTGCAGCCATTTCTTCACTTGTGACTGTGTGACTGGTTGATCATGTTTTCTTAAGATGTGATACAGTTTGTAAGGACCAGCAAATGCTCCAGGCTGTCCAGGTTTGAAGTAAATATCAGTCAAGTAGTCTTTCCACGTCGACATGATGAATGAAAAAACACGTCTGAACAGAACAGCTTTTATTTTATAACTCAACCTACATCACTTAACCAACATACATTTATAACTTAACTAACAAGTTTTTACAAATCAAGTATAGATACAATGGTATGAATAACTGGAGACCATTGGTCTTCAATGAACACTAACCAATGACTGAGTTCATCCAATGTAATAGCATCTACACCATATTTCTCACAACGCTGATTTGCATTCTCTAACACTTTATCTAAATGCATGTAATATTTAGCTTCATTCCAATATGTATAAACAGATGCAAAATGACAAGTATGTTCTGAACACTCTTCATGTTGACAAGCAGGACAGACTAAATAGGCAAACTTTTTTACAGCTGATAACATTTCTTCACAATAAGCTTTTTGCACAATATATTGTCTCAGTGTCATGTCAGCCATTATAGTGCAGCATACAGCGCTCTCTCACTTCATCAAACAGTTTTGAATCAAATAGAGCATACACTGCTTCCACATCAAACTCCTCAGCTCCAGACTCTTTGATGAAATCCTTACGCAAGTTTGATAAGTTCAACATGGAATGAGCAAGTTCCCAATAGATGTTGAAATGTTCCAGTTGTTGTTCAACAGTTCCAAAACGTGCTAGTTCACTTATCATATAGTCCACAAACTTGTTCTTTAAACATGTTTCTACATCCATCTTTTACATGTCCACACGTCTGCACACCATAACGGTTGGCAAGCAAATGAAAAAAAAAAGTCTCTAACCCTCACACAACATTTCTAACAACTTTCCCATAATATTCTGACCAGGATATTCAGATCACACATGTTTCACACCAGCTCCCCACCAATGATCATACGTTGCTTCAACTAAAGTTTTGTCTTTACATTCTTTCAACTTGTTGCGAAACAATACACACTGATCCAGTTTGACTTGTAAAACATCTTGCATTTTGCTTCTCTTCACTGGTAAGGACATGGTTTTATCCCTTTAGCAATACGTTTTGCTTCATATCCATTTCTGGATGACACAATGGCTGAAGCAATATCTTGACGGTGATGAAACACTGCTTTCTCATATTGATACAACGCTTCACTTGAGTTGAACACATGTCCATACTTTTCAAGTCGTGTTGGAAACATGTTTGAAAGAACGTCCTTATGACCGCTGAATAGTACAAGATTCTCCATGTTGACTTTGCTTCTGCTGTTTTATTCTAACATGTCGGATTCTTCCTGTAATAAAATATCTTTTAATATAATTGCTGCCTCTTCTATCATGTTCCTTCTTTGTTTACGTTGAAACCACTCATATAAAACTAAATTTGCTAGTAAGAAAAACATTGTTATCAATTCACTATGTTGTTACAAAGATGATTAAAAAGGTTTTTATATAACTTACTTGATAAAGCTGCTCGGTTTCCTCTTCTTCTTTACAACAATCTCTCAAATGATCAACTACGGTGACATATACTTCAACATCAGTACGAGCAGAATAAAGTGCAGAATCAAAGTCAAAGTCAGGATCTTCTTCTATTCCAATTTTATGACATTCTCCAAGAAATCTTGAATGCAGTTCAATCACATCAAGACTATGATGTACAACATCCCAAAAAGCATCCAAATGATAAAGTTGATAGTCTGGAGTGCCACAGCTAGCAAGTTTAGCAATCATCAAGTCAACATAAGCATTTTTAAAACATGCATCCATCTTGTTTCAGTGTCTTGTGAGCTTTTACTTTGCTTCACTGACTTTAAGTACTCCACACTTGCCGCAGAAGTTGTTTGGTTCACACAACTTGCAATTATACTTGTGACAGTGGCAATGATAATCTTCCACATATCCACAAGCACCACAATAGTCGCAGGTAAGTCCAAGTTGATTTTGTACGTTCATGTTCTCCAACTGAACTTCAGCCAGCCTTTTCTTGGATAGCTTTGACACCTTCATCCGACCATCCTTTTGCAGCTTGATAGGAGTTATGACATGACATTCCTCACATGGCGATAGGGCTGAGTTGATGTTGTCCATCTCCTGAAGCAGTGTCTCCCATTCACCATCATTCATGTTGATGTGATGTGTGTATTCTTTCCCTTCAAACCGTGACGTGCGCACAAAACTCACATAGCGCATATCCAAGTATGAAATGACTTCAAGCCACTTCGTTTGCGTTAAGTATAGTTTGAAGCCAATGGCGCGTAAATTTTTCAAGCTCTGGCACACAATCTTCCACAAAGATGGTGAATAAGCACACCATCTCTCTCCACGTGTGATGCGTAGAAATGGCCCATATTCTCCATGCTCCACAGTAATGGTTAAGTTAGCACTAATTTTAAAGCTGCTGCTGCTGCTGCTGCGCTGCGCTGCTGCGCTGCTTGTCTTGTTCTCCATGGCTGCCACAATGTATTGATGATCCACTCCCTCCAACTGTCTGCTGAGAAATGACTTCACTCTGCTGAGTCCACTCCCTTTTATACCCAACTGGTTGCTGAGTCAGCTCCCTTGCAAAGTTTTGAGTTCACTTCAACTCGTCCATGGTTGAATCGAACAAGCTCTGATACATTCGTCTTCAATGAAACATCATCATCATAATGTAAAATGATTCTTGCAGCTACAGCTAACATGAGCTCAACTGCCCAAATTGTATTCGCGTTGATAAATGCTGAATCAATGTCATAAGTTAACGGTAAATGTAGATCTTCACATTCACGTAGAAACGAGCGGATGAAACGATCTCTTGGAATGGTCTTTCCAACAGCTTCCCAATGCTGATGTAAGTTCTTCACTTGCAGCATCCAATCCGATTCAAAAGCAGGAAGCTTTGAAAACACATAGTCAGCATAATTCACTTTGAAGACGTCATCCATGGTCTCTACACATCTGTGAAGAAGTAATGTTGACATTGTGAAGTTTTCTCGTCACTCTTCCTTTTATAAAACTTTGATGGTATATGGTGTGTAACTTGTTCAAACTTATTCAATACTCGTTCAAAATTGTTGACTCAGCAGAATGTATCACTAGTTGACTAGTTGACATGTTTCACTCATGCTTTTATGCTACTGCCATGTAATCAAATTATGGTGTGTAACTTGTTCAAACTTGTTCAAAGAATTATTAAAATTGCTGACTCAGCAAAATGTAACAGTCGACCCACCGAAAAAAAAAAGTTCAGAATTGTCTGAAACGGATAAATATGCAAAAATCACAATTTCGAGGGGATGGGGGGGGGGGGGGTCGGTCAACCCAAAAAATGAAAAATTTAAAAAAATTATTCTAAACACCCAAAGTGTGATTTGGCTTTTGTAATAAATTGCACAGAAAAGAAATGCGTAATCAGCTGTTTGATTGTTTCGGTCTGGTTGCTTGTGCTCAAGTAACAGATGTTAGCATTTATATCTATATATCACTATATCAAAATGCGGAACATAGGAAGAAATAAATCTGAATAAAAGAAAATATGCCAATTGAATGTGAGTAAGATGTTGTAATCAAAGGAATTGAAGTGTTTTCCTTCCAAAATTGCCAAATATTAAGTACTGCAAACCAGGAAGCCCGCCGTTTCATCGCAGTTGCTAGTAGACTATTCATTGCCAAATTCACCTTTCCGTTTACCGTAGTTACCGTTTTCAGACCCCAGCCTTGTGAACCCGGAGGGGCCCATAGGATTGACTTCTATAAGTCTGTCTGTCCGTCCCTCCGATTTTTGTACACGCTATCTCTGGCACCATTCAACCGATTTTAATTTTCCTTTTGCATGCAGAAAGATTAAGTAGTGGAGCTGTGCGACGAAGCGTTATTTTTGGATTTCTTGTAAAATTAAAACAATGCGGAAACTTTGGAATTTGTTAGCGCTTGACCTCGTTATATGCAGTTTGTACGCGCCATATCTCCGGTACCATTTAACCGATTTCAATTTCATTTTCTACATAGAAAGGTGGAGTAGTGGAGGTGTGCGATGAAGCGTTGTTTTTGGATTTCTCGAAAAATTAAAAAAATGCGGAAAGTTCGAAATTTGTTTCGCGCATGACCTCATTATATCAGTATCAGTTTGTATGCGCCATATCTCCGGCACCATTCAAGCGATTTAAATTTCCTTTTGTTCATAGAAAGACCGAGTAGTGGAGCTGGGCGACTAAGCGTTATTTTTGGATTTCTCGAAAAGTTAAAAAAAATGCGGAGACCTTGAAATTTTTGGCTTTGACCTTAACCTATATAATGCTAGTATTGCAATATTTTGAAGAGCGTGCAGATTAAATGAGTTAAACAATACAAAGATCTCCATGCTCCACAGTAATGGTTAAGTTAGCACTAATTTTAAAGCTGCTGCTGCTGCTGCTGCGCTGTGCTGCTGCGCTGCTTGTCTTGTTCTCCATGGCTGCCACAATGTATTGATGATCCACTCCCTCCAACTGTCTGCTGAGAAATGACTTCACTCTGCTGAGTCCACTCCCTTTTATACCCAACTGGTTGCTGAGTCAGCTCCCTTGCAAAGTTTTGAGTTCACTTCAACTCGTCCATGGTTGAATCGAACAAGCTCTGATACATTCGTCTTCAATGGAACATCATCATCACAATGTAAAATGATTCTTGCAGCTACAGCTAACATGAGCTCAACTGCCCAAATTGTATTCGCGTTGATAAATGCTGAATCAATGTCATAAGTTAACGGTAAATGTAGATCTTCACATTCACGTAGAAACGAGCGGATGAAACGATCTCTTGGAATGGTCTTTCCAACAGCTTCCCAATGCTGATGTAAGTTCTTCACTTGCAGCATCCAATCCGATTCAAAAGCAGGAAGCTTTAAAAACACATAGTCAGCATAATTCACTTTGAAGACGTCAACCATGGTCTCTACACATCTGTGAAGAAGTAATGTTGACATTGTGAAGTTTTCTCGTCACTCTTCCTTTTATAAAACTTTGATGGTATATGGTGTGTAACTTGTTCAAACTTATTCAATACTCGTTCAAAATTGTTGACTCAGCAGAATGTATCACTAGTTGACTAGTTGACATGTTTCACTCATGCTTTTATGCTACTGCCATGTAATCAAATTATGGTGTGTAACTTGTTCAAACTTGTTCAAAGAATTATTAAAATTGCTGACTCAGCAAAATGTAACAGTCGACCCACCGAAAAAAAAAAGTTCAGAATTGTCTGAAACGGATAAATATGCAAAAATCACAATTTCGAGGGGATGGGGGGGGGGGGGGTCGGTCAACCCAAAAAATGAAAAATTTAAAAAAATTATTCTAAACACCCAAAGTGTGATTTGGCTTTTGTAATAAATTGCACAGAAAAGAAATGCGTAATCAGCTGTTTGATTGTTTCGGTCTGGTTGCTTGTGCTCAAGTAACAGATGTTAGCATTTATATCTATATATCACTATATCAAAATGCGGAACATAGGAAGAAATAAATCTGAATAAAAGAAAATATGCCAATTGAATGTGAGTAAGATGTTGTAATCAAAGGAATTGAAGTGTTTTCCTTCCAAAATTGCCAAATATTAAGTACTGCAAACCAGGAAGCCCGCCGTTTCATCGCAGTTGCTAGTAGACTATTCATTGCCAAATTCACCTTTCCGTTTACCGTAGTTACCGTTTTCAGACCCCAGCCTTGTGAACCCGGAGGGGCCCATAGGATTGACTTCTATAAGTCTGTCTGTCCGTCCCTCCGATTTTTGTACACGCTATCTCTGGCACCATTCAACCGATTTTAATTTTCCTTTTGCATGCAGAAAGATTAAGTAGTGGAGCTGTGCGACGAAGCGTTATTTTTGGATTTCTTGTAAAATTAAAACAATGCGGAAACTTTGGAATTTGTTAGCGCTTGACCTCGTTATATGCAGTTTGTACGCGCCATATCTCCGGTACCATTTAACCGATTTCAATTTCATTTTCTACATAGAAAGGTGGAGCAGTGGAGGTGTGCGATGAAGCGTTGTTTTTGGATTTCTCGAAAAATTAAAAAAATGCGGAAAGTTCGAAATTTGTTTCGCGCATGACCTCATTATATCAGTATCAGTTTGTATGCGCCATATCTCCGGCACCATTCAAGCGATTTAAATTTCCTTTTGTTCATAGAAAGACCGAGTAGTGGAGCTGGGCGACTAAGCGTTATTTTTGGATTTCTCGAAAAGTTAAAAAAAATGCGGAGACCTTGAAATTTTTGGCTTTGACCTTAACCTATATAATGCTAGTATTGCAATATTTTGAAGAGCGTGCAGATTAAATGAGTTAAACAATACAAAGATCTCCATGCTCCACAGTAATGGTTAAGTTAGCACTAATTTTAAAGCTGCTGCTGCTGCTGCTGCGCTGTGCTGCTGCGCTGCTTGTCTTGTTCTCCATGGCTGCCACAATGTATTGATGATCCACTCCCTCCAACTGTCTGCTGAGAAATGACTTCACTCTGCTGAGTCCACTCCCTTTTATACCCAACTGGTTGCTGAGTCAGCTCCCTTGCAAAGTTTTGAGTTCACTTCAACTCGTCCATGGTTGAATCGAACAAGCTCTGATACATTCGTCTTCAATGGAACATCATCATCACAATGTAAAATGATTCTTGCAGCTACAGCTAACATGAGCTCAACTGCCCAAATTGTATTCGCGTTGATAAATGCTGAATCAATGTCATAAGTTAACGGTAAATGTAGATCTTCACATTCACGTAGAAACGAGCGGATGAAACGATCTCTTGGAATGGTCTTTCCAACAGCTTCCCAATGCTGATGTAAGTTCTTCACTTGCAGCATCCAATCCGATTCAAAAGCAGGAAGCTTTGAAAACACATAGTCAGCATAATTCACTTTGAAGACGTCATCCATGGTCTCTACACATCTGTGAAGAAGTAATGTTGACATTGTGAAGTTTTCTCGTCACTCTTCCTTTTATAAAACTTTGATGGTATATGGTGTGT
Source organism: Protula sp. h YS-2021 (assembly GCA_949752745.1). Taxonomy (NCBI): domain Eukaryota; kingdom Metazoa; phylum Annelida; class Polychaeta; order Sabellida; family Serpulidae; genus Protula; species Protula sp. h YS-2021. The sequence goes on along the minus strand of OX457033.1, from coordinate 27,729,870 downwards.
AACTTGTTCAAACTTATTCAATACTCGTTCAAAATTGTTGACTCAGCAGAATGTATCACTAGTTGACTAGTTGACATGTTTCACTCATGCTTTTATGCTACTGCCATGTAATCAAATTATGGTGTGTAACTTGTTCAAACTTGTTCAAAGAATTATTAAAATTGCTGACTCAGCAAAATGTAACAGTCGACCCACCGAAAAAAAAAAAAAAAGTTCAGAATTGTCTGAAACGGATAAATATGTAAAAATCACAATTTCGAGGTGGGGGGGGGGGGGGGGGGGTCGGTCGACCCAAAAAAATGAAAAATGTTCAGATTCGTCTGAAACGGATAAATATGCAAAAATCACAATTTCGAGGGGGGGGGGGGGGGGAGGTCATCACTTTTTAGGGTCTGTTGTCGATTGACTTCGGAAATGAAAGCTTGACTTCATTGACTTCGACGATCATCGACTCTCATGCAAACCCTAGGAAGCCGCCACACAGCATGACGTCATTATGACCCCATTATGACCTCATTATGACGTCATGGATGGTCGCGCCTATCCTAACGCTTATCGTGACGTCACTTCCGGTCCAGACATGATGACGTCACTTCCGGTCCAGACAACACTTCCGGTCCAGACAACACTTCCGGTCCAGACGCTATGACGTCACTTCCGGTCAAGACATTATGACGTCACAAAGTGCGGTGGAACTCTTATTTCTACACTACTCCTAATATGTACCATATTATACATAACTTTTGAGTATATGCTCAGGAGAATGTCATTGCCATACTCCAAGTAAATGTCTGCTAATCCTCAAAAAAAGATCATATTATATTACCAAACCAAACCACCACAAGCTGGTTGGCATGTCAAAATATAGGTCTATAGGAACAAAAAGCACAGCAAAATGTTCAACTTTATTGCAACAAGTTTCTGCATTAGCATTAATATTTTGGCTTGGCAGATCTATTGATCCTTCTATTACCAGTACTGTAAAGCAAATAATTTGCAGAGATGAGTGTGTTATAGGCAACATTTTTGAGAACAACGTTGAAAGAGAAACCAATTAAAAATAGTTGAACTTGGCGAAGTTTTTATTTCTAAATTTATTTTATATATGGAAACTTAACAGGACGAGTAAAAGACGGAATATGTGCGAAACAGGCAAGTAAAAATCATTTAATATGAATAAAAGTAACGTTCGTTAAGAAAAATCTTAAGAACACTAAATAATCTATTTTATGACTTAAAAACACACTGCTTAACAAGAACAAGGTTTGAATTTGCATAGAACGATGACAAATTCATCAATTAAAGACTGAAATAAATCAAAAATAATAAAAAAGGAGAAGGAAAGGAAAATATAGTAAATCCAACAAAATGTTAATCCCATGTAAGAACCGGATCTGTATGACGTAGAATTGACGCCCGAGATTGGTCGCAGGTAAAATTGTCAGTGACGTCTTTTTTGTTGTTTTTTTTGTTATCAGAAAATGAAACTCATGTCATTCCTTGAGCAATTTAACAACAAGTCGGCATTGTAATAAAATTAACAAAGGCGTGGGTTAAATGAATATAAGGATATAGTGAACGTCATGCAGAAGAACGGTAGAATAAAAATTGTTGGACACTCGACTGTAAACTCTATATCAAGATTAATGAAAAGAAGGTTCACATCAAGAACTCTGAACAACTGGAACAACTTATCGGACATTAAATATGTTGTGTATTACAAGGACTAATGAGTTTTGGACACAACCCATTAAATGATTAACTATCCGTGTAGTGTTTGAACTATGAAAGTCAAATCAGACGCCATAGGCTTTCGAAGTAAGAACTAAAGAAAAAGGGCTACTCAAGTTTTCATTTTTATTGTGAAACTTGTTCTGCGATATTTCCATTTCATCAGCTAGACGAAGATGAATTTACGTATCTCGGCTCGATACCAGGCATTAGTGAAAAATATTTGAGATATACTAGAAATGCTCAAATATAATATTACAGAGTTTTGACAGAATGGATCTTCCAGGAAAAAGTTGGGAATCAGAAGTTGATCATGAGTCTATTTTTTTTTATTGACCACAACTTTGAATGCAAATACTATACACATTGCAAGTTCAAAGCAGACTGTCGTAACTTTGACGGTTTCACGATAATTCATTTTAATGCCAAAAGCTTAAAAACTAATTTCAAGTACATTAAAGATTACGTTTAAACTATTATAAACAGTTTCATGTAACTGCAGTGTCCAAAAGTTGGTTAGATTCTGGTACGGCTTTAGATGACTATATGTTATATAACAATGAAATGTACAATGTTTTTCGTGATGAAAAAGAAGGGGTTGAGTAGCTCTGTATATTCGTAAAGATATCAACATTATGGTAATAAAAAATGCTCATGTGCTAAAGAAAATTTATTTGAAGTATTGACTATAGAAATAATAGTGAATGGAGGAAAAAATATAGTAATTTCATGTGCCTACAGAACACCAGGCTCAGAATTAGCACCGTTTATTGAGTACATGGTGTGTATCTTTAAACACATAAATGTAGGTAAATCCATATACCTTTGTTGAGATTTTTATGTTGATCTTCTAAAAATGATAGCCACAACTACTCCAAAACTTGTCTTGATTTATTGTATTCGTATGGTATGTTACCTCTTATAGATAAGCCTACACGAGTAACGTCATTTTCTGCAACGTTAATTGATAATATGTTTACCAATAGTTTTCCAACGGTAGCAGAAGTGGTATTTTGTGTAATGACATTACAGATCACCTACCTTTTTTAGTTCACTTTTACACAAAGGCATTTCAAAGTCAAATTTTAAAAGGTTCAAATATATTAGGAAATATACTGGCGCAAATCCAGAAAAGCTCAAAACAGATATCAGCAATGTAAATTGGGATTGTTTAATGAAAGAAAGTGAGGTGAATAACGCCTATACATCTTTTATTAATGTCCTAAAACATCGATACGGAAAAAGTTTCCAATTAAAGAAGTACGAGTAAACACAAAACAAAAACACAAACCTTGGTTGACAGATGGTTTGATTAATGCATGTTATAAAAAGTAATCTATATAATGCCTTTGTAGTAAACAGAACGCTAGAAAATGAACATAAGTACAAAAGGTACAAAAACACTATTCTCAGATATTGTGAAAAAGTATTATTGTGAGTTACTGTTGGATAAAGAAAGAATGTTGAATTCACGTGGAATATTATGAACAATTTGATAAGAAGAGTTTTTTGATAATAATAAAAAGAAAGGGTCTAGAATGGAAAATATTGCACGTGAATTCAACAACTTTTTCGTAAACATACCACCTAAACTAGCTTCAAATATTCCTACTGAGACAAATTACAACGTATCTCAGTTTTTGCAAGAAAAAAAATCCTTCTTCATTCTTTATTAGACCTGTAGACGAAAATGAAGTTGTGAAGATTGTTAATGATTTTAAGAATAAGACATCAAGAGATTACGACGATTTTTCAATGGTATTGGTTAAAAATATTATTAGTCAAGTGTGTAAACCATTCTGTTATATATGTAATTTGTCGTTTTCAAGCGGAACGTTTCCTCAAAATATAAAAGTTGCAAAACCGTTACCTCTGTTCAAAAGCGGCGGAAAAATTGGTTTCAACAATTATAGACCGATGTCGGTTTTGCTACAGTTATCCAAAATTTTCGAAAATTTTTTGACAGAAGATTGCAGGAATTTATTTATATATATATATTATTTAAGCCACAGTCAGTATGGTTTTAGAGCACACTGATCTATCAGCAATGCACTTTTAGAATTGATTGAAGAAATAGGCACGTCATTAGATGAAAAAATACAACAGGTGTATTCATAGATTTAAAGAAAGCGTTAGACACTCTGAATCACGATGTATTACTTAGTAAATTAGATCACTATGGTATAACAGGTGTGGCATATGACTGGACCAAAAATTAATGATATTTATAATGTATCGAATTTATTACTATGTTTGCTGACGATATTAATATCTTTAGAAGTGTGTATGATGTGAATCAATTAGCACATGAAATCAGTTTAGAATTATATAAACTGCAAGTGTGGTTTAATGTAAACAAATTGTCATTAAACGTGTAGAAGACAAATTTTATGTTATTTGGAAAATCCAGTAATGTCTTCAGTAAAATTATGTTGTGAAAATAAATATTAATGGAGAGGAAATAGAAAGAGTTCACGTAACGAAGTTTTTAGGAATTCTTGTTGACTCTAAATTAAATTGGCATGACCAAATTAATCGCGTTTCTAATAAGTTGTCAAAATCGCTAGCAGTAATGTATAAAATTCGTTTTATATTGGACAAAAGCTCTTTAATTACAGTTTATAATTCGTTGTTTTTACCTTACCTTACATACTGTTGTGAAATATAGGCAAATAATATAAATCCAAATTACAAGTGTTAACTATAAAACAAAAAAGGCCGTTAGGATCATAAATGATGTCGGTTATTATGAACATGCTAACAATCTCTTTTTCAGTTGTAAATTATTGAAATTCAGAGTAACTTTGATGCCGGTATGTGTTCAACTGTTTATGGTGCAAGACAAAAAAAATTTAAAACTAATCTGGTCAGAACAAGTCTTAAGTCAAATTGTATCTCGGTTGTTGGTGTAAAAATTTGGAATTATTTACCCGAAAACATTACATCAAGTAATAATGTAGGTGCTTTTAAATACAAACTAAAACAGTATTTCATTTTACAGTACGAAGACGCTTAATTGATATTACGTAGCAGTTTTTACTTCAGATATATGTTTTTTTCAGGTTCAGTATTGTTATTAGTAATAAATTTGTGTGTGTTATAGTGTAACATAGTCTTGTCTCACTACCTTAGAACTAATGATTGAGTAAGGGCATGCTCTCGTACACGTTATTACAACATTATTCTAGCTGTACCTTTCTAATTTCTCAAACGAAATACTATTTTTATTGTTTTTACTGTAGGCGGTTTTGTTAGGATCAATTGCTTTATGACATTTTCTTTTTTTTAGTTACTTAGTGTATTGCATGTATCCTTTTTGAAATTAGAATAAACCTTATCTTATCCTATCTTATCTTATATCATAGAAATATTGAGCATAAAACCACAAGCTGAAAACAATGACTTAAAAAAGTAGAAGACATTTCGAAAGTGAAATTGTGAAACGTGTGACAGATTTTAATTAAGTCAAACAGTCGACTATTTTCTATAAAATTTCTGTTTTGGCCACAATCACTCAGATCGTGCTAAGACCACAGGTAACTCTTTCGTACAGGCCTATCAATCCAGGAAATCTCAAACCGTTTTCGAAATAATATTCAACTTCTTCTCTGTTTCTATCTTTTTGTATATTTGAAATTTTGACCTTGACTAAGAATTTGAAATCGGACACTTGGGTCACTTGAAGTTATTGCTCATGTGGAACTCAATGTCCCTCACTGGTGTTTAAAGTTTCCATATTTTGTGACTTACGGTCTTAGAACGCGTCTAAATATATGAAATTAGACTTTGATGCGAATGAACACGCGAGACTGCGACACAAATAGCACAAGGTTCTTCAAATATGCCTTAAGTTTCATTCTTCGATGCTAAATAATCTTGGAATAATCATGATTTAAAAATTGAACTTTATGTGTAGCACTTGGTGTCCGTCATATATATTTCATTTGTCCTCGTATATCTAACCGCCGATGACGGTTTACAAATGACCTTGAATTTGACTTTGAGGCTAAAGGTCAACGTCAATAACATTAAGCTGGATTGCGATTCTTTCATATGTAGGCTCAGTTTCATTTTCCTACGCGGAAGAGATACACAGACAAACTTAACCTAAATAGCGTTAAAAAACGAAATATAAGTAGAATAAAAAATAACGAATGAAAAGATATGACGATGGATGAACAAGTTCTGAATAACCTGGAATTTCCTATCCCGATAAACTGTTTTCATAAACATTGTGTGATTTTCGATGCTGGTATAGCATTGCAGCGTGCATTAAAGTTTCACTACATTCTTAAACACTTTTTTTAGATGAAGAAGTGGTATGTTGTTGAATAGTCCAATTTAAACAGTGCAATGTATTGTGTTCAATATACAGTGAATGTTGTAAATTGTTGGATTTTTACAGCTTTCGCCCAAACGTGTATGCAAATGAGGCTTAGTGGGATCCGCCTTTTTCACTTTAACTAAAGCGCTCATGTTTACTAAGCAGGATATTAGGGTGTTTGCTTTAAACGATAGCACGCAAAAATAAATGCCTGAACGAGGGATGGACGCAGCAGGGGGGGGGAGACATATTATTAAATATCCGCTGGAGGATGAACGGGGCTGGGTTTTTGTTTTCGGTAGAGAGGTAGATACTGGTGATTGGTTTAGTGCCGTATATAAATTATGTACAAAACAAAAGCCCAAAGGTGTATCAAATCGTATCAAGAGCCAAAAGAGGTACATCAAACAGTTTCAAAAACAAGCGCTAGGGAAAGTTGATACATGATTTTTGAGCAAAGCGCGGACTCAAAATATTGTTCTACGGATAAATTAATTACAGTATTTTTACTGGAAAAGCAAAGGGGCAAACGAAACAGTTAAATCTCGCTTATATAGATTATCAAGCGACAAAAGGGAAAGCACTGAATTTCCAAGTGCAAAATTTCTTTCTACTTCCAAGAGATAAAAAGAGAAAGATATGAGTGCTCGAGGCAAGAGCAGAAAAAGACTAAATTAGCTGATTTTTCTTCAATCTACACATGAATTAAATACTGAACTTAATCGGATCATAGCGAAAAGACATCTAATATTAGTTTTGAATTTTATGCCCAACCTGATATCTTTGTGCCCGATTCTTTCTGCCTTATTCGCCTCTCTGCCCGTCCGCCTGCGTTTTATAGCACTTTTTATCGCACTGAACATTAACCAGACAGTCTTTTTATATTTAATTTTTATGCATAATGAATTTTTGCAAGACATCTTTATTTTATGACCGGGCAAGTATTTGCGTTTTTTGCAAAAGTTGTTTCCTCTGTTTTAACCTAACTAGTCGGGGTGAAAATATATGTTGCAAATTGTTTCGGGATGTGTCTGCTTGTCCATCAATCTGTTTGTCTATCTTTCTGTCTATGTCAGTTTGTCGACGCTTACGGAAACATGTTTGTGTACTCCAGATCTCAGTAGCCAAACGTGGGTTTTTACATATCCGCGCTTTTATTTGAAGAGGTTGTGCAACCGAGATTTCAGTAAACACGCAATGTATGACGACATAAATTTGTATGAAAACGATTCATGTTCTAATGTTGTTTAACATTAGGGTTTTTCCAAATATTTCATAGAAATGTATTTTTGGAGATTTTTAAATTTTCTGGGTTTTGGTCGTTTTATTCAACTGGTTTGTATAAGTCAGGCCAGCACTTCATCACAATTCCTTTGAATCGAAGGCAGCATGCAACAGATTTTTAATTATTAGAACAAAACACATCATCTGGAGCAAACAAAGAAACAGTTACAGACGCACCAGCAACGCCAGCATCAACAGGCGCAAATTCAGAAATTGAACAACGTCATGAGCTGCTTTATAGCATACACAATCTTTGTAGCCTAGATATTTTTGTCTGTACTCTTGTTGGATAGCTAGTTTTTTCAGAATTTGCTGAGTACACTACATCTTTTAACGGATAAACTACTCTAGTTTATGCTCGTGTTTTTTTTTGGGGGGGGCCCGATTTAGAATACTGTTAAAAATAATTTTCCGGGCCAATCCAAACATGAAGGCAATCATCAGCATTGGAGTGTTCTTCTTCTGGAAATGCTAATATTTTAAGTTTTATAATTTGTGCTATAAAGAGTAATGTGCGTTATTTTTTAAGACAGTGTTTACTAAAATGATCTATTTTTAATATAGTTTGAATATGTAATGAATGCAAAAAATGTAGGCACCCTTTAATAGAATTTGCAATGTGAACATCTAGATATTTTCTTTTATGAACCCCGCAGTTCAGTACTTGCGTTTGTTTTGCTTTTTTGCATATAGGACTTTGTTGGAAAACACACCGAGCATCCACCAGGAAACGACAAATACAACAGCAATATTTTAAAGTAACAGAAAGAGGTGAGTTCTTTCAATGAATTTGCTATTTGTTAGGAATATAGCAGAGTTGTACTTCTTAACATTTCAGGATTTTTTCTTATCTCAATTTTTTTTCCCTGCATCATTATCCAAGGTGCATCTTTTAAGCGATATAAATTCAATTGGATAAACTAAGCTGCCATTATCCACTTTGTGGCTTTAAGGTCATTGTGCATCAAAACACAAAGCATTCTTTAAAGAGGCTGCAAGAGTGACAATATTTTAAAGTTGAGTATTACTGTTTAATCTAAAACCAGAGGTATGATGTTTTACTCTAGAAAAATATTGTGTCCGAGTAGCTATTAAGTTGAATTGGTTTTTAAATCTGTCTTTAGTGATGTCATCAGGGAAATGTTTTTCCATTTCTAAACTTTGCACCCGCAACCTTGTGGATTTTAGGAAATTGCAGTTCAATATACACAGCATTTATTGAAGGGGTGGAATCAATGTTTCATGGCGAAATGGTGCGCTTTTTATTTTATTTCACATCAAAGCTATGAAAACAATACTTTAAATATAAAATTACGTTTGAACGGAAACATATTCAGCTCTGATTAAGACTTTTAGATACTACATCTCTTGTGCACTTTTAGTGTCGCGAGTGGACTTAACTTCCATCTTTGAAAAGAACACCTCTAATTTTAGCCATTGAACCGTTGGTCTTTAACAATTTGACACTCTTTTGCAAATAACAGACTACAATCGACCAAAGTGAGTTTTATTTTATACACAAATAAAACTCTGAAAATTGAATTAAACTTTTTTTGCTTTAACTTTTTAAGTTATTGAGGTACTATACGCTGTTGAGTTACGAGGGCCCCTAGGAACCAGATGCTTATTGAAGACCTGCTCTAAAAAGCAAGGTGTGATTGTCTAAGCTTGACTTATGAAAATAAACTACTTCTGTGTTTGTCTTATCGTTTATGTTTCTGTATTTGTGGTCCCTTCTCAACCAATCAAATATGCCAAACTTAACATGAGAAAGTCCACCATGTGAAAGAGGAAATCATCAAGATATCGTAATTTCCGGAATATGATGGGCGGCTTAGTTTATGATTTTACATTACAAAAACAACTCTAACGTGTAATTCTTCGGTGTGGCTGATATTCCGGTGTTTTCTACTTCAGTGAATATCATACGTATTGTTGTGCCACTTTGAATAGCTTGAGAAATTTCACAGACCAATATTTCACAGTTTATTTCACAGACCAATATTGATTGTTAATACCAGTTTCAGGTTTAGATGCATGTGTGCTACTGTCCAAGAGCAAAGCAGGGCTATTACTTATTGGCCTTAAATGGCATATTTTAAAGTTTTACCTTTTGCCTAATAATCTTGTTTGTTTGATTTAGCAGTGAGCACACAAGGCTTGTAGTGTAATGGGGATTACAGCACGTATTCATCGATGGCTTTAGGGGTTTCAGTCTTTATTATTTAATTCCATCTGAATATAATATCAGTCTCAGAGCCTGTTTTACTTGAAATTGTTAATAGTTTTATGGTTCTAAATTTCAAATCATCGGTTCATTGATTATTACTTTTAGGACGGAAATCGTAAATTCAAAAGAAATTACAATTAGCCTGATTTGATTTTTGGCCGAAAACATATGAAACCTTCGAACCCTAAAAATATACAACCGTTAGACCCTCTGCCGAGAAAATATATAGCCGTTAGGATTCTCCCTCCCCCGCAAAACTATATAGCCGATAGACACAACCTCCCAAAAGTATAGACCCCCTCGAAATAAATTTTTAACCCCTCGCGATAAAATACAAAACATTAAACATTCCACCAAAAATGTACAACTGTTAGACAAGATTCACCCCTCCCCGCCCCCCCCACCCACACCCCGTAAAAATATAGAACCGTTTGACAGCCCGGCTCCGTAAAAATTCACAACCGTTGACCCCCGCCAACCTCCTCTCGAAAACATAAAAAAATTAGACACACCTCACAAATGTACAACCGTGAAATAATACCCAGCCAGCGAAAATATACGACTTTAAGGCAACCCCTCCCACGAAAATATACTATTGTTAAACACCTTGCCCAACCCCATCCCAATATAACCGTTGTGCTTCTCTGAAAATATACAACCGTTAAAAACCCGCCACCCCCGAGAATACACAAACATTAGACATCAATCCACGAACATGTACAACTGTTAGATACTCTCCCGACGAGAATGAACAAACGCTAAATTAGCACACTACAGCAAAATATACAACTGTTAGACACCCAAATAAACAAAACATTGGACAATCCCCTCAACCGACCCAAAAATAGAAAGCCGTTACACCGGCTAGAGAAAATGGAGAATCGTAAGACCTTCCTTCCCCACGAAAACATACAATTGTTAGAACCGCCGCGGAAATATCCCGCCGCGCTAAAATATACAATCGTTAGATAACCCTCTCCAAATACATAAAACGTTAGGCAACCCCAGTCCCGCAAAAATATAAACATTAGACTACCCCCTCCATCCCGAACACATACAAACGTTAGACGTCCCTCCCCCTCAAAAAATATATATAGACAAGTGCACTCCACTAAGACTGTTAGAACGCCCCCCCCCCCGAAAAAAAATTGTACCACTGTTAGGCGAATATATGGAAACGTTAGACATCCATCTTATCAAATATAATACCGAAAACAATATACCGAAATAATAAAACCGTTAGATACTCACCCATTAAAACTCACCCATCGCTCCCCGCCCGCGAACAAAAAAATCATTAAGATACTCCTGCTCACGAGAAAATATACAGCAGTTGGCAAACAGGCAAATTTGTTCTTATTTTTTATATGTATTGCAAAGTCAAAGTCAATTTTTTTTGCGTATTAAGAAATGAGACCACATTAACTCGATGAATTTCTCTTTTCTGTTGTAGTACACATTAACTTTCATAGAAGTCTGAAAGAAGGAAAGAAAGCCTCGTGTTGATTTGCGTCTGTCGATTGGTAAACCTGCAGAAATATGGGCAGCAAGTGTAGCAAAGAAAGCAAATGCGGCGAGGAAAGCAGCGATTGCGAGAAATGCGATGACAGCAATGCTAGCAACATGTTGAAGATTGGAGAAGAATTCTTCACTTTTTATGTATCTCGAAACAAGGATATTCCCATTCAGTACGATTTATCGCAATTTGATTCAAAGTACAACAAAATGAACCCAAAGATAAAGCAAAACCTCGAGTCATTTGTCCTAAAATTAGACGACAAAGTCAGAATCGACACCAGTCTCCCTGAACATAGTGCTATAGTAGATGCTATACGTGCTTATTCTTATAACATTTGCCAAAAGTTAAAGGCCAGGAGGGACAAATTGCCCCACTTTAAAAACGTAAGCCCCAAGCAGACGGGAAGTTTACACGCAGACCTGCGTGTGGGCCGCCCCTACGAGGCCGACATTCTTCTCTTGATGCGCGAGCGAGACTTCAGCAACAAGAAGATTGTTGAAATGATTACCACAGCACCTGAAGATATTGCATGCTTGGTAAGCGACACTCTTTGTGCTATAGAGCAAGTCGCCGGAGACGCACTACTAAAAGGCTGGACCATACACGAAATTGGTAAGCACGATGCAGGAGTGTATGTGATGCTCACTACTGCTGCTCCTGCTGTAGCAATATCAATTGACTTGGTTCCAGTTATCAACACTGGTAAGAAAATAAAATCATCGGAGCTGACGCCTGAAATGAAGAAGTATATAGAAAGAAAGAGTCTTGATGTCAACATATATTTCCTACTAAAACGATACACTGGTCGAGTAGACACGGGATTCGTGCAGCACCAAATCGTTCGAGGGCTCAGCGAAAACGTGAAGACAGGCTACAGAGTGGCAAAATTTCTGCTCCAAAATCAGCTTGTTAGACAGGAAGATGAAATTGATGAGGAAACGAGAACATTTGGACACAAGTGTGTTATTAAATCCCACATTCTACAACATTTTGCTATAGGTTTACTGAAGTATAGTATTAATCACTGGTCTTGTTCTAAAATAACTTTACTTCTTCTCGACGTCCTACATGTAACCATGCATGAACGTAAAACAAAAAATATGCTATGTCTTTCAGACTACATCATGCAAGACAGGTGGGAAGAGTATGCTATATATAAGGACGTTGCAAATCCACGTCTCTGTCTCCTTCGTGTCGTGGCCGCCTTGCTCCGCCACGCTCAGGAAGGCGACCACGCTTTATCCCGCTACAGTCTCTCCAGCTTCACCGGAGAGTCCAGCATGTTTACCGCAAACTTGATCCTTCTTATGTGTAAAAGTTTATTCTATCACCTCTATGGAGAAAATGACGTGATTAAAGAAATGGTTGAGAGTAGGGAGATTCTGTGGCACAAGGCAGAGGATTTATGTCGCCTTCACAGCTGTGAAGCGGAAGGTTGTGGACAGCAGTCAATTGAAGGGTGTACCGTGTTCATGAAATGTACGGAGTGGTGGGGACATGTGATCAGGGAGCAGTTCAAGATTAAACCAAAACGCTGCAATGGTATGGGAGAACTTTTTTCAGAGACTGTTCGTTCTGAGATAGATGAAATCAAAAAGAGAGCAACATACGACGCTGCACGACAAACAGCTTGTGCACAAGCCGCAGCAATCAATCTGCATAAAAAGGATGTCGTGTTGGTTTTAGATAAAATAAAAAGGAGAATTTATTATTAGGCGGTTTCTAATTATTAGCATGTCGCATCCCCTCCCCTTGTTTTGATGTGTATTATTAGCCATGTTTGTATTTGTATTGGTAAAAATTTAACTGTTCAGATGAAACTCTTTCATTTTTTCACGAGAAAACTGTTCGTAAGGACTGCCCGCAGCCTCTAAAGACTGATTTATTGTCCTAGACAACAACATTCAAACGAAAACTGCTGTAAGACGCGCCAACTAATTTAAAAGGGCAACACAGCTGAAATAGTGAAATTTACATTTTTAAAGTTAAAATTCGTTACATGTGCTTCAGCCATGGGTAAATATTCTAAACTGTAAGTTATTTTATGTTACCATATATATATATATATATATATATATATATATATATATATATATATATATATATATATATATATATATATATATATATATATATATATATATATATATATATATATATATATATATATATTGAATCAATTGAGCGGATGTAACAGATAAGTTAAATAAATTTCGATTTAAGTGAGCTAAAAGAAATTTGATTTGTGCACATCTGTTCGAAGACGTGCTATCTGTTAATAGTCACATCTTTATATTTCTGAATGCGCTGTGTCAGGATGGCCATTCAATCACGTATTGACTTTGTTTCAAATATTTTTTGCAAATCTTTAAGGAGCAGTATCTGAGGTCTGTCTTTCACAACCTATTCATTTCTACAAAACGCATTGAAATAAAGATTTTATTGTTTGTAGCATAAAAAATTACAAAAAGGGTTTATAAAACAAATTAATTTATTAAACATTTGAAAAATGATTATCCTAAAAACATCTGTTTCAATGGCAATGTTGTCAACGGTTTTGCAAAAGCATTTAGAGAAGCACGTTTTCTTCCGTTTCGTTAGTAGATCTCTTCCCAAGTAACAAAAGAAAAAACGTTCTAAACTCTTCTGCTGTGGGTGTAGCTGTATTACTTTTGTACTTGTTCGCGTATTTCCTGCTAGTGGGACTAAAGCGAGCATTCGTGTTTACAAAACCATTCTAAACACTGTGTTGGACTTTGAACTTACAAAGTATGTATGCACAGCAGATACTATTACCAAGTGTATCGACAAGGCTGCTTGTCGAATTATTCCAATACTATACGTGGCCGATCGCTAAATGCGCAACTGTCACACTGTTACTTTTTAAGCGATCGGTGAAACGCAGTTAAACGGACGGAACTTTTAGATATCTGAGACCAGGACAAAGTATCATCAAGCACATCTTCAATAAACGCTTTGTTGGTTTTCCAATTCCAAGCAAAACCAGTATTAATTGTAGTACCCAGACTCAAAGTGCATATATAAACCAATCCAACCCTTATGATGGAGACGCATCGCTGAAAAAAGTTTCTGGGAAATGTTGGCATTTCAGTGAAATGTAGCTTGAAATATACTTATTTCGTGCACTGTTACGATTAATATCTGTGCAAATGAGTAAATTTTAAAGCATTTTAAACATGTCAAACAAAATAAAGGAAAAATATTTATTACACTGTTTGAGCTTATTTTATTTTTGTGGGTTTTTACAACAGCAAACAGAAAAAAAAACACAATTTTCTGCAGCATTTTACGTCACTGCTCTAACCACAGAGTCGATCTGCCCTCTTCCAAGTATTTGGTCGATAACCATTAAAATTGCACCAACACTTTGTAATATTTGAGACATATTTTCCAATATTCACAGATATATAAGGCAAAGGAAGCTACAGGTTAGGATTTACAAAAACTGAATAATAGGCAATAATAGCTCAGTTCCAAAAGCGAACATCAATCTTTTTTTCAAGGCCACACTTACACGGTATTTACACAATCTACGAGCTTATGACTGATGTGCCAGTATCTCAGTTTCGTGTCGACTACAGGAGAATACAATGATTAAATGTATTAATGAAGAAAGATGTCAAGGCAATTGATAGGAAGCGATGAATCTGTGATTGATGAGTCCGTACTGTAAGGGCAAGTGTAGTCGCCTTGAAAAGGTTCGTCACCTCCAGCGGCTAACGCTACCTATGGTTTATATCTGACTCTGTATATCATTTAGCTTGCTCAGTATCTCATTGTTCTGACTTTGACGTTCATCGTGCTGTTGAAATATTACGGAAGAGAGCTGCTCAGTTTTTAATGACACGTGATTTATTCTGCCTTTACACAACCGCTGTTAGGAGTAGTGGAACTCTGTGCTACTACTGTAACGAGGGTTTCCAGGTGAAGAATGTATGTCAACAGTTGTATGATGCTTTCGTGGGGGGGGGGGGGAGGGGGTCGTTGCTGCTCTGCAAGCAAAAAAGTCATCGATATTTCCATTTTATCACACTTTGAAAAGATATACAAGGAACAGTCAACTTTAACATGCTTTGTCATTTTGAAATAAATGTTAAAATATTTTGACATTTTAAAACTGATTCTTTTCGTCATTGCTATAAACCCTACTGACGTTAAGATGGTTCACATGACGAATTGATTGATAAACAATACCAGCAATAATTCTATTTAAATAGTTTTTAGCTAGGATCTAAAATGTTATTATGAATCTTGGTATTTCAAACGTAAAGTATTTGATTCAATTGTTTGATCCCAAACAAGTCTATTTTTTAAGGTTGTATAGTATTCAATCTCGTCTTCGCAACTTTTAATAATTGATAAGAATCTTACTGCCAATCTTTATATGGATGCAGTTCCAACTAACCAGGTGGCACCGTGCCTAATCCAAACCCTAACCCTTAATCTAGTTGCTTTCAACAGGATCACAGGGTATGCAACCGAAACCCTCTGACATGCGCAGTTACGAAGGCACTAATACGCCGAGCATACGGCCGATAGGAGCATACTTTACTGGTTAAATTTCCAGAAAGTCGATTTTTCGGTGTTACATTGTTTGCAGCGCACATGAACCAAGATAAGTAGCGTTATTGTCAATAGAATTGCTGCAGCGCGGGGATCTTGTGTTAATGTGACTTAATCCAAAGTTTCAATCAGATTGAATAAATAGTTTTCTTAGAAGTGAAAGTTATATCTAATGTAATATATTTCTGCGGCTCAGTTTATATATCTTTTAAATAATTCTAATAAATAATTAATATGAGGCAAACACAATGCATTCAATTTTGAACTATTTAAGAAGGCTATCGATATTTCGTCAATCGTTTAATCTGTATGTCGGAATGCATGTCACTTTTCCTTATTCTGGCACCAGTTTATTACCATGAAATACCACGTTATGGCAATTTGCATACCGTTAAAGCTCATTTTTAGAAAACAAACTGTTGCTGAGAACTATAAACAGCATTTGCTTATTTTGTGTCCATCTGATATTGTAATGAGCGATATCCAGTAAACGACCTGACTCAGGGACATGCGGAATTTCCTAAATAACATGTGTACCTACATGGTGTACTTGCTTGTAATGATAATTATTATTGGCCTGATCCAATTAGAACACCCCCCCCAGAACAAACAGACAGAACATTTAAGGATATGGTGTATTTTAATTCTAGATCAATCAATTTTCTGGAATCCGGACGTATTATCCAGCCTTAACCTTAAGACAAAAGCTAATTAGATTAACATTGATGATTGGTCAAAGCTTTGTCTCAAGCTTCAAGATTAATACTTGATTTGTAAAGGATTATTTATGTATTTCATTCATGATCGAAAGCCTTTTAAATAAAGTCAAAATATGGGTTCGAGAACGCGAAAGCACACAGACCTCCGCACATTTGCGAACACGCAAGCGATAACAACTCACGAGGTCAGCAGGGCTCGAAACACACATGGTGCACATTTTCACTACGGTTATTTTTTTTCGATTGGGAACGGGCATGTGATTGGACCTATGTGTGATCTTGTGATGTCAGTTATTTGAGTTTTTCAACCTAGCAATGAGTTGGAGTGGGAACAAGAATGGATTGATATCGTCGTCTGAGTGACCTTATATCTTTCATTTATGCTGACAGGTGAGGAATGTTACTGACGTCTCTCATCTGTGCAGGTGTTTTATACCAATCGTCGCCTAAACTTTAAATGAAGTTTTTGATTATGTGTCATTTTGTAAAGTTATTTTCTGTGTTGAACATTTGCTGGAAGTTTTAACGACGTAAGTCGTATGTGTGGTCTTTGTAATGACGTCACTCGTCTGTGCGCGACCGTTTTACCATTGCTTGTGTATTGCAACCTGACTCTTGTCACTTAGCGTCGCTGGTCCGTTGGTTTATTATAAGAGGGACTTTGCATTTTAATTAATATTAATAAGAGAATATTTTGATGGTGTAGGAATACTTTGGATTGCATTGTGTGTAAAAATGTACAATAAACTTTTTATTTTTTTTAGACTTACAACCATTTAATCCAGAGCCGTTTCAGCCTGGTTGTGTCTTTTGTTTACTTTACAACCGCTTTTGGTGGCTTGTCTGGGAGTTTTATTACCAAATATAGATTGGGTAAATAAACTGTTCATTTTTATGAAGATTTAACCGAACCATCGCAATCGCCTTTTCTTGATTTCTTCCGTTGTGGTTGGTCCGGAATTAAGTTTCTGTTGTATGGTTTCATTTGATAATTTGTCCTTTAAGGTGACACCGAGGATTGCACGAACACATCTCATTTCAAATTATATATTTTAAATATAAAACTGGATGCTATGTAATTTCTAAAGACAAGAGAGTAGGTATCCAATGTTGTCTTCAGCTTTTGTAAGTCCTAAACCGACTCCTTTTTTATCGATTTTGTCTTTTCTGATAAATCTTATCCGTCAATTTAAAAAATAAATTTGTGGTTGGAACTTAGCCTTGTTTCTGATTTGAACTAAACTGTCGCAGCTACAAACGCCCGTTGTTTTGTACATGTTTTCTTCGAATTTTATTTTCTCATTTACTTAAGCATGTGTTCTTAGGTAGTGGCTTGAATACATTAACTTCTAGACTCTTCAACCATAATTCTTGAAAATAAAAAAAATGCAAACCCTAAGTACAAATCACTTAGGTTTTAATTAAATCATGGAGCAATGTAAGAATTATTATAAAGTTGTCGATTTTTTGCAAATATTTTTTGCACATTAACTGATCACGAAAGTGTGCAGTTATTGGAATCTATTGACCAAGAAACGATTAGATTTATACATTGAACAAATTAATGACAGAAGAATTATCGACGACGATAACCAACTTAAAGTTTTAAAACATTGTAGATATTTAGCAATGCTTAAGCGAGTCCAAAGAAATATCTTAACAATAATGACGTTCAAATTTTACGAAGCAGTTGGTCGCCACTTCATGTCAATGTGAGAAAAATATATTGAAAATTATTCGAAGGATTTTTGCTTTACAAAGGAAATTAACATCAAATCAGCTTGAGCGACAAGAAAGATTGTGGCATATATATATATATATATATATAGCAATGCTTAAGCGAGTCCAAAGAAATATCTTAACAATAATGACGTTCAAATTTTACGAAGCAGTTGGTCGCCACTTCATGTCAATGTGAGAAAAATATATTGAAAATTATTCGAAGGATTTTTGCTTTACAAAGGAAATTAACATCAAATCAGCTTGAGCGACAAGAAAGATTGTGGCATATATATATATATATATATATATATATATTCCTAATTTTAGGACTAAGGAGACCATGCTCTAAAATTCACACTTGAGTAGACAACATGTTTCTTTCTAATAGTTAAGATTTTTTCACAACTTTATATTTAGCAATGCTTAAGCGAGTCCAAAGTCCAAAGAAATATCTTAACAATAATGACGTTCAAATTTTACGAAGCAGTTGGTCGCCACTTCATGTCAATGTGAGAAAAATATATTGAAAATTATTCGAAGGATTTTTGCTTTACAAAGGAAATTAACATCAAATCAGCTTGAGCGACAAGAAAGATTGTGGCATATATATATATATATATATATATATATATATATATATATATATATATATATATATATATATATATATATATATATATATATATATATATATATATATATATATATATATATATATATATATTCCTAATTTTAGGACTAAGGAGACCATGCTCTAAAATTCACACTTGAGTAGACAACATGTTTCTTTCTAATAGTTAAGATTTTTTCACAACTTTATGTCACAATTGTGTTTTAATAATTTATAAAAAGATGTCTGCAATTATGTCTGCGATTCAGAAATAAACAAAAAATTCCAAAATTGATGGTTTCCTTTGTTTTACGTGATGTATCCTTTATTTGTTCCAGCACGGCATGCGACACAAGGGAAAAATAAAATTATGTCGCCAAAATGATATGAAAAAATAGATAAAAATTTGAATATACAAGCATACCCTACTGTACTGCAGAAATAAAGTTGTATAAGCACAGCACAAGGTGCTTTACCTTCCGTGAACTAAGAAAAAGACAAGATAAGAAAAGATCAAACCCTTCGTTGCACACCTACATGTTATATACTTTCTTCCTGTATGGTTTGGTGAAGATCCGATCAATAGTTTTGGAGATATCGCCCGGACAAGAAAAGTTTAAAGTGCGACGCAAAATCGAACCCCGCGTTGCACATCTACATCTTATATACTTTCTTTCTTTAAGTTTGGTGAAGATCCGATATTTAGCTTTTGAGATATCGTCCGGACAAAAAAAGTTTACAGACGGACGGACGGACAAAAGGACGGACAGACCGATAACAATAGCCTTCAGCAATATTGGCTGAGGGATAAAAAGGGGTGAAATTCGAACTGATTGTGTTCACTGGTGTAGGAGATCTAGTTCGGAACAGCTAGATCCAATGCATCAAATTTCATAGATGTTTCATAAAGTCCTACCGAGCCGTTTTTAGGTGAATGAAGAAATGAATACCATGCGGCACAACTAAAACACATATTCTCTCACTGAGTCAGGTTTCAATCGATTCTGTTCACTGGTGTAGGAGATCTAGCTCGGAATAGCAACCCAACGTAAATGACGACACCCAGACAAAAGGACAGACAGACGGATGGACGGACAGAACCCTTTCCTATAGGATCCCTCGGGATGGGAGCCTAATAATAATAATTAAAAAGTAATCAATCTTTATTTTTATTGTATATTGTATATATATTTTGCACAAAGAAATGATAGAAAAAAACGAACCAGTACATTTTTTCTTGACAGATTGAATGGCGCCCCTCTATATGTATATTCATAGTAGCAAACAGAACCACGTGTTTTTTCGGAGAAATTGGGTCAACGTCTAAATCCTCCATTAAATTTTCGTCCCCTGACAGAACAAGTTCCAGATCAACATTTGGTCGGTCGTTATCCGCAATTGCAGACGACATTTTTGTAAACAAACAAGCTCTGACCGCATTAATTATACCTCGTCGCCCCAACTGAGCATAATGAAATCAAAAAAAATAGTGCCTGGTAAAATTTTTAAAGAGAAAAAAAAATATAACAAAAACAGGCATATAATAAAAGTAATTCATCATTCTGAGTGCGTACTCTATTGTTTTTTTTTCTTTTGCTTTCAGCTTTCTCTGTAGTTTAATAATCTTACACACGTTGCTTGTGTAAATATTTTCCCTCATTTCGACACAGCAATTCAAAAATACTTCAATACTATTTGCATCAGCAATACCTATCTATATTCAATCATACCACCAATTTAAGGGCTCCGCGCAAGTAGGTACTAATTGAAATCTTCTGTTTTGAAAAAATGGGCTCTAAATGTGTGAACTCTGAACTTTTATATAGATTTTGATCTCTATTAGGTATGGCTGTTTTTCGAGCCCTGTGCCTTAAATCATTCAATCAAGATATCCCAGCAATGCAGCCATACCTGTTGTCACCGGCACGCGGGGTCTACACCTGGCGGCCGCTGGGGGTGGGTGGGGGCTTGCAGGCGGTGGGGCCGCACTCGATAAAACTCACAGCATAAATATGCACCAGATGATCGAAACACTTTGCTTTGAGTCATCGACATCTATTTGGAGCCCTATGGAAGATAAGGAGGAGATGAGGAGAACACCTCTGCTGTTGTGTTGGTGGGAGCTTGTAGGCGGTAGGGACGCATTCGATAAAACTCACAGCATAAATGTGCACCAGATGATCCGATACACTTTGCTTTAAGTCATCGACTTCTATTTGGAGGAAAGCAGCTCTGCATCAGATGTCCAATATTCCGTGTTGTGTACTGAGGAATAGTGTTTTAAGTGCATATAGTCGGCTTAGAGTCAAGCCGCATAATTCGCAAGTAACACGATGACTTAATTTATGTTCCTCCAATTCTTCTTTCGTTGGGAACGTTGCACTAAAGCAATGCGGGCACTTGAAATCTTTCTGTTCACCACAATTTAAGATTTAACCTTGATTCGGTACACGTCTTTGTCTCTATGGTGTTTCCTTT
Source organism: Protula sp. h YS-2021 (assembly GCA_949752745.1). NCBI lineage: Eukaryota > Metazoa > Annelida > Polychaeta > Sabellida > Serpulidae > Protula > Protula sp. h YS-2021. Next base: position 27,708,669 of record OX457033.1, on the reverse strand, counting down.
TATATTTAACTGAGATATCGACCAAATCTCTAGACGTACTGCTTGCTTAAACTTGCACTACTTAAACTTACACTGCTTCAAGGGGTTATTTCTGGTACACAGCTCTCATGTGATGTACTGATGATGTTAGACCTAAAACAACAACTGAATACTTATTTTTCTGTCCTCAATATAAACAACTTATTTTTGCAAACATTGAAAGTAAGCGACAAATCCACATGTCTATTTAATGGACACAGCTTAATGAATTCAATTTTATTTATAAAAATCAATTTAAATAAATTACAAGACATTTTAGCCAGAGCGAAATGATGTGACATTACTACGCACATCACTTTTTATCTATACAAAATAAACATTATTTAAATTCATTCTTTATATAGTATATGTATACGTATACCTCTTGTGAAGGAATATTACGTCTTTCAATTAAAGAAAACAAGTATGTAAATGGCAGTAAGTCCGCCGCCAGCGCAAAAAATCCCAGCATTCAAAACTAGAAATATGTCGCTTGGAGCACGCAAGACACGCCCTCCTTGAAATAAAAACTAGAGTTATTCTTATCGAAGCATTTCAAGCTGCTTTTTCAAATCATGTATATGGGATTTTAGCAGTTCATTCACTTTGCTTAGGTGTAAATTCCTCTGGCTTTCTGAAGCATTCTCCCTTAACATCCTTTCGTTATCATATCTCAGATTAGATGCTGTGAGTAACAGCTGCACTTTTTCTTCACTCTGCTTTTCATGTTGAGCGGTTGATTCTTCTTTACGACAGTATTCGCAAACCTCAGACTATCTACTGTGTCTTAAAGCTGCTTGTGTTCTTCACTTCTTTTGGAAATGATCTCCTTCAGGCTTTCATTTTCTGGAGATGTTCATTTTTAGTCCGTAGACCAGCTAGTGCTTCTTCATTTTTTAAATGTCCTGCTTCAAGTAGCAATTTTCAATTTGTAACTGATAATTTTTCTCTCTTCCAAATATATCCTGCTTCGACAGCTCATCCTCTACAATTGTCAAATTAGCAATTCTGCTTTTAAGCTGTTATTACACTTTCTCCTTCAAACAATTTCCTGAATGAGCTGCTCATAATCTGATCTCAGCTGCATTATTTCAGCTTCCTTTTGAACAATCTCACCGATTGTTGGCTTCTTTGCAGAAAGTAAGGCACTTGCACTTTGGAGCGTTCTCAGGGCGCGAACAAGACCAAGTAACATAGTGCGACTTATTCCTAAGTAGTCTTCTCGCGATTTCGATTGCTTTATGCGCTGCAAATTCAAGAGGTAACTGTCGTAGTTGCAAGCGTTGACTATTTCCACAGCTAGCTTTATGGTAGAGTTTATGTTGAGCACCTGTAAACGGGAATAAACATAAGCACCGAGACGCAGAGAGCTCAGCCAATAGCAGTTACATCACTGTGGGCCAGTTAGTCCTTTGAGATACCGCCCCAAAAAACAATATTCTATGTGGAACGAATAGAGTGACAGCCATTCCGTGCACATCTACACTATATATAAATTTCTTCCTGTAAGCTTTGGTGAAGATCTGATGAATAGTTTTTGAGATATCGCCCGGAACAACAAAAAAGTTTAAAGTGCGACTGGCGGACAGACGGACGGACACTGGGCAAATGCAACCCCCCTTCCCCCGTTGCACATCTACACAATATATGTTTTCTACTTGAAAGGTTTCGTGAAGCTCGGAAAAATAGTTTTCGAGATATCGTCCGGGCAAAAAGCTTACGGACAGACGGACTGAGACGAACGGACGAACCGATAGCAATAGCCTTCAGTTAATATTGGTTGAAGGCTCCACTTTTATCAGACTAAGTTAGACTTTTCAAAACCAAAATACCTCAATATTACTATTCAAATGCATAACATGATCACATGTGCATTAGGATCTCCTATTATCTCTTTTGCTTTTACAACCCAAGTTTCTTACATAACATATAGGTTTTGCTATAAATTCTTCATAGAAACTAATCATAGTCTTACTTGGTGAGGATGATTTCCAGGTAAGATGAAGACATATCCTACACATTGCAGAATAGTTATGGGCTCTGTGCCATATTTCGACTTCAATAGACGCAAGTCCTTAAGGCCTAGCTAACACTCGCGCTGTTGTATGATGTCATACGTAACTCCTAACTTCTTCTGCATATATCGGCAAAATAAAACATAGGCATCGGAGATGCTGAGCCCTCATCCAATAGCAGTAACATCACTGTGGGCGAGTTACTTTTTTTTAGATATCGCCGGGACAGAAGCAAGATTTTGGTGTGACGAAATGGCAAGACGAATATGTCACGTGACAAATCGAACCCCTCGTTGCACACCTACACCTTATATACTTTCTTCCTTTAAGGCTTGGTAAAGATCCGATGAATTGTTTTCGAGATATCGTCCGGACAAAAAAAGCTTACGGACAGACTGACGGACAGACCGATTGCAATAGCCTTCAGCCAATATTGGCTGAGGGCTAAAAATGAATTTATGAGATCAAAAATTAATTCTTGATGTAAAAAAAGCAATTTTTGAGAGCAATCAAAAATCAAATTCAAATTTGGAGATCAATCTTAATATAAATTATTGCGTTATAAATGTGAAAATGGCATTCCATAGAATAAAACCTAACAATTTGACCTGCGAAAAAGTAACTGCGTACACATTCTAGACCACGGGTTGATCGAAGAGAGGGGAACTTTTACGGAACGGTTGTCATGGTATCTGAAAAAGCCGATTTTCCCATGTCTATACAACGACCTTTCCCGACGTCTATCCGACGCCCCTGTCCCCACGTTTATACAACGTCCTTCTACCACGTTTCCAGTGTTGAGGAATGGTCTTGTTTTTGGCTTTCATATACAACAAAATCCCGACGATAACCCGACGTCCATCCAACGCCCATGAAATATCGCATGTTCGCTGGAAATGACCGGGTCACTGCTTGCTCTTGTTTCTGACCTTACTGATCCGGCCGGGACAGGGGGGAGGGGGGAGGGGAAGGGGTTCCAGATCAGTTCACCAGCTGGTATGGTTTTGTCATTTAACCGTATCACTCAGAATCTGCATACCCATTACCATTTGCGCTTTGGATGAGAAGACTAGTTTGTTGGCCAGTATGGCAGCACAGTACAACGGTGTCTCAGAACTTTTATAAAGCTTGAGTTTGGTTTTTTAGACCAGCCGACTTGGTCGGGCTGGTCATATTAGTAGTGGGGGGTATCCGTCGCCTGAATGTACATGGATTCGCATGTAAACTTTTACTTAAATGCTGCTTCTCCCTAACTTTTGATCGAATTCCTTTAAAATTTTGTACAAATGATCTCTGGTTAGGCCTCGTGTGGTTTTATCATTTAACCGTATCAAATGTGCAAAAAGGAGCAAAAGTGCAACATACAAAATCAAAACAATTGTAAAATATTAACTCATACAAAATGAAACAGCGTATTTTTGAAGTACAGATATTTTTGAGAAAGTGAGCGCAGCACAGGAATAAGGTTTTCGGAAATACATTTGAGGCACTTTTGGATTCTTTCAAAATAAGTGAGAATCCGTCGGTTGCGATTGTACAGAATATATCGTCAGACAGTCCGGTGTGTTTTGTGAGTGACACCTTTTGGGGATATATACTTTGGAATGTTTACAAGCAGTAGGGCTGTTCCTTTGAGAATCCGCAGAACTTTTTTGGCCGATTTTTTTTTTTTTGCTAAGTTTTCCGAGTAAGCACACATTGCGCCTCAATCTAGATCTTATCGCAGCCTGGGGTATATTTAGCATAAATGGAATGCTGGAAAACTGCTATGGCGAAAAGTTCTGGAAAGTGCAAATTGGAGTTCTTGGCACCACAATAGACACCTCTCGCAAGAAGATAACTAAATCAATGCCAATTGTAAATTAATTAAATGGAGTAAAGTGGGATATTAAAAAAGTGGAGCGCTGATGGCGGTTGCGCCCCTGGTTCTTTGTTTCAAAAACAAATAAATAAATAAAAATACATTAATTAAGAAATAAATAAATAAAATAAAAATGAAGCACCCAGGAGTGACTCCGGAATTTCGCGTCGGGCTCCGAGGTTTTCCAAGTCCGGAGCCCGGCTGGCTCTCAGCTTTTCTTTTGTTTTCTTTTTTTTTTTTTTTTTTTTTTTTTTTTGATGGATTAGTTCTGTAATGCTCTCATACCCATCACCATGTCCGCTTTGGATGAGAAGACATGGTTTGTTGGTCAGTAAGACAGCACAGAAGAACGGTGTCTCAGAACTTTATAAAGCTCTTGGTCGGGCTGGTCTTATTAGTAGAGGGGGTATCTGTCGCCCTGTATGTACATGGATACGCATGCAAACTTTTACTTAAAAGCTTCTTCTCTCTATGTTTTGAGCGGATTCCTTTAACATTTTGTGCAAATGATCTCTAGTTAGGCCTCTCTTGAAAAGTTTCCTTTAAAGTTTTGTATGAAGTTTCAGTTTTCAACAACCGGGTTTTACTGTATGACTGCCGCTTTTGGCAACCATACAAGCCTATCGATACGCGAGTCACTAGATCTCTGCTGGTCACAATGTCCCTGGACATTCTTGTTCTAAACATCAGAAAGCTATCCGCTTATTTTAAGTGGTGTGAACTTTTGGAAATGTGGTAAAATGAGTTTTTGTTGTTTTCAAAACTGTCCGATTTATTTTCAGTGTTGTGTATTACAACATCGGAAAACTTATTTGCTTGGAATAACCAAGGCACTTATTTTCCCTAACAACTATGTGATTATGCACATAGAACAGCTGCCATGTAATACAGTGTGTATATATGAAAACTACAAAAATTCTTTAAAAAGTGCCGGGGTCCAAGATTTCCCGTCGGGCTCCAAACTGTTTAAAGTCCGGAGCCCGGCGGGCAACCACTTTTTTGCTGGACTTTTCGAACGCTGTTTTACGCAAAATCAGAGGCCTTGTTCCTTTTTTGAATTCATAAGAAAAAGGTCGAATATGACTGATGTATTATGTGATTGCTTTGCTCTATAAAAACATTAGATCCATACATGATTGGTAGTTGTTTTTCCTGTTACACCCGCCCACTAATTAATAAATAATCAACAATTATTGATACTGACTCGAAAGAAGTCAATATATGTTATGCTACATGACTTAACTAGCGTTGTGATTAAATACAATTGCAAATATCCACTACTTATCAGATTAATTGACCTTTACCAAATCCCCTCCCCTCTCCCCCGAACCCCCGCAAACAAAAGGTTAGCCGTTTTCTTCGTCGTACGTTATTCGGAGAAAACAAGGAGTCGTGCCCGCGACAAGATATCGGTCAGTAACATCCTGTTACACCCCCTGTTACACCCGGTGTTACAACCAATGTTACACCCATGTTACACTCGCCCATTAATTAACGTTCTCTAGGCATCACTGATTTCATATGCTAAGTGAAAAGCTGTTGATTCGGTGAGAAAAAAAAACTTTTTACCTAAAGCGTAACGTACACACAGACAGACGGACGCACAAGTCAAACACTATATGCCCCCGCTGACACTTGTCAAAAATCTATTTTGTTGTATATCTGTGACGTAGCCGAAAAGAAATCACCGTATCTTGTTCATTTCAAACTTTATTTCTTTAATACTTCTTTTTCTTTCCGACAGAGAAACAAACACCACGAAGCCATGCCCACACCATTGGCAAGCAACGCTCAAACAGTCCTGTGCTGATTTAATTATTTACTTAGTGGAACAAGTGCGAACACATTTAAAAAAAAAAAAAACAAACAAACAAAAAAAAAAAAAACTCGTATTTTTCTACAATTCCATATCATTCCATGTTTGGAACCTTTTGGGTGTTCCCTATTGCGGTATTTTACTGTGTTATTGGGTTATTGACAGAATCCGCCCATGTTGTTTCGTCTCTAAGCAACGCTTTTGTTGCATTAGCGTTCTGCTGTAAGACACGATTTCATTGGCTGTTTCTGGAAATCCCGGTATAAAGCTGCTGTAAGACACGATTTCACTGGCTGTTGCTATCCATGCCCGACAATACCTATTTAAAGCTGCTGTAAGACACGATTTCATTGGCAGTTTCTAATAATACCTATGTAAAGCTGCTATAAGACACGATTTTAAAGAAATAGCAAAACAGAACGAAGTTCCAATTAGTCGCTTCGTATGACATGCAAGGAACACATTAGGGTGGGTCTATTTTTAACATTTCGCCAACCAGCAGCCTGGATAGCCCATCATGATCTCCACGTATAGAGCATCAAGTTCTTTTCGGTCAGTGAACACAGATGGTAGGTCTCTCGCAGTGGGATCGGGCACACGTCCATGACAGGGAGGGCAGTCGCTAACTTCTGTCTCACGGCCCCTGTCGTTGCCTCCCAAATGTGCACCTGACAACAGAAACACGAGTCCACATTTCGTTCTTGTGCTTTCATATCTTTTCAAATACTAGTTTTGTTGTTCTTTTTTTTTTTGTTTTTTTTTTTTTTTACATTTGATTTCTTGATTAATTAGATTTTGTTACTTTGATAAAGAGGCATGAGTCAGAACAGCACATCAAAATGCTGCGGGTTACATTTCAGCTGATTATAAATTGCCCGGAAAGGGGCTTGAAATAGGGAGAGGGGGTGGGGGTGGGGGGGGGGGTTGGGCTGTGTAGTTGGGCAGGGCAGGCAGGTTATGAGATCTAACTTCCTGACTGGGCAAGTGTAAAGTAAAATCAAAGTAAAGCCGTGTAAGGAGGGCGGGCCCGTACCGAGCAGGACGCCTCGTCGGGGGCACACACGAGCAGATTGCCCTCGTGACTCGGGTGCGGCACGAGGCGGCTCCTCGTCAGGTGCTTCTGCGTACTCCCGCCGTGGAAGGTGTGCACGGGTCGCAGCGAGCACAGGCTGGCCTGCGCCACCTGGCGGCAGGCGATGGCGCACATCTGGTGGCGCACGCACGGGTGGCGCCCGCTCGGCCTGTACGTCAGCAGCGCGTGGCGTGTGGTGACGTCAATGGCCACGCTGCTCACGGAACCTGTCAAAAAATGTATATATATAAGTTCTACATCCTAAAAAGTATACTATAATTAGAGCAGTGTGCATAGCCCACATATTCCCCACAGCTCCCCCCCCCCCCTATCAGTTAAACACGGCCATCAATAGTCAATCAAGAGCTGAAATTTTCCAAGTCCTGCTGGTGCATTTTCCTTGGATAAACCTGGTCCATTCACAATACCAATCTGTGTTTGTTCCCATAGAAACTACACACCAAGTTTCATTAAAATGCCTGCAGTTGTTCTTGAGATATCGTGTCAACGAACTCATTCCGATGCTGAATAATTTCCAGGCTTTGGTAAATTTCAAAGTCATTTGGTTGATTTTCCTTGGGCCAAGCTAACCCAATTACAATACCGATCCGTGTTAGTGAGCACAGAAGCTACACACCAAGTTTCATTAAAATCCTTGTAGCAGTTTTGAAGTTATCGTGTTAACAAGCTCCTGATGACAGACCGACCGACAGACCGACACGCGGTCGATCGCATATATTCCCAACAGGTTCTACCTGTGGGGAATAAATAAGAGACTAGACAAAGGATAAAGCAAGTGAAAGATAATGTAAAACTGCGCGTCTTTGTCCATCGTTTGCGAGAATCTCTAACAATTTCATTCTTATATGTAATGCCACACGTTCCACTGTAACTTGACTACGTCTCGAGAAGCACGTCTATCCCCCGTGGGGGATATGGTTTGTGTAAGGCTGTTGCGTGTTGACTACGAAAAATTTAAAAGTGGAAGGATAGGTAGACGTAGTGTCTAACATTTAGACGAATCAATCCATTAACCAGCAGGCGCGCGAGACTGTCGTAGGTACGCTAAGTACAGCGCCGATTTTGAAAAATCCGCCATTTCGTCAAGTCCCATCCGGAAAATTCTTAGCCACTGCACTGCGGAAGGGTCCAGAGAAGCCGTGTACAAAATTTGAAACGAATCCATGTACTAATGTGGCCTGTAGACGCGTGAGACTGCCGTATATAAGTCCAGTGCCAATTTTCAAAAGTCCGCCATTTTGTCAATTTTTGCCCGATCTGGAAAATTCTTGGCCAATGCACTGCGGAAGGGTCCAGAGAAACCGTGTACAAAATTTGAAACGAATCCATGTATTAATGTGGCCTGTAGGCGCGTGAGACTGAAGCGTGACAGACGGACGGACAGACGGACGGACAGACCGAAAAGTTCAAAACTATATCCCTCCGTTTCACGGGGGATAATAAGATTATTATTTTAACTTAACCATGCTTCTAAAAGCGACGAGAAAACCATTATGTTTTTGCAACGGGCGAAGGTGTGCATTGCATCTCTTTTTCGTCATTAGTGAAGAGGCTTGGTAACAGAAGACACTGCCACGACAACATCCACACACATAGCCCACCCCCACCCACTAGGCCTAAAGCCCACGGCAGAGAGCTGACTCCGGGGAATGGGAGGGGGAGGGGGCTCTCCTGCACAAACTGGTTACCATGTGTATCCATGACTTTTTAAAACGGTCCCCAAACGTGGAATGCTCAGTTTGAAATAATAGCTCATTTTTCAACTAAACACAAATGTAGTGCCGAAGGAACCTCCCTCTCTCTCTCTCTCTCTCTCTCTCTCTCTCTCTCTGCCTCTCTCCTTCCCCCCTTCCTTTTTGTGGGTAACACAGAGTACTGAATGAAAATTACATCCCACCCTCTTTTACTGGGAAACGCTGAGTACAAAATGAAAATTACCCCACCCTACCTTTTTAATAAAATGAACACTTTGCGCTGTTTTCTTCTTTTTTTTTTTTTGGACACGCCTGGTAACACATAAGATACGAAGTGCCCCCCCCCCCCCCGCCCCCATCCCTTACGACCCCGTAGGAGCGAACAAGCCAGCCTTATACGTCACAGAACACAGCACGGACCGTCAATCTGCAGAAGATGCGGTCTGTAATCGTGAGACTCGAACTGGTAGAAGCTGCACCTGTCGAGCTGTCCAATAAGAAGGCCGCTCATTCTGAAACCAAGCAACGTCTTGTCGGAAACGACGACCATTAAATGCAAGGTTTCCTTTACGGCCGTTGCCACCCCCAAAGACGAAAAAAATATTGTCTCACTCATAATTCACACGACATGCATTTTTTCACTCCCTTTTTTTATTTTATTCATTTGAACTTAAATCCATACCATTACATTTAATTTTATTTCTGTATTTAGTTATCTTACAAGCTTACCTCATTTTAAAATATAGCAACAGGTTTCAAATTCCCGAAAGACCAGACATTCAAGACCCAAATACACAGAAATAGGTGGCAAGTTTTCACGTTTGTAAATAGTGACATACCACGACTATACATGATTATTTTGCTGAACTTATTCGAAAAGTTTCAAAGGATTATTTTATGATTTCGATATGACCTAAAACCTGACAAAAAATCGACCTTGAAGATGAGTTTATGAAATGCGGAGAATATTTAAAAATGTAACGTACGCAGGTTTGATCAAACTGTATTAGTTTTAACTGATCTTTATTGATTTTTCCCCTGTGAACTACGACCAAATACTGGAATATTTTTTCTTATAAAAATATTCCCATAATTTTATTTCATTATTTAGGAATTCCATGACTTTTCCATGACCTTCCAGGTTGCTAAAAATTTTCCCTGACCCTTCAAGTCGCCAAAAATTTTCTCTTACCCTCCAAGTCGCCAAACATTTCCCCTGACCCTCAAGTTCGCCAAAAATTTTCCATGACCCTCCAGTTCGCCAAAAATTTTCCATGACCCTCTAAGTCGCCAAACATTTTCCATGACCCTCCAGGTCGCCATTTTCTCTGACCTTCCAGGTTTGTCGAATGCACCAATGAGAGCGTCGGATGGATCACCTGGAATTCTCACTCCGGTTATCTGCAGGCAGGTCGTGTAGAGCAACGACCGGGGACTTGGAGCCGTCCGTGTTGAGACTCCTTACCGACCCGGACGTGTTGCGCATATCGAAGACGGCGACCGAGCCATTGAGGAGGCCGGCATACAGCAGGTTCGGATCGTCCGGATGGTAGGCACAAGACCAGGCAGGCACTGGCAGGCTGTACCTAAATCCCACACAAAACAAACTTCCTGTTACAGGTAGGGGGAAACAAAACCCAAACAAATTTCACTTACTGCGTAAACGCTCCTTTTTATTCCTTTTTCCATCATCAAAAGACTATACAAGTCCTTGTTGAATTATTCTATTTTTTTCGTACATTTTTGTGGCCTTACTGGAGTTTGATTGGCTCTCAAATGGAGACAATAAATCTGTGGGAGGACTTCAAGGGGCCATCACTATCAGATTCCAAAGCAATCGGAAAGGAACTGCGTGATGAGCAGCACTGTTTGGATTTTCCTCATATATGTAGCAGTGAATCTATAAACCCAGCAAATCTATAGATTTGCTGGTTTTTTTCACCTTTAAAATTATACAGATTCGCTGAAATTGCCTGACCAGTCATCTTTACCGACAGGATTACTTGTGTTGGGTGACATTTGAAATTTAATTGTTTTTATGTGACTTCTTTACTCCAGAAGTGTTTTACACAAATTTTTCTTGGTTTTTTTTTTTTTTGGGGGGGGGGGGGGAGAATGTGATATATTGCAATCTGGACATTTAAAATTACACATATTTTTATTTGACTAGCTTTAAAATCTATTCTTAAAATGCGAATTTCTAGTCTCAAAAGAAAAACAATATTGGAAGGCGTTCGAAAATATTTGCTATCAATATTCACAAAGGCTTGAATTAAGTTTCTCTCTTTGTGTTATCGTCTTTCATCAAAGTGATCACAGCAAACCTTAATACTATTGTTTCTAAACAAATTGCAATCATTACTCCCCTTCTGAGTATCACTCAAATTGCTATTGGCCAGACTGCAATTATTTTTCCGTGAGTGCAACACAAAAATCTCTTCACCTCCGGGTGATACAAATTACAACTGAATTACGGCACACTTATTCAATCAGTGTTAATTTTCGATGCTCGGCCTACTCAGAGTTTAATTTAATAGAAACTGATAGGACAAGTATTTCAGCGAATAGAAACTTTATTCCGGTGTGAAAGCATATAACTGCTGTATTTTCATCAAATGACCAAAAAAAAAACAAAAAACTCAGCTACATGAAATGAGTTAATAGAAATGGCGACACAGAACGAAACCCGATTTTAATATATTCCCTTCACACAAACCAAGAAAAAGGTGTGTAAAATACATCTGGAGTAACGTAATCACTCAACAGCAATTCAATTTCAAATATTAGCGATATTACCATGTCGGTAAAGATGAAATTTTGAGCGTATCTATAGACTCGCTGGTTTTACAGATTCGCTGTAACATTATATATATATATATATATATATATATATATATATATATATATATATATATATATATATATATATATATATATATATTATAATATTTTGGCCAATATTGCCGAACCATTTTCCAAGCGACAGGATCGGATCTGTTGAAACAACAGCATTTTTGTGCTTTTCGGAATTTCTTATGTCCTAAACACAAAACACAAACCTGGTACAAGAGCTAATAGTGCTCATTTCCGTCAAATTCAATAGCGATTGGTCCGGATTTGTAGGACGAGTAGTATTTTTGTGTGTGTGTCTTTTCTTAAAATTGGACGTTTTGGGGATAATATCTTACCAACTGTGGCCAAATCGCCAAACAAAATACAAGCATGATGGAGGACCTTCAGGAGAACATTCCTGACAAATCTGTAAGAAGAGCAGCATTTTGTGCGACTTTCTGTCATTTGGTCGTTTTTTTTTTTTTTGTTTTTTTTTGTTTTTTTTGGACGACAACTGACTTACGTCTGAACAACGGAATTGCTCGACAGACTGGTGAGCTTGACGGTTTTGTCCAGGGACGCTGTGAGCATGAGGGAGCTGCCCGACTGAAACACAACATCACGTATCTGCTTGCTGTGTACAGCCACATACTGCGACGTTCTGAAATCCACGGCGCTTAGTTTCTTCACGCCGAATCCTGGAAATAACGGACTGGACGAGGGCTGTGAAATGCACAGGGTGGCGGCGTGCGTGGAGAAGGCCATGACACGGCAGCTTCCCTGCTCGCTGATTTTCAGCGTTTTGTCCAGGACAAAGCTGCCACCGGGAGTCACCGACGACACCTGCGATGCAGCTATCCCTGACGGACTTGACGCCGACGAGCTCGACTGCACACGCATGACATCTAGCGTCGACGTGTGGCGCTCCACTTCCTCTCGCAAGCGGTTGCATTCGTCCAGCGCCATCTGGTAAGTCAGCTTCATTTGCGCAGTCTCCAGTTCCGCCTGCTGACGTAACTTCCGCTCTCGTTCCAGATCGGCAAGTGCGCGATCTCGCTCCGTCGTATCCAGCATCTACAACGGGAACAGTGCCAATAAAAAATGCACCGCCAGTTTAGAATAACAGTGGCGGGTTGCACCCTTCCCTCCCTCCCCCCCCCACACCCTCCTAAATTCGTAAAAAATTAAGACTGTTAAACTTTGTGTTTTCACAAAAAGTTGACTGGTAAACTCGCTCCTTCGGGTGATTTTTTTTCATATAGTTGACACTCTTGCCGGCTTGAGCAAAACTTTTACGGCTATTGGGCAATGTGAACTTCCCTGACCAAACAGCACAAAGCAATACACAAAAAGCACAGACTGGGGAAGGAGACGGGGGGGCAGGGGGGGGGACGATCGTTGCTTCATGGAACACTGCACCAAAATGACAGACTTGCGAGGGGGGGGGGGGGATGGAAAGCGGAGGATTATCTCCTTTTCTACAATCAATCGCTTTTTTATTGTTTTCTGTGAATTTTTCGTGTGCACACACACTCCATACACACCCCACACCCCCCCACACACACCCAACACCCCCCCCCCTACACACACACACCCTACACATACCCCATACACCCCCTACACACACCCCTCACATACCCACACACACCCCACACACCATCCACACACACCCCACACACCCCTGCACACATCACACACCCCCCTCCCCCCCCCCCACATACACACACCCATACACACCTTGAGCGTCTTGGCGTAGATCAGGCGGATGTGTTTCTTGCTGGCCTTGGCGTTACACTGCGGGCACTTGCCGCCCTGACCCTGCAGCCATTTCTCTATACAGCTCTGCCCGAACAGGTGCCCGCAGCGGAGCGACGCCAGGCGATGACTGCCCGAGTTCTCCCACCGCTCGAAGCATATCGGGCAGCACTGCAAGACAACATCAGGTATTACAGCAAAAGACCATTGGGGTGGGGGTGTGGGAGGGGGAGGTACATAATAGGGCAGCACTGCAAGACAAACATCACGTGTTATAGCTTCAGACAATGGTTAAACAGCAGCAGGTACAACTCTGCGTGTGTGTTGGGGGGGGGGTGGGGGGGGGTGGGGGTGACGTACAAGGAGAACCACGCACCACTATTACAGAACTTCGGATTTTGATTGGCCCGTTCCTATACACATTTTTCAACAATATTTCTTCTATTTTTTTTTTTTTTTTGTTTTTTTTTTTTTGTTTTTTTTTTTCTGTTAGAAACTGAAAACAAACCTCTGCTTCTTCATCAAGACTTTCCGACCCTTCCTCGCATTTCTCTTTTGTTCCTTTGAGTTTGTATTTCTTGGGCGACTTAAAATCGTCGAGCGATGTATCAACGACCGATTGTGTCGTGGAGGCCGCGTCATCTGTGACGTCACCAGACAAACGGCCCCTGGATGACACAAATGTTTATAATAGCGCCAGTATTCATTTAAGCCATCTATCAGAATATTCAGAAAACTAAGCAATGTTGCTAGTTAAATACAAACCAGCACCGAGGCCGAGAACGCATCATTATACAGTGAAATCTACTTCTGAACGATGGTCGGCAACCCGGATTTTACACCCGGGTTGCCGACCAAGGCAATGTTTCTCTTTTATTTTCACTATTTACTTATTTTTTGAATTGTGATTTGATGACCCTAGGATGAATTGTGATTTGATGACCCTGGGATGATCCATAAAGTACGTGTGCACGACTGGGATTATTGAACTCTGATTTTAACTCCATGAACTGTTGCTTGCGTACTTTATGCACGTAAAAACACGATTTTTGTGTCAGTGTTTCATTTCAAAAAATTGCTGATTGCCATTTAATTCTTTGCTGGAGGTATTCTCTGTAACCCGTCGGGTCCCGACCAGACACTAATCGCCTCGGAACGCACCCCTAACCCTTATAGCTCGCAGAGACAATGCAAAGCTAATGGCAATCATTTAGTTTTATCAAAGTTGCCAACAGGTGATCTCTGATGGGAGATCTTTAACTTACACTGTGTTGTCGAGACGCTGAACGTCCGACTGCTCGTGTTCATTCACGTTCCCCATCACAACGACATCTGCCGAGTTATCCCGACGCTGAACGTCCGACTGTTGTTGTTCATTCACGTTCCCCACCACAACGACATCTGCCGAGTTATCTCGACGCTGACCGTCCGACTGCTCGTGTTCATTCACGTTCCCCATCACAACGACATCTACCGAGTTATCCGCTTCTCCTCCACCGCCCTAAATCAATGAACATACGCAATCATTGTTTTCACTTGGAACAAGGCGGATGGTGTGGATGGGGGAGGGTGGGGGGGGGGGGGAGGGGGTGAAGATATACATAGAACAGGGACTGGGACATTCAAGTCTCAAATCAGTTTGAGTTTTGGAACATTATTGCATTTACGCCAGAGAAAACGGTGGATTGATTTTTCTGTACATCATAATTATACATACTCTCAATTTTAACAACTCTTTGTAACTGCTTCTTTTTCACGCGATTTAAGAACCGCTATTGCACACCTAACATAGAAGTGAAATGCGTGTTTCAAGTTCGTGGCTGCTGAGCCAAAAATAGCCTCTTTTTAATTAACGTTGCAGAGCTAAAAACACCATCTTTGTATAGTTCCCAGAGTTGGTCGGTTTTTTCCAAGAGGGAAGGTGAAAAAAAACCGCAACTTTTACCGTCCAGCATAAATACTTTTTGGCAGTCAATTGTGGAAAAATGAAAAAAAAAAAAAAACAACAACAACAACAACAACAAAAACGGGCGTTCTGCAATTTCTCGCAAGATCCTCCTGCTAATCCCTTGTGACATAACGGTAGCTCGCGTTAGTCGCACCATTCTGTTCACCACTGTTTACCTATAGGTTATTTTACATGAACCTGGTTGTCTTAAGGTATCATCAGATTGTCTTAAGGTTTGAGGATAGAGCAGAATGACTTTTTTATCCTTCTTTTTAAAAATAAGGACAGAGCAGAACACAACTCCAGTAGCCCGTTACGTTTCATTTTGGGGTATTTGGGTATGCTGTTGTTTGGGACGCCCGAGCACTGTTTGTGTCACCCTTTACAATTATAATGCGTCTTAACAAACCATGCACCGAACAGTGGGCATCTTAGGACACGCACCTATGTGCTAGTTGTTACTCAGTTCTCAGTTCATAATTGGTCAAAACCTAATGTTTAACAGCCGCAAACAATTTGGATAAGTGAGAATGCTTTCTCGGCCTTGAATACCACCCCAGGTGCCGAAATATTACTTTTATTACCAACCTGTTAATCAACAACTGTGAATCTGTTTGTATACTGAAATACTATGGCAATATCGCCATATTTACAAAGTTAACCATTGATATTTCAGGTAAATTCCAGTTCTTCCCATTCTGTCTATTTCTGTCACGTTCTTCCATTTTTCAGAATTTTTATCCACTGCCTTGGAAACAACACGTTTTATCCGAAAAAAAAAACGCCAGCCATGGCAACGGTTTGAGAAAATGACAGGCGTTTTTTGTTTTTTTTGTTTTTTTCAAGCCCAGGAAGCTAGAACTATTTTTCATTATTGCGCCTTGAATATGGCATGGAGTTTCTGTGTGTGATTTTTGAATTCTATATTAGTTCAGTAGCTTTCGCTTACACACGTACCGAATTCTAAACCGCTTGCAAATTTCGCACAGGCTTTTAGTTCCTGCAACTTGTACCAGGTTTGGAAATTCTTTTTGTCTCGTAGCCGTCTCAGTCAAGGGTCAGAAATCCAAGCGGCGCAAGCGAAAAGTAGCCACGATAAATTTGTTTGTTTGGGAGAGGGGGGAGGGAAATTTTTCGGGGACCTCCAGGGACTCGCATGCGGGGGACCGACTGAAATCAGGGGGCTGTCGCTAATTTCCACCTCTTGTGTAGGAAGTAAAATCGGCCACGATATATATATATATATATTTTTTTCTTTGGGGGGGGGATTTTCGGGGACCTCCGGACACCAACCGAAATCAGATTGCTCCCACTAATTTCCACCCCTGGTGTAGGAAGTACACAAAGGTCTCGTCACCTGAGTGTGGGTGCGGGCCTGCTGTCCGGATCCCACTGCTAGACTATCATCCGTGACGTCAGCACCTAGATCGCTCTCGTCACTGTCACTGTCAGAAAACATGTCCTCTTCCTCCATTACCTTCTGACTGCGACTTCACAGGCACTACCCCTTCATACGGCAAGACTCCACCCTCACGCAGCAAGGATTCACCCTCACGCAGCAAGGATTCACCCTCATGCAGCAAGGATTCACCCTCACGCAGCAAGGATTCATACAAGTGCAGCGCTCGGTTATCCTTTTCTGTCTATATTTAGAATCTGCAAAAAACAAATTACCGGGAGTTTCTTAAAAGAAGCCCTGGGCTTCTAAACGGAAACTCGACATTTTGAGCTTCTCATATTGATACCAAAGAGAAGTCCCAGCGGCTTCTATTATTATTTCGACCATTGCATTTCTATCTGCTCCAGGCTTACGTCTGAGACTACGCCTGTTTTCCGTGTTTTGAAAATCTGCCTGATTTTTTGCCAGTTTTGAAGCATTTTTCTGTCTATTCCTGGCTCTTTCTATACTTCGTGCAAGTTAGAATTAAAGTCACTTTTCAGGCGCTTCAAAATGTCGAGCTTCTCTTTGATCGTGTAAGACTTTCTTTTGCCAGCCATGATGTTTCAAAGCAAGTGGAAACAATGACGTCAATAGCGAAAATCCGACCCTATTTAAAGGCATTTAGTGACACGGTGGTGTAAAAAAAAATAAATAAAAATTCCATTTTTTTTTTAATTTCTTAGGCCTTATTCGCAAAAAGCTGGCTACGTCGCGAGTACCTTCTACTCAGGAATACAGGTGCGAGTAGGGGGTTGTATTGTGTTGACAAAAGCAGGATTAGGAGTTGTTTGTGCAGTTAAGGGATTGAGCGTAGCCCGCCCGCCCCCCGCTCCCCCAGAAGATGTCAAGGGGGGGGGGTTTAATTTGAAACAATTTTTTACTGTGGCCATTTTTAAACCAAATAGAGGAACCGGGTCTTCTATATGGGAGGGGGGGCTTCTTTTCGGAAATCGGAATACCAGACTTATTGAACAGCCATATTGAACAGATTCCTGGTATTATTAACTAAACGACATAGTACTTGCTGTGTTGCGCTTTAAGAGAAAATATCCACAAATCTCCGCATTAATTTACACTTGTTTCCATACCCTGGGCATAGCACATTTATTTTTAACAATAATAATTTAGCAATAAATTGTGCACTGTACACAAATACGCTCTGAATTTGGACAGGATATACGGCATGAGCATTCGGACCGAATGTATGGGACGAGCATTTGGACCGCATTTGTTGGACAAGCATTTGGACCGGATGTGCGGGACGAGTATTTGGACCGGATGTGTGGGACGAGCATTTGGCCCGGATGTGCGGGGCGAGAATTTGGACCGGATGTATGGGACGAGCATTTGGCCCGGATGTGCGGGGCGAGAATTTGGACCGGATGTATGGGACGAGCATTTGGACCGCATTTGTTGGACAAGCATTTGGACCGGATGTGCGGGACGAGTATTTGGACCGGATATGTGGGACGAGCATTCGGACTGGATGTGCGGGGCGAGAATTTGGACCGGATGTGTGGGACGAGCATTTGGGCCGGATGTGCGGGGCGAGAATTTGGACCGGATGTGTGGGACGAGCATTTGGACCGGATGCAGCTTCAAATCCTCGCTATATAACGATATGCAAGTCAACCACACTCGCTTTGAGGCACCTCTGTGGCGAAGCTGTGCAAAATTCAACCGCAAGTCTTTATTGGCATTCGCTGAAGGCCCTCAAAGTACAACAGCAATGATACATAACTTCTGTGTTACACTATCTTTAAAAGAACAAAATACGAAAATAATCACAAATCTCCCGTAATAATTGACGTTTGTTTACATCCAGGCAGCATGGTTTATTACGTGAAAAAGTGACAGCAAATTTTGCAATTATCCGCCAAAAACTTTTGAATTGCTATTTCAAATAGCACGGAAAAAAACTAAAAGTTAAATATTGTGGGTGTACAAAATAAATTTATACCTAATTCTGTATCTATCAATTATTTTAGTACATATTAAACAGATAATATATAACCTCTTTATTGAAATTTCTGGTCACTTGACTTTGGCCACGTGGCATTTAAAGGCCAGAAGGTAAACAAACATTTGACAGGCGATTGCGGAAACTAACTTTCTGCACTTTAACGAAGAAATTAAAGATATGCAGCACATGAAAATTGTGCCTGGTTTGCAAAAAAGAGTATTTTGTGCAGGAACTTACAGTAAATGTTTGAATAATCAGAAGTAGGATGCAGGATTCGTGCCTCAGATCAAATAAAGTGGACCCCTATTAGCGGAGCAGCGTAAGGTTTCGTAGCACCGACAGAGACATGTACGAAGTTATTTAAGTCAGAGCTGACTCAGAGCTAGTAGTGAGAGGGACTTGTTTACAAAATACCAGTAACCTAGGACCGCCCGCCACTTTTCAGTGTTTTTTTGCGTAATACGTCTGTTGTTTTGAAAGTGATAACCTAACTAGATTGGCCAGAGTTTTTGTTAAAGCAAAAACGGATATGTCTCCCCCGCCCCCCAATCAGTCACGTGGAAAAAAATCGCCAAAAAAATACATTTTTACAGAAAATGAAGAAAAACTTCGCAGTAAACATTTCCACTATATATGGGTTCTTCTTGCCATGTTTCAGCCTAATCCAACAAACTGCTTCGGAGACATCGCAACAATTATGGCCAAAAAAATTAAAAATCAAAAATTGAAAAATTCGCCAAAAATACATTTTCAATGGAAATGAAGAAAAACTTCGCAGTAAACATTTACAAGTTTTGTGAGTTCTTCCTGCCACGTTTCAGCCTAATCCTACAAACCGTTTCGGAGATATCGCAACAATATGGCCAAAAAAGTTAAAATTCAAAAATTAAAAATATCGCCAAAAATACATTTTCAACGGAAATGAAAAGAAACTTCGCAATAAACATTTGCATTATATGTGTGTTGTTCTTGCAACGTTTCAGTCTAATCCAATACACTGTTTTGGAGATATAGCCTGCCAAAGTGAAAAACATAGGCATCAGAGATGCATAGCCCTCAGCCAGCCGAAACATTCGAAACTGGGAAAAGAGTAGGTTTGAGACCGGTCACAGGTTCATTTCAATCCTTAGCACCGAAAAGAAAAAAAGGTGGCAGTGCTTTACGATAAACAAAAACAAAAACATTTACCATAAGAAAGTCCAGCTGAGCCACTGTCCTTGGTAGGATATGGATCATTAATAATAGCAATCTTCATTGCTAAATACACTAGATATACCCGAAATATCTTAGTAATTGGTAAAGAATTGTAGGCTAGAGAGTGTTCAGAAGCCACATGTTGAGCAAACTTGATAATGGTACAAATAAGAAAATTCCAAAGTCCAGCTGAGCCACTGTTCTTGGTCGGATATGGCTCATTAACAATAGGAATCTTCACTGCTCTATATAGTAGCAATATCCGAAATATCTTAGCAATTGATAAAGAATTGTAGGCTAGAGAGTGTTCACAAGCCACATGTTAAGCAAACTTGATAATGGTACAAACAAGAGAATTTCAAAGTCCAGCTGAGCCATTGTTCTTGGTCGGATATGGCTCATCAACAATAGGGATCTTCACTGCTCTATATAGTAGCTATATCCGAAATATCTTAGCAATTGATAAAGAATTGTTGGCTAGAGAGTGTTCACAAGCCACATGTTAAGCAAACTTGATAATGGTACAAACAAGAACATTTCAAAGTCCAGCTGAGCCACTGTCCTTGGTCGGATATGGCTAAAAAACAATAGGGATCTTCATTAGTCCATATACAAGCTATATTTAAAATATCTAAGCAATTGACAAAAAATTGTAGGCTGGAGCGTGTTCACAAGCAAACTTGATAATGGTACGAACAAGAAAATTTCAAAGTCCAGCTGAGCCATTGTTCTTGGTCGGATATGGCTCATTAACAATAGGGATCTTCACTGCTCTATATAGTAGCTATATCCGAAATATCTTAGCAATTGATAAAGAATTGTAGGCTAGAGAGTGTTCACAAGCCACATGTTAAGCAAACTTGATAATGGTACAAACAAGAGACTTTCAAAGTCCAGCTGAGCCATTGTTCTTGGTCGGATATGGCTCATCAACAATAGGGATCTTCACTGCTCTATATAGTAGCTATATCCGAAATATCTTAGCAATTGATAAAGAATTGTTGGCTAGAGAGTGTTCACAAGCCACATGTTAAGCAAACTTGATAATGGTACAAACAAGAAAATTTCAAAGTCCAGCTGAGCCACTGTCCTTGGTCGGATATGGCTAAAAAACAATAGGGATCTTCATTAGTCCATATACAAGCTATATTTAAAATATCTAAGCAATTGACAAAAAATTGTAGGCTGGAGCGTGTTCACAAGCAAACTTGATAATGGTACGAACAAGAAAATTTCAAAGTCCAGCTGAGCCATTGTTCTTGGTCGGATATGGCTCATTAACAATAGGGATCTTCACTGCTCTATATAGTAGCTATATCCGAAATATCTTAGCAATTGATAAAGAATTGTAGGCTAGAGAGTGTTCACAAGCCACATGTTAAGCACACTTGATAATGGTACAAACAAGAAAATTTCAAAGTCCAGCTGAGCCACTGTCCTTGGTCGGATATGGCTAAAAAACAATAGGGATCTTTATTAGTTCATAAACAAGCTATATTTAAAATATCTAAGCAATTGACAAAAAATTGTAGGCTGGAGCGTGTTCACAAACAAACTTGATAATGGTACGAACAAGAAAATTTCAAAGTCCAGCTGAGCCATTGTTCTTGGTCGGATATGGCTCATTAACAATAGGGATCTTCACTGCTCTATATAGTAGCTATATCCGAAATATCTTAGCAATTGATAAAGAATTGTAGGCTAGAGAGTGTTCACAAGCCACATGTTAAGCACACTTGATAATGGTACAAACAAGAAAATTTCAAAGTCCAGCTGAGCCACTGTCCTTGGTCGGATATGGCTAAAAAACAATAGGGATCTTCATTAGTCCATATACAAGCTATATTTAAAATATCTAAGCGATCGACAAAAAATTATAGGCTGGAGCGTGTTCACAAGGTAAGTGTTAACGGACGGACGGACGGACGGACGGACGGACACGGCCATAGCAATAGTCTTCAGCCAATATTGGCTGAGGGCTAAAAATGCACGACCCCCCCCCCCATGTTAAAAAATTTGCCAAACTTGACTACGTCTCGAGGAGTACGTCTATCCCCCGCGGGGGATATGGTTTGTGTAAGGCTGTTGCGTGTTGACTACGCAAAAAAATTTACAAGTGGAAGGATGTAAGTCGACGTAGTGTCTAACATTTAGACGAATCAATCCATTAACCAGTATTCGCGTGAGACTGTCGTAGGTACGCTAAGTACAGCGCGGATTTTGAAAAATTCGCCATTTTGTCAAGTCCCATCCGGAAAATGCTTGATCACTGCACTACGGAAGGTGCCAGGGAGCCCGTGTGCAGAATTTGAAACGAATCCATTCATTAATGTGGCCTGTAGACGCGCGAGACTGCCGTATATATAAAGTCCAGTGCCAATTTTCAAAAGTCCGCCATTTTGTCAATTTTTGGTCGATCCGGAAAATTCTTGGTCACTGCATTGCGGAAGGTTCCAGAGAAGCCGTGTACAAAATCTGAAACGAATCTGTCCATTAATGTGGCCTGTAGATGCGTGAGACTGCCGTATATACGCTACGTCCAGTGCCGGTTTTCAAAAGTCCGCCATTTTGTCAATTTTTGGCCGATCCGAAAAATTCTTGGTCACTGCACTGCGGAAGGTTCCAGAGAAGCCGTGTACAAAATTTGAAAGGAATTTGTCTATTAATGTGGCTTGTAGACGCGTGAGACTGCCGTATATATAAAGTCCAGTGCCAATTTTCAAATGTCCGCCATTTTGTCAATTTTTGGCCGATTCGGAAAATTCCTGGTCACTGCACTGCGGAAGGTTCCAGAGAAGCCGTGTACAAAATCTGAAACGAATCTGTCCATTAATGTGGCCTGTAGATGCGTGAGACTGCCGTATATACGCTACGTCCAGTGCCGGTTTTCAAAAGTCCGCCATTTTGTCAATTTTTGGCCGATCCGAAAAATTCTTGGTCACTGCACTGCGGAAGGTTCCAGAGAAGCCGTGTACAAAATTTGAAAGGAATTTGTCTATTAATGTGGCTTGTAGACGCGTGAGACTGCCGTATATATAAAGTCCAGTGCCAATTTTCAAATGTCCGCCATTTTGTCAATTTTTGGCCGATTCGGAAAATTCCTGGTCACTGCACTGCGGAAGGTTCCAGAGAAGCCATGTACAAAATTTGAAACGAATCCGTCTATTAATGTGGCCTGTAGACGCGTGAGACTGCCGTATATACGCTAAGTCCAGTGCCAATTTTCAAAAGTCCGCCATTTTGTCAATTTTTGGTCGATCCGGAAAATTCTTGGTCACTGCACTGCGGAAGGTTCCAGAGAAGCCGTGTACAAAATTTGAAACGAATCCGTCTATTAATGTGGCCTGTAGACGCGTGAGACTGCCGTATATACGCTAAGTCCAGTGGCGATTTTCAAAAGTCCGCCATTTTGTCAATTTTTGGTCGATCCGGAAAATTCTTGGTCACTGCACTGCGGAAGGTTCCAGAGAAGCCGTGTGCAAAATTTTAACCGAATCCATGTATTAATGTGGCCTGTAGGCGCGTGAGACTGAAGCGTGACAGACGGACAGACGGACAGACAGACGGACAGACCGAAAAGTTCAAAACTATATCCCTCCGTTTCACGGGGGATAATATAGAATTTTTGAGGAAACGAAAAAAAAAAATACCACGGGCATCATCTAGACATGTACCCCAATATGTATGTATGTTTTGAGAAAAATCGACTTATTAATTTCATAAGAACTCACTGCGGACAGACGGACGGACACACCAAATGCTATATACGTCTCCCTTAGGGGGAGATATGTAATGATTTAGGAAAGGATTGTACTCATGTTTTCTGTTAAACGCGAAGTAAAATGTTGTAATTCACGAAAATGCCAGGCCGATATATTTTTTCGGGCAGGATTTTCGAGCATAGTTGTAACTCGCCACTTTATCTGTCATCCCGAAAAATCAATATTGTAAGTGCAAACTGTAAGACATATCAACTCACTTATCAAAATGACTACTAACAGCTATAAGGATTACATGTGAACATAAACCCGACATTTATATGTATATACCAACAGCTTACTTACAGCAGCTCAGTATTTTGAATTCGGAAACTAGTGGCAGTTTTCAGAAGGTGCGGAAAATATATCATTTCCGGGATAATTGTTGCTTTCGGGAGGTGACGACACTACAGGCACGGGCGGGTTTAACCTAGGTTACTGGTATATTCAGCCAAAGAAACACGAAATAAGCCAAATCACACTTTGGGTGTTTTTAATAAAATGCGCAAGAATTTTGAATTTCGACTGGTAAGGTATCGGATAAAAAAAATGAAAAAAAAATGATAGAAAAATATGGAAGAAATATCGCAAAAACCGCTCATATTTGGAACACTTTTGGGTGGTTTTTCAACGATTACTTTTTTATGTTTTCAGTGTAATGGAGTTCCCCTTTGGAATGTCGAAAGTGTAGAATTTTAGACATGTTTCCAAACAATTACAAAGCAAGCTGTACCGTTTGTGTTGAGTTATACGGAAATTAAATATATCCGGGCAAAATATTTTTGGACAACTTTAATCCGCCATATTATTTTGTCATCCCGAAATCTAAGAATTTTGCGAATTAAAGTATTAAATAACCAGAGCTGGTATGATTTAAATCAGTTGATTTAAATCATGATTTAAATCAACGTAAAAAAATCACGATTTTTGATTTTTTTTTTTTCTATTTAAAATTAAACTATTTAAAGTTATTTAAAATAACCACATAAACAACTAATATTAAAAGAAAAATATACACCAAAATGCCGAACATGAACTGGTTTAGGTAATCCTACCATTTAAAGGTGGTGTTTTATTTAGCCGAGTGATAATTGGCGAGACAAAAATGACATTTTCGGGATGCCGAACTTGCATGAACACTGGCGAAAGCCATATGTTACTGGTAGCATACGGGTTGTTAAAAACCTGATTGTTCTTTGGTGCAAGAGAATTTTGAGATTTTGGCGAAATCTCTCTTATCACTTCTTTCATTTTTACTCGGTTATTTTTATTCGAAACGCAGAGTCTTTGGAACGCCCAAAGTGTGATTAAGCTTATACGAGTAAGCCAATTCGCACTTTCGGGTCTTCCCGTGGAGGTGTTGTTTCGACTGTAATTTTTGGGATAAATTAAAAAGAAATGATAACGGAAAAACATTAATATTCTAATTTCCTTTCAACATGCACACTTTCAAATTTATGAAGCCATCATATGATCTTATAAAAACTATTTTACATATTATGGGAATATGTTTCTGGCAAAATGGAATTTTGTTGATTTTTCCGTTTTTTTTCTATCATTTCTTTCTATCCTTATCCCAACTGAATACGCCAAATCAAACTTGAGAGTTTTGAACAAAATGCCTACTAAGAATTTAAAATTTTTTAGGTGAATATCTAGGCGAAATCTCTCTATCATGTCTTTCATTTTTTACCCGGTTATTTTTATTCGAAACCCAGAATTTTTGCGCATTTTTATTGGGAACGCCCAAAGTGTGATTTGGCTTATTCAGCCGAAAGGCAAAAACTTTTCGGCAGACGTCAAAGTGCGAATTGGCTTATTGCTCGTTCATCTCAGTAACAAAAGTCAAAACAAACAAACCAGAAACACATGAATATCACGTTTGATTATGACATACGAGACAAAAAAAAAACAAGTAAGTATTTGTGAAACACAAGGAGGCCCCAACCGCCCCCAAATTCATAGGGGTATTAAGCGATGACGGACAGACGGACGGCAAGACTGACACCCCAAACCTATAGGTTGGGACCTAAAAAATCTTAGTCCCGAGTGACCCTAGTCCATCACCACTCTTCTACCCAGACTCTCTGGAGGTTGGAGTCACCTGGGACTAAAAAAATCTGTGAATTGTTGTACTTGACTGTCAAATCTGTTATATTACGGTAGTCCCGAGTGACCTAAGTCCACCAAAAAATTTTATTTCCTAACCCTAATCACTAACATTACTTCCATTATAAATTTGTTATTATGCAATGTATTAATGCGTGCGTCAGGTCGTTTGCATTTTGATACATTACGGTATGTGTCTCAGGTCGTTTGCTGAAAACATCTCCGCCAAAAAAAAAGGCTTGAGGTGCGATAATAGAGGTTCCAGGCTAGCTGCACTGCACTGAATGAACTAACACTACACGACGACCGCTTCTTTTTTATGCAAACGACTTCACCAGTGATATAGATTTAGTGCTGCATTAGTCATTTCCATTTCGTGTATTCTTTTGGACAAAACTATTCACCGGTCTAATAACTGGCTCTAGAACTACATGTTCTTTTCGGATCTTTAGACATGGTTTACTTTATAAAAATGATATTTTGAACATTATGTTGGAAAAATGCTACCAGAAAATATATCCTAATATATATCTTATATCTGAATATCCACGTTTAAAAGTAGGGTAGAAACGAGAGTTCTACGCCACCCTGTGACATCATAATGACGTCAGACAACCTAACCCTAACCCTAGACCCCCTCAGGACATACTATGGGACCCCCAGGACATACTATGGGACCCCCCCCCCTTCCAGGACAAACTATGGGACCCCCCCGACGGCATAACCCTAACCCTAGACCATGTAAAAAACATTGAATGTGTGCACTATGACCTAATATGCAATCATTTACAGAGCATTCTCCTTACGTCCTCGGTAAAGCATAGGACTCATGGTCGGAAGGATGGTGGTTCGAACCCACCTATGGGCGGCATAACCCTAGGCCATACTATGTGACCTCATGATGACGTCAACAAGTCACGTGATCCCCACTAGGCGGCGTAACCACAGTTACGTAACCATAGTTACGTAACCATTGTGATGAATGAAGTGAGGAGCCCCCCCCCCCCCCCCCCTTCCTAGGAAATACTATGGACTCATGGTCGCAAGGTTCATTGTTCGAGCCCACCTATGGACGGCATAACCCTAAGCCATACTATATGACTATGTGACCTCACTTTGTGACTATATGACTATATGACTATGTGAGAACAACCCCCCCCCCCCCAGGAAAGCAAAATTCAGCCATCTCAGTTAAAAAGTGGTATAAAAGTGCCGAGACGACAATGCCATCATCGGAACTTCATGAACACGCCGCTCAACACAAGCTCAGTATACAGTTGCTTGGCCGCTCCGTTAGACGCTAGATGTCTTTTCAGTGAACTTGAACATTTTGGCGGGAAAAGCTAACATTATGGCGAAAAAATCCGACGTTTTGACGGCATAATCATCTAAATGAATGAGTGAGCTTTCAAATTTTACCTGCTTTGAGCGTCAACAATGCTAACATTACTTCTTCACATGTGTGGAGACATTGGATGATGTCTTCCAATTGAACTATTCTGATTATGTGTTTTTAAAGCTTCCTGCTTTTGAATCGGATTGGATTTTACAAGTGAAGAATATGCATAAACACTTGGAAGCTGTTGGAATGGCAATTCCAAGAAATAGTTTTATCCACTCTTTTCTGAGTGTACTGCATGTACCAGGGAACACTTACGACAATGATTCAGCATTTATCAACGCGAATACAATTTGTGCAGCTGACCTCATGCTAATTGTGGCTGCTAGAATTATTTTGCATTATGATGGTAATGTTTCAGAGGATACATCAGAACTTGTTCGATTCAACAATGGACGAGTTGAAGTGAATACAGACATTTGTAAGATGTTTGAAGAACAGTAACGGAACTGAATCTGGAAATATATGGTATAAAAGGAGTAGACCAAGTCACCATTCGATGTTCAGCCATGGAAAAGACAAGAAGCTTTAAAATTAGTGCAAATTTCAACATTACTGTGGAGCATGGAGAATTTGGATCATTTCTTCGAATCAAACGTGGAGAGAAATGAGCTTGAAAAATCTACACGACATTGGCTTCAAACTGTACTTAACGCAAACGTTATAATGGCAGACATTACATTGAGACAACATATTGTACAAAAAGCATATTGCGAAGAAACGTTATAATGGCAGGCATTGCATTGAGACAACATATTGTACAAAAAGCATATTGCGAAGAAATGTTGTCAGCTGCGAAACAATTTGCATGTTTACTATGTCCTGCTTGTCAAAATTAAGAATGTCACGAACATACTTGTCATTTCACATGTGTCTATACATATTGGAATTGCAAATCAACGTTGTGAGAAGTATATCATATAGAGAAGATTAATGGTATTCAATTATTCACACCATTGTATCTATACTTGATTTGTTAAGAATAAAAAACTGTAAGATATGTTGATTGGACAACAAAATAAAATGTATGATATGTTAGGCAACCAAATAAAATGTATGATATGTTGATTGGACAACGAAATAAAATGTTATGTTGACAAGTGCCAATCATTTAGTGTTAACCTGTCGACGTGGAAAGACTACTTAACCAATATTTACTTTAAAGCTGGCCAACCCGGGGCATTTGCTGGTTCTGACAAACTTTATTACATATTAAGAAAACATAATCAACCAGTCACTAATTCACAAGTGAAGAAATGGCTGCAGGATCAAGATGCATTCATTTTACTGTAACCTGTAAAATACAGGTTCAAAAGACACACGTGGTATTGATGACATGTGGGATATTATTTGGTTGATATGGGAAACATAGCTCCCTATAATGATGACACCCGCTTTTTACTCATTGTCATTGATGTATTTTCCAAATATTTGTGGGTGCAGCCAATACCCAACAAATCACATACAAGCGTCATACAAGCCTTCCAGAAAATTTTTCATGTAACGCATCAAAGACCACGAACTCTAAGGTCAGATAAAGGAACTGAATTTAAAAACAGATGAGTAAAAGCATTTTTGAAGAAGGAGGGAATTCATGCTTATACCACAAAGAATGAAACCAAAGCCAACTTTGCTGAGAGAGTCATTCGTACTCTAAAGGGAATGATGTATCGATATCTCCTACATAATCAAACTTGCCGTTACGTAGACATCCTTCTAGACTTGGTGTACAATTACAACCTCATGGTTCTCTCCCTAATAAGTATGCTCCTTTAGATATTCGAAAAGAAAATGAATCTAAAGTGTGGAAGTATATGTATGTGGACAAATTGAAATTGAAACCAAAGAAGAAAAACCCTAAAAATTTAGAATTGGTGAACATGGTCGCATTTCCCACATGAAATATGAGTTTCAACGGATTATCACGTAAAGTAAGAAGCAAGGAATACATTTGTATCGTGTGAAAGACTTTTTGGATGAAGATATTGATGGACATTTCTATGAGGAAGAACTGCAAAAAGTGACAAAAGATATTGAATCCATCTACAGAATTGAAAAAGTCTTGAAAACACGAAAAAGACGAGGTGTTAAAGAATTATTTGTCAAGTGGTTAGGTTGGCCAAACAAGTTTAGCAGTTGGATGAAAGAAACAGACATTCAAAAATGAAATATCCATTCACATGCTTGGTCTCTGGGCCTACAGGCAGTGGTAAAACTTTTCTAGTCAAAATTTTCTAGAATAAAACTTAATAAAACCCTTTCCAAAAACATTTTATGGCTCTATGCAGCAGATCAGCCTTTGTACAAGGGAAAGAAAGGTGTGAAATTTTACCAAGGCATTCCAGATACCATTGAAGAGCGCTTCAACCCAAAAAAACCAAACTTACTCATCATTGATGACTTAATGACTAAGTGATTATTTGTTCCATCATGGTAAATATTAATTTGAATTCACATTACATCATTCTGTTTAAAAATTCTAGAGACAGTCAACAAATAAGTACATTAGCGCGGCAAATGGATTCTGGAAGATCTCAATTTCTCATAGAAGCCTATCAAGATGCTACCAGCTAACCATATGGTTATTTATTCATTGATTTAAAACCAAAGACAAATGATCAGATACCTATTTGTATAGGCATTTTACCAGAAGATAACATAATGTATATATTGATAAAGTAGTGTTTGAACGAGAATCAAGTCATTTGACTATTCGCAGCCAAGATATCTAAACGTATTCAAACTAATCAGCCTTTTCTTCACTTGCTCGCACGTAGTGGGCCTAAACGACGTAAATCCTTGCTGCAGCAAGCTACCAAGGAGGAATTAACTAGCTTGTTTGAAATTTGTTTGAATATATTTCGAGGACATTTACCCTTAACTCCAAAAGGTACAAGGAATTCAAGCGCGAGCGTCATACCCTTCGCACTCTAGCAGATAAGAAGATATCACTTCGAAGAAAAAAAGTTGATCAGTCAGAAAGGAGGATTCATTGGAGCTATTGCTAAATTTGCATTACACTTGTTAGCCCAGCTACTGTTAAAATGAAACAAACTTTGAAAATGGTTCTCATTCCTGAATACGAATATGGAATGTTATTAGAAAAGAAAAATGGTGGAATCAAAACAAAAGTAAATGAATTTTTACGGGGGAAACGAACTCGTGAAAAGGCAATGGAAATGTCTCAATTTCTTGGTCGTCATTTACGAACAAGTCAATCACTACAAAAGTCTGATGCATCATCTGAGAAATCAGAAAAGATGATATTTCTATGTCATTTTTAACCTATTTATGATGGAAAACTAACACAACTTCTGGCATAACTTAAAAAACATGGTATGAGATGGACATATAAGAATGAACTTGTGTTGAAATCGGGCGATGTCATCACGAATTCCAACATTGTTGATTTGTTGAAAGAAGCACACGAAGAAAAGAACGATAAGAACCACCATATGGATGGAAGCAGTTTTTCCAGGAAATTGTAGATGCTAATATTCCAAAAAACTATGTTTAGTAAAACGACAACTCGTGAAGACATTACAAAATAAATGAAACAACGTCAACAAAGACAGTTTCCTGAAGGATGGCAAAATTTTTAACATGAGTTAAAGAGTTATGTCGTTATGAAGAAAATGAAACTAAACTACACATCATATTCATGCAAAAATAAGATGTTCAAGTGCTTGTTGCGAAGGAGAAGTAATAGACAGCAACACTGTAGACCATGTGAAACATAACGCATGCAGTGATAGTGTGAATGGCGCGCACTATGCACAAAGTTATGCATATACGCATCCATTCCGTCAACGCACATATACAATTTAGTCATCATAGAGTCAACAAGTTCTTACATTACTTTACCTAGTAATGCTAGCACAAACAAGGCTTCGAATTATCAAATTCGTATGCCTCGAACCTTATATCTTGAGGACTAACTTAGACTATTATGTGAAAAAGATATCGGATTATACATCTGATGGTGTCTTTAAAACAGTGTATATTGTCCATGGCTGTTAAAAAACCCTAGGGAAGTCATTCAAGCGATAAATCAAGCCTTTAGCGATAAATTCGCTACTGATGAATCCAATGTGTCTCCAGTGAGATTAAACTATGATAAAATTACAAGGAAAGTCTCTCTGATGTTAAAAGATAATTGTGCCTTATCACTTTCCACGGGATCGGGAGAATTGTTAGGATTTACACCACATATAGTTTATATCAACAAAAGTGAGGCGCCGCATATGCTTGTTATTAGACATGGGTTTTATACACTCTATTTGTACTGCAATATTTGTGAACCAAAGGTTGTAAAAGATTATTATGTGTCTTTGCTACGATCTGTTGGAATACACGGACATGATGGAGACATCATTAATAAAACTTATAGAGGACTTCATTATGTCCCTGTAAACACATCCAAATTTGACATGATTGAAATGAATATTAAGGCTGACACAGATGAAAACATCTTCTTTAAGACTGGGAAAGTGATCTGTAAACTTCATTTTCGACCAAAAGCATTATGGAAGCATACACACACGATCCATCTGCATATCGCAACCATTTTCTTCGTCAAGTGTCCGGAGAATTACCAGGATTCAAAGGTGCACGAATCTAATATGGAGAAGGTATTGGTTCAATACTTGGATCATTGGCTCGCAAAGGTATTCCACTACTTAAAGCAGGGGCTAAGATCGTTGCGCCGCATCTTAAAAAGGCTAAAAGGATGTCGCAAAAGATGTTACGGGCCGAGTTGCACAGCATGTGATTGGGGATGTGTTTTGAGGACAAAAGAGAGTGCAATCGACAAAACGTGCCAGAAGACGAAAAGCAGCTACATCAACATAACATTAAAAAGATATCTTTTGAAAATGTCTTTAATTCATAATCATTCATGTGAATGTAGTGTTTCTCCATTGGAATGCTTTGACATACCACCAACGCAAACTGTTGTAGAAAAAAGTTATAATGTAGACTATCAACCACTGACTACCATTAGAGAGGGCTCTCCAATAGAATTCTACATTCCTGCAAGTACAGAAGAATATCTAAATTTAAAGAACAGCAAACTTCATATTGTATGCTGCATTATAAAGGGTGATGGAACACCGTGTGGTGCAGATGATAACGTATCATGCATCAATGATTTGTTTAATGGGTTATGGTCCAATATTGAATTATTTCTAAATGATCGATTGGTATCACAACAACAATACCCATGGTTATACCAGCGTTATATCTCACCTCATTCATGACTCGGAAGAAAGTCTCCATTCTGAGCGCTCTATGCGTCTCATGTATAAGGATACTGCTGGGTCAATGAATTTTCATGAGGTGAAAAGACCTAATCATGAAAGATATGTATCAGGGTTTCATGTAAATCCTGACGGTGATGATATAGGGGAGGCAGGAAATAATGGTTAATAATCGTTATTTGCATACGCGTCTCAATCGTGAGTTTATGCTGACAGGCGGTTTAAGGGTAGATTTGTTTGAGCAGGATCGCTATCTTCCCATTGGCATTAGTATGAAACGTTTACCTAGACAAAAAGATGAATATGTATTAATGGCTGTAAATAATACCTTTAAGGTAAAAGTGAAAGAGGCGTTTTTAACCATTCGCGAAGTGAGGGTTAGACCAGGCATTCAGTTAGGACATACAGATGCATTGCCAAGTTTCCTGTTACTAAAAAAGAATGTAAAATTTTGGCCATTCCAGCAGGATTTCAATCTTTTGGGAAAGAAACATCTTTTTGGATCATTACCAAAACGTATTGTCATTGGACTGGTGCATAATGAATCCTTTGCTGGAACAGCATTGAGAATTCCATACAACTTCGAACTACATGCAACTGCACACGGATCGTGAACCAGTCCTATCCAAACCTCTCAAGCTTGACATCACGCGGAACAAATATCTTGACGCTTTTGAAACTCTTTACAAATCTTTTCATAAATTGAATGGTGAGAAAAGTTCCATCATAAAACGGGAAGATTGGCCTAGAGGCTATGCTTTATTTTTTTTCGACTTGACACCTGCTTATGATGGTGATGACAACTATCCCCTTATCAAACATGGGAATTTGCGGCTAGAGATGAATTTTGCCGGTGCCTTGCAAAATACAGTCAATGTCATAGTCTATGCTGAATTTGATAACATCATTGAAATAAGTGCATGTCGCAGCATTCAATTCGACTACCAGCCATGAACACGAAGCAGATGGATGCCATATTGACCCATGACTGGATGCCAAAAGATTTGTTTCAAGGTATGTTTTCCATGGACCAGTTACCATCTTTACAACGAGGTGCCTATGTCATCAATACAGACGATCATGATGAGCCAGGAGAGCATTGGTGGCAGTGTATTTTGACAAAGTTGTGGAATATTTTGATTCTTGTGGACTTTTGCCTATAGAAAATCGTTTAGAAAAGTTTTTAAGTAATGACTATGTGTATAATTCCATACCATTACAAACACCAATATCATCTACATGCGGTTTTTATTGTGTATATTATATATTGCATAGAGCTAGAGATCATAGTTTGTTTGATACTGTAGATGTATTGAAAAGAAGTGATGGTGATTTTGTTGTAAAGGATTTTGTATATAGACATTATAAACCATTGTTTTATTAATGTTGTGTATAGAGTTGTATTAGTTAAGCTGTAGCAATTGTTAATTTCCCTTTTTATTACAATAAAAACAAGTTTTATACAATATTCTTTTTTATTGTGTTATACATTATATACATTATTTTACAAACTTTTTTGCAAACGCATTCAATACATGTCAAACAATTTTTTTGTAAACTTTTTTACAACTGCATTCAATACATTGATAAATGAATGCCATTCATTACAATCTAAATTAATATAGGTATCATGGCCATTATACCCACATTTGTAAACGCTATGAAAACTCACATAACTCACATCAGCAAACTTCATCACTTTAACAGTTTCATGTTCAGACAGTTTTAAATCATCTTCATTCATGTCCATCACCATAACCCACATGGGATGTGTCAGTTCAATGGACTTGGTACCCCGCATAAGTTTCACTGTCATGTCCTCTTTGAATTCAAGCGTTAGGTTCTTCCCAATTTAAGGCTTGCAACAGAGCGCGCCATTCCACATATGTTGAGGGTGATGTAGTTGTAGCGTTCTGTAAACTCGTCATACTGGCGGAATCGTACAAACACGTCTAGACAGTTCTCAGTCACACGTACTTCTAAATCATCTGAGAATATAAGGAAAAGCCAGGTATCCTCAGCTCCTATAGATGGTTCGTCAACACAAATTGTGCTTTAGGCGATAGTATGATATACTTTCCAAAATGTCTTAACAGAATGTCATCACATGCGTTTCTCATATATGAGAATTCATGTGTAATGAGTTTATAATCCGATAAAAAGTCTTCCATCTCATTCAAGAGTTGGATCAACTATGAGCTTTTTATGTCTGTGAAGGGTGTTTTTATGCTAGAATGATGGTGAAGAGTGGATGTTGTATAGCCTCTAGGAATCGTAAGACTGCGCGCCATCTCTTCAAAGTCAATTAATGCTGTATATGGAGTATCTGGTACAACTCCATTATAGTCCTCTGGATAATCCTGCAAAAGATTTTTCCAGAATCTAACACGTATGTCAGAATCATGTCCAATCTCTAACACTTCAACATTATTTTCAAGTTTATGTTTAAACCCATGTTTAAACGGTATGATTTTAAAGTCTTTCCACACTTCAGGTTTAAATCCATAGGTAGAATTTATCATCACTTCATTCAAGTCATTTATAGCGAAATAAGGACCACCGTTAAACACTAATGCGTTAAAGATGAGAGTAAGTACACTTTTTAAGGTGTCTTCTTGTCTTCGAAGCCTTTTATCCACTTCTTTCATCTGCTTCTTTAACATTTTCCATTCAGGTATTGTCAGCAAAATACCCTTTTTTGTAGGACGGTTTCTTCCAGACTCCTCATCTCTGAGGTACGTGAGAATGTTCACCACGCCTTCGTTGCTTTGTTTCATAATTTTATTGTACTTTCCATTTCCTAGAGAAAGCGTTCCATCGCACGACTGTGGTGTTGGTGGGGTCTCTACTTGATGGTGGTGGCGATGGCAGGATTTTTTACTTTTAAGTCTTTGACTGTATCAGCAAGAGTATACATATCGGTTATA
The DNA here is from genome assembly GCA_949752745.1 of Protula sp. h YS-2021. Taxonomy (NCBI): domain Eukaryota; kingdom Metazoa; phylum Annelida; class Polychaeta; order Sabellida; family Serpulidae; genus Protula; species Protula sp. h YS-2021. Next base: position 27,673,588 of record OX457033.1, on the reverse strand, counting down.
GATCTCTTACGATTTCTGACTTCCATGTTAACGCTTCAGTGTTCACACCTCAAATAACTCCGAAGTTGGAGAGCTCCCACTTATATAATGTTGCCTTGTAATATCCTTGCGCCAAGGTGGAATAGCCATCATTCAACACGTATCGCTTGTCGTCATATGGGGAGAGGGCTACCTTCTTCAACTTCTCCGAGAAAAGCTGGTGACTATGATTTCGAATAATGTGTCCTGTAACCATCGTTTGAGTTTGGTTGAACAAACTGTCTCTATGCTACTTATGTTTAATGCGTCTTTGTCAAGCTCGAGTGATGCCATTGGCTGTATGTTTTTCTTTCCCACCACACATTAAACTGTACATTTTCGTTTCAACAAACTCTTCAATGGGGATGCCTGCCGTCTCATCGTTTATTTTCCCAAGCACTTTTGTTGGAATGCAGGAAATGATCTGACGGATAGTCACTTGTGTCGAACAGGTCAGCATCGTGCTGCATATCCTTGTAGATATCTTCCGTTTCTATGTCATAACATAGACTGTCGGTGTTGCTGAACAACAACTTGGCATTGAGATACTTGGCCATGATGTAATTGTAATGAAAGTGAAACATTAGCACTTTGCTGAGGTCGAGAATGGTGAAGTCGACTTGAATGGACTTATTCAGAAGCAAATCCACTTTGCGTAAGTGTACGGCGGTCAAATCTTCTTTGAAAATTTTGAATTTATGGAAAGAAAGCTTGTCCACGAGTTTCTTGAACCGTAAACTGAAAGCTGTCTGTAAATTTTATATTGCTCATGGTGAATGCAACATATTTCTCAATAATGTTGGGAATGACTGTAATCGTTTCATTTCTCCAATGATCAAATGACTGTCATAGCCTCGTAAGTTGTGAAAAAACACAGGTATGATAAAAGAATCTTTTAGCCCCTGTTGATCCTTTCTAAGTCGGAATTGTAAGTTGCATTCATTATGTGCTGCTCCGCGATATTTGCCATTAATGCTATCATGATCTCTCACAAGATCCGCTCCTATAGGCTCATGACAAATGTAACAATCAACTTCGTTCTTAAAATTCTCTTGGTCCTCACGGGTAATCACCATATCTTTTGGTTGCTCTAAAAATGCACAATACGATCACGCTCATTAACCATATGGTCTAAAAAGACCTTCACGGCATTGTCTCCTCGATACACGACTGGTGCACGTGTGTCGTACTGGCTGACAACCACATAAGCAAAGCTGTTTGGGCGATGATGCTGATACCTATCCCCTTCATGCTTTTCCGTGAAACATTCAAAGTCGGCATAAATCACAAAAGGTGCTCGCTGTTGTTTGGCTACATTCTTGAACTTGATGATAGGTTCCTTGGGGAATGATAAACGTTGCGCTCCATGCTTGTCATACCTTCACGATGCTTGTCTAAAGTATCTTGTCGCATGAACCCGTGAAGACAGTTGAAACAATAAAAAGCTGCTCCATTATGCTTTTTTTTTGGTACGATAAGACATAAGTCTGCTGAAATTCGTGATCAAGCCGTAATGCCATTTCCTATCATTGCTAATCAAAAGTAAGTTGATTTCTCTCGCACTGACGTTTCGACTAAGTTGTATAGGAACAACTACATCTTGTTCATATCCAAACACATTGATGGATACATCGTTCTCTTTTTCAAACTTTGGAATGTCTGTAATTTTGTGTGTTGGAAATGTCATGCCCTCTACCTTTAATTCGTTCTCAAATGACTTGCAATGACTCAAGCGATATGGGTGTTCATAATAGTGGTGAATCTGAAGGTGAGCCAATACGGACCATAAAAAACACTTGTTGTCTTGATTCTTAATGTTTATCACACTCCTTGTATTTTTCACTTTCTTCGGTAGTGGGATAAAACTGCTTGCTTCCAGAGGCGCTGACGTAGCTGTATGTACTTCAATGTACAGTATGTTATCCAGCACCCAGCCAGAGCCTTGTTGCTCATGCTCGTCAAACTTATAGGCTTCTGGCAAGTCCTGTTCAATATCCGCTGGATTGTATGCTGTATAAATGCATGCTGATAAATGCATTATCCACTTGTTCTGTCATAACACCTTCTGCATTCGCCGTCATTTTCTTGAAGCGAGCATGCACCACAATATACCATTTCATTCCATGATTCAAGGTCTCCAGCAAATGTGCCTTGATGCGGTTCTTTCTTGCTGTCGCATTTCAAATAGTAAATCCGTTCCATTCTCAGAATCAAACCGGTTTTCCTGCGCGTTTTCGCTAAGACTAACCCTTCTGCCTCTCCCTACTTGTCGGGTCTTCTGTCTCTTTGAGACATGTTCATGAGCTGGTGTGCATGCATGTGCCTCAAACATCACCTTGCGTTCATGGCAGAGGACTGAACTGGGTATCTTGTTCCATCTTTCGTCTCTTTGCTTCGTTCTCCCAAACAAGCTCTTAACGCGCGCAAAAAAGCACGTTTCACAGCAGTTTTCAGCTTGAGTGCATGAATGTGCCTCAGACAATTCCTAGATGGAAATGTCACATTACAATCATGGCAGAAGACTGGTGTGTCCTTGACTGAACTAGCTGCCATTGCTGTTGTCGCATCAGTCACTGGAACTGGCACGGGCGAAATGTGGGTTTCGCTCATCCTTTTATACCACCTAGACTTGGCCAAACTGGTGTTAATCCGCCAAACGACACTTTCGGACTACTTTTTTGCTGATTTGGCTGAATTTAGTTTTCCTAGGGGTGTCCTCACATTATATAGTCACATAGTCATATACTATGGTTCAGGGTTATGCCGCCCATAGATGGGCTCGAACCACCAACCTTGCGATCATGAGTCCTATGCTCTACCGACTACGCCACAGAGGACGTCAGGAGAATGCTCTGTAAAACATTCCATATAAGGTCATAGTGCACACATTCAATGTTTATTACATGGTCTAGGGTTAGGGTTATGCCGCCTGGAGGTGGGTCGCATGGTATGCCCTAGAGGGGTCTCATAGTATGTCCTAGGGGGTCTAGGGTTAGGGTTGGGGCTAGGGAGGGGGACCTGACGTCATTATGACGTCACAGGGTGGCGTAGAACTCCTGTTTCTACCCTACTGTTTAAACGTCACATAACTTTATGCTTTATAAAATGACTGAACGCTATAATGGACATTTTTACATAAAGTAAGCATGTTTCATAAAATTAAATAAAAAATTTTGCTATGAAACCACAACATATTCTAATAAACATTCAAAACATTTTACGGGTATAAAGAATAAGAATCTGCTGATTTTTAACAGCTAATTGGGTATATTTTTACAGCCAAAAATAACCACTTTGTACAAATTGTGGTGACTTTGGTGTTAAAATTTTCGGTTACTTTGGTCACTTGACCGTAAATATCCCGGATTATTAACAAGTGTTGGAAAGCTGATTGCGGAAATATATTCTTCTGCACTTAAACGAAGAAATAAGAGAAATGCTATCTATTGGAAATTATGCATGTTTTGAAAGAAGGCCATAGGATGTTCATTATAAATTTGTATAATTGAGACTGGCTTGCAAACTTCGAACAAAAAACGTGGAACTCTATCGGCTGGACACAATGAAACCGCTAAATAAAGGACTGTCTGACATCTAAACTGCGTGGCCACTTTACAAAATAGTTCCTGTCTTTTAATAAGCACCAATTTCACGGAATCCTCATTGGTTCTGTGGAACAAAAAAATCTAATACACAATAGCACAAACCGCCGTAGAGAATGGCTATTGGGCAACAACACAAGCGCGCGTAACCTTTCGTCCCTTAATTATCACAGCATTCTGAACTTGGACTTAATCTTTATTTATTTATAAAGCTTAAACTGTATTCATTTACACTTGCGTCTATGATGCCAAATTACGTATTCTATATTCAGTAGGCGGTATATGAGAGTACCAAACACTAAAACCTTGTCATAGCTAGAACGGTACTGCGAAAGTCCATTATACGTGACAGCATGACAAAAGTACATTCATTGTGAATGGATAAATCCAGAGAAAGAGTATATATTTACAAGTTACATTTGGTTTCTAATTTAATATTCTTGCATAAATGACACATTTAAACAATTGGATTATTACATGAAGCATTTATACTGTTCTCATAGCAAAAATGCATGCTCCAGTACACAAAATACAAGATATTATGGGGTTCTTTACACATGAAAATCAGTCCCAAGGTTTACTGTATTTAGTCAAGAAATAGAATAGTCTTCTTTGCCACTAATTTTTTGTTTGTATACAAGAAATAAAAAATAATAATAACATTTTTGACCTACCATTATTTTACAAAATATTGAACATAAACAGTCACATTTAAAGATATAAATGCAAACATTATTACAAGATTTTAAACTGACAAACTCAGCGGCCTATCGCCCAGTGAATTCTTCAAGAATTTTAAGTAAAGAAGAAATGAATAACATTTTCCCATCAAGTTTAGGGCTAACTATTCCAAATTACAGATCATCAATAAAATCTATGAAATATCTAATATATGAATAATATGCATCAATGCGTTATGTTCTGAACTTACTTCGGAATCTTAAAAGCCTGCTGAAGCTCTATAATTGTGTGCAGTATACACATTTTAAGTTACTCCGACTATAACAGAGTCAAATACAAACTGACATTTAAAGAATAACTTTAACTTGTACCATAAATAATTGTTTATCAACATGTTAATCGCAAATAAAGGAGGGAATATAAATTGCCACCAAAAATTATTTATTTTTAAACCGGAATTGGAAAGCGGAATTGGAAACCGCGTCGCTGTTATTCTTATTTGACGTCATGTTTACTACACCGGACATTGCATTTAGTAGTCAATCGTGGTTTCAATGATGTTTACATCACTATATATATAGCAGCGTGTGCCTCGATCACCAGCTTTATTTGATAAGTGGTTCTTACGTATTAATTTCAAGTGGTGTAAAAATTGCATTAAAGGGTTTTTATTTTACTAGGATCTTTATATTTTTAACATATTGCTAAGAAATTCTTTCATATCCTAAGATATTGCAGAATACAAGATGAAGATCTGAATTTACCTAATATCTTTGTTTAACTAAGACATTTGTGAAACACAAAAGACGAAATGTGATAATGTTGTAAGTGCACGTTTTGTGCCCTCCCATAGTGAGACGTAACACACTCTGATCTGCTGTTTTGTGTTCTGTGTTCTCTAGTCTAGACCACTCATATGGACTCGGAACAATCAAACTAAATTTGACTTTCACATTACAAAGTATAAAAGAGAAACGATTTTTACGTTAATAAATCAATATTTTAAAATACTTCAAAAGAACAGTTTTACCGGTCACATCTCATTGTTAGTTTTATGGACTAGTACAGATTGACAATAATAAAGGAACTTCATTCAGGTCATGCTTTCCAGTTTTTCAGAAAGTTATTTAATTTTGACATGCTTTTCAATTTTTATAGATCGGGTACACTTAAATATTATATCAATGAAAAATTTGAGAGAACAATGCTAATTCAATTTTTAATTTCTGATATTTTTAAATCTTAAGCATAAAGGTTACAAAAAGTTGCTGATTCTATCTTAACCAATACGACAAATTAGAAGTTTTCTAACTACAACAGTCACTGATACAATCTCTGATAATCTTTCGATTAGATTATTGTAAAAGCTTGCTCTATGATGTTTCGAAGCACAACATATCTAAATTGAAAAAAGGGTTCAAATTGTGGTGCCCAGCTAATCGCTCACATAAATAAATTTGACCATTGTCGTCCAGCACTTCCAAAACGTGTATGCTTTTCGGAGAGTTTAGGATTAAATATGTAACTCTGGTTACGACCTATAATGCAAGTAGTGGAAACTGTACATAATTATCAAACCATGTATACCTACGCACAACCTTTGTTTTTCAACTCAATACATATTGCAGAAAAATAAAACCAATAAGACCTGTGTTGACAGAGCCTGTTTAAACTAAAGTTCTAATGTTTTTTTCAAGGAGAACCTTAAAAGTTACTTTTCCGTGAAGGGTTTGATGATCTAATTTAATTTTACTCTTCCGTTGCTTAATAAGGTGTGTTGTAAAGGCTTCAGTGAAAAAACTACTTTACTTGCATGTAAATATTCCATTCTGTCCCTTTTTGTTATGTGGAGAAAATTGGGAGATTTATGTTAAGTGCTATAGAAATGTTATTCAATAATAATAAAAAGGTATCTTGACATTTTTTTATCAGGCTGATAAATTTTTAACTTTTCTTTGGATTATTCCCCTTTTTAATGCCAAACGTCATACTGCGCAGTTGCTGCCAAGTAGACCTAGAGATCAGAGATTTCTATAAAAGATCATTGAAATTAGTAACGGTCGAAGGTTAAAAGCAATAGATTTACTTAATATTTGTCCAATATTTTCTACTTCCTATCAAGTGTATCTTGATATAACTTATATCACTGACTATCTTCAGTAAATTATCGAGTTTCTGCATTAGAATAATCTATTAATTTAGTTTTCATTAATAATAGAATATGGTAATGATTTAAATTGATGCTCATATGTTTCAAATTAAGACAATAAGCAAGATTATAATTTTATTATAATATATGTACGACTGATATATGCGTTTTGAGTTAACGATCGCTCATTACTACGGCGCAGAAATCTCGGAGAAGACCAAGCGTCCGTACGTTCCTCAATTCCTTCTCACATTAGGGCGGTTCGCACGGAACTAAACGGACTCACAAGTAAAAGGTCACTCATTACTACGGAGTAGAAAGTTCGGAGAAGACCTACCATCGGTGGAATCCACCATTTCTTCTTATATCGTGGCCGTGCACAAAGCCACACAGTTTGACTCACAAGTAAAAAACCACCCATTGCGATATGTCAGGAATGCCGGAGAAGATCAAGCACCATTCTTTCTCATATGATGGCCGTTCGCACGAAGTAACACAGTCGGGGACACGGCACAATCGATAACGACAATTTTTGATCCAGAACACGTGTTACTTTCTATAAATAGAAGCTCATTGAAGATGGCTAAATACTTGCACAGACGTTACCCGTCTTACGTCAAAGACTCGAATAATGCTTAGTCCTATAACCGGAATATTCCCCATACCCGGCACTTGTTACCAGGATGGCTCTGTCATTAATACGAGATGTTGTCTGACTTCTGCAAATGTTGTATGGGGAATGTAACCGAACACAACGTGTAACATTGCAGATTAAACACTATATATAACATTTATCCAATTATTATTTGCAAACGGTGCTATATATTTTAAGTCTGTGTCTAATATCTGTGCCAAAAATTTCAGTCATCTTGTTGGCAGTACAGTAAATATTCCCATATACAGCACTTGTTACCAGGATGCTTCTTCAGCTAGTACAAGATTTCACCACCGAAGAGACATCCGTAATTGTGTACATCAAGGGTATGTATGGGAAACAACATGTAGAACCGCACTTCAAATAGTATTTGGACAAAATTTGTCTAATAGTAATCCAAAATGTTATTTACCATAGCTTTACTGCAATATCCTTTTAAATATATTTAATGCATTTAAAGTTTCACTAATGGTACTGCCAATTTTTTTTTGCCTGAATGTGTAAATAAATTCAAATATTTTTTGCAAATTACACAATTTAGATAAATTTTGCAAACTTTTAAAACGAAATTTTATTTTTCACTGCGAAGCTTACGTTTTGGAACTAGGAACCCTCGTACACTGGAGCTGTCATGCAATTGCAGTACTTGCATAACTGCAGTGCTTGTACAACCGGGCTGTTTGTAGAACTGGTACTCTCGTACAACTGCAGTGTTCATACTCAGATAACCACAGTGCTTGTACAGCTGAAGCGCTCGTACAACTGGAGCTCTCATAAAAGTGAATCTGTTGAACAACTGAATCTTTCATACAGCTCGAACTCACAAAACTGGATCTCCCAAACAACTGAAGCCCTCGTACAACTGGAATATTCGTACTCCTGGAGTGCTTGTGCAACTGGTGCGTTCGTACAACTGGAGCATTCCTATAAATAAAGCGTTAGTACATCTGGAGCTCTCACACAACTTAAGTGCTCATATAGCTAGACTGCTCGTACATCTGGAGCTCTCGCTCAACTTTAGTGCTCATACATCTGGAATGCTCGTACATGTGGAGCTCTCGCTCAACTTTAGTGCTCATACAGCTGGAGTGCTTGTACTTGTGGAGCTCTCGCACAACTTTAGTGCCCATACAGCTGGAGTGCTTGTACATGTGGAACTCTCGCACAACTGGAGCGCACTTACAGCTTGAGGCAATATTTGTCTAGTATAGTGTTTTGCAGCAATAACAGTTTTCATATACACAAATTAAAAGAACCTCACAGACACATCAAAATATTGCGTGGAGACAACATTATTATTCCATTATTGGGACTTTTCACTTATTTATGTTACTTACATAAGGCTTGGACATTGACTAGAGTGCGGCCCTGCCTAACGTGCACCGTTGACTAACGTGCAGCCTTCACTAAAGTACGGCCTTGACTAACGTGCGGTCTTTATCAAGCAGCAGCTTTGACTAACGTGTGGCCATGAAATTTTTGCCGTTTTGAGGACAGTCTTCTGCCGAAGTCATTGATGACAATTTCGTTTCATTCACTGGGCGATATTTGATAAATGTTCAAGATATGTTGTATTTTTTTCACCAGAACGGCTTTTGCTGTCGAAGTATTGGATGGTCATTTTTTTGCTAAATTAAAAGGCTACACGTATTTTCGTGCAACGTTAAGGTTAGAGGCTGCTTAAAACAACTAACAGTAAATTTAATACTAACTGTTAAATGTTGTTTATTGCGAGAAGCTAGTTTTTCGTGTTTTAGTGCTGCAAAATGAAGCTGGAGAACAAATTGAAAATTTCAGCCACGAAATGGTAGAGAATTTTCTCGTAACATGATTTTCAGTTACTGTGTATACTTTTTATACGCTATATGCCTGCGTTCAAAAGTAGCCTGATAATTATGAGAATATATATGCATGTCTCTTGTGAGAGTATTAGCTGTGCATTACGCATTTGAAAGACAGCTTTAGCTTATCAAATTATATGTTACAGATATGTCTCTTAGATTTAAATTTATGTGCCTTACTTTCATTAGCACGGTTTAGAAACAGAGTTCTCTATCTACTGCAATGGCACTTGAACATGGAATCAAGGGCATGGCGCTGCTTAGGCTTAATAATGAGACGTCACTGTACAGACTGGTTCATAGGACAACTTGGCGTTATAAAGACTGAGTCAGATTTTCGCTTTGTGTGTAAAAGACTGAGTATCTCGAAACCTTGACATTAACAAGGCGAAGTCGCAGGTCAGCTCTACGTTTTAAAGACTGAGTAATTTGTCAACTTGGTATTAACAAGGCCGAGTCACGGGTCAACTTTGCGTCATAAAGATTGAGCAATTCAACAACATGACATTAACAAGGCCGAGTTGCAGGTCAAAACTGGGTTATAAGACCGGATAATTCGAGAATTTGGCGTTAATTATATAACTCAAACATAATTACCGAATTATATCATGATCTAGAAATAGACGCTATTGACATTTCAGAATTTAAACGTAAGGACATTGAATGCATGTCAAAACACTGATAAGAAAATTCCCAAGAGACGAGAGAAACAAATGTGATTCGAGAATAATCTGCAGAAAAATTTTCTGCGTTTACTGGAATGTTTCCTTAATTGATTCAATGTTACAGAGTACATCGTAACTTCACTCTTTCGCCACTGTGATCAGCCAAATTAACCCTATACAGGTTTTGTTCTTGTCATTTTAAACTAAAAAGAGGTTTGTTGTTCGTAAAATCATCACCACCTTACATGTTACTGCATTATGAATCCGTTTGGAGGCATGTGTGAAAATAGTTATGAAGACATTGTTAAGGCATTTGTAAAGACACGTGTGAGAACATGTATAAAAGCACGCTTAGAGACATGGAATCTAGACATGTATGAACAACTTGTTAAAAAACCTGTTGAACAATACCATGCCGTAATATGTTACAAAAATAATTCGTACACGTCTTTGAATGAGCTGCTCATTTGAACACGTCTTTGAATGGGCTGCTCATTCGAACACGTCTTTGAATGGGCATTCGAACACATGTTTGAGTGGTGTGCTCTTCCCACATCACCAGTAAATAAATAAACAGACATAACAAATAAACTTAACAAATAAACATAACAAACAATTTCACTTACCCACATTTTTCACTTCCAACAACAACAACTACCACCATTGTCACTTCCACTTCACAACTTCGCTGACACGAGGGGGCCGAGGTTTGACCACCATGGGGGGAGGGGGTTCTGGATAACTATTCTGATCCAGAACCCCCATTTTCCGAATACTTGATGTAGTGTGACGTCAGTTCTGCAGTGTGACGTCACTTCCACGTCACGTTTATGCATAGAAATTGCTTATTGACATATCTGGCAGTGTAGTCATCACTTTCAATAAAAATACTTTCGGGATAAATATTTTACACTGCTTTGTAAACAGTCATCCCCATCTATCACGTCACCTCCAGAAGCAGAACCGCTAGTTTTACACTACTTATTGGATTTCCTGCAAAAATGATGAATTTTTAGCAAGAATGTTGATCTTCCCGCCAAAATAATGATTTTCCCGCCAAAATGTTAGATTTTCAAGTTCCCAGAATGTCTAAAAATAGATGTTGAAAAATGTTAAAGTCTAAAAATAGACAGCAAAAAATTTAAAAAAAATGATACTGGATTAAACGGTAAAATTTTGATTGAAATCGGTTAAGCATAACGAAAGTTATCTGCTTTTTTTAATTTTTTAAAAGTTGAAATTTTGACATGAAAAATTATGCTTACAGCGACACATTCAAATAGCCTGTGACCACTTTATGTCAAAACTAGATATAAAACTGAATCAAACGGTAATACTTTCATTCAAGTCGGTTAAACATAACGAAAGTTATCTATTTTTTGATTTTTTAAACGGTAAAATTTTTTGATGCACAAATTATGCTTACAGCCACATATGCAAATAGTCTGCGACCACTTTATGTCAAAACTAGATATAAAACTGAATGAAACGGTAAAATTTTCCTTCAAATCGGCTGAACATGACGAAAGTTATCTACTTTTTTCACTTTTTAAAAGTTAAAATTTTGAGATGAAAAAATTATACTTACAGCCACGTATGCAAATAGCCTGTGACCACTTTATGTTAAAACTAGATATAAAACTGAATTAAAAGTTAAAATTTTCATTCAAATCGGTGAAACATAGCGAAAGTTATCTGCTCTTTTTAACTTTTTTAAAGTTAAATTTTTTTATGTACAGCTTATGCTTAAAGCCACATATGCAAATAGTCAGGGACCACTTTATGTCAAAACTAGATATAAAACTGAATGAAACGGTAAAATTTTCATCCAAATCGGCTGAACATGACGAAAGTTATCTACTTTTTTAAAAGGTTACTAAAAATAGATGTTGTGAAATTTCCCCAGTCTAAAAATAGATGTGAGGGGGTCTGACGTCACGATGATTGACTGGTGATAGACAGAAAGTGGGTGGGGCTTCATTGTCTTCATTGGCTGCTCATTGTTCACATGATTCATGACGTCACGATGATTGATAAGTGATAGACAGAAAGTGGGCGGGGCTTCATTACCTTCATTGATTTCATTGGCTTTTCATTGGTCACATGACCTATAACGTCAATATGACGTCACAAGGTGAACCAGAATCCCCATTTGTATCCTACTACTACTCCCGCTATATATTTTCGTAATAAACGGAACGATCAACGGGTGTTTATTGTCAACGTCAAATTATCATCCCCTTACGGTTTATTTGGTGATGCTTTGTGCCACTAAAACACTATATTACTAAAAATCTATGTTCTTTTATGTATGGAGTGATAAATGTACATGTGTTGGTATATGTTTACATATCTTGTGCCTTCATAGTAATCTTTTATTCTTAACTTTTTTGTTGTTTTTTTTTTGTTTATATTTTTAGAAGACAGGATTGAATTCATTGAAGTGACACATAATATTTCCCGCCTCAAGCGTGATTGCTGGGTAGGATGTATTCAAAATAACCTCCACGACTAATTGTGCAACAGCTATATCAGTCACGAGTGTGCCTGTGATGACAAACAGAACCGTATCCTGTTACGCCACACCAGAAGAAGAGCCTAACAATATAACGTAGATTATAAAACCGCAATGAGCAAACATTTTTAGGTCTATTTCACCCCAATATACAAAGACATTGCTGCTTAGATATGATGTAATCTTCCCGGAAATTTTTGTATTGCTATAACGGATATAAATAGATTTGATATCCTTGTTGACCATATGTATCATAAATTTGTTCATTATGTACCACATTATCCCTTTTAAAGTCAATAAATTGAAGTGTTGCATTACTTTCATTGTTTATTGAGCATGTGCACGGATTACCAAGTAGTTATGATTGTCTTGGCTCTTTTTGTCAATGACTTTGCCTATGGAGAGCCACAAAATGAAACAAGTAAGTAGATGAGAGGTTGTAGATAAATCCACACATGATTTATTATTATTCTAACATAATGATAAAACTGTGCTTCCACAAGCGCCTAAATCAAGCACAAAGTACGACATATCATGGTCTATCATTATTCTAACACAATGGCAGAAATTCGTGCATTAATTGCAAAAACTAAAGCGAAAATATCTTTCTCATTGCTGTGAGTGTTATGCTAACTGACAGTGTTATGCGATACTGTAGCAACGTAAAATAATATGCTCTGTGTCACAAAGTTGATCATGTATTGATCAATTTCTTGATGTCATTGTCCTAATTGACGCTCTACTGACATTGTACTGATAGGCGTTGTGCTGATTGACGACGTTCAGCTGATCGACGTTGTTTTGACAGACGTATCCCTGATAGAAACTGTACTGATGGGCGTAACACTTATCAACATTGTACTGCTTGAGGTTGTACTGTTTGGCGCTGTATTGATCAATATCTTGTGCCTCTGATATTCAAGTGGGCTATTGTCTGTAGATGTAATGCCATATTCAAGCTAATATGGTACTTAAAAAACTATTGTCTGATATTTATGTCATAGTAAACAACAATTTCAAATCAATTTTTATTCGTTTTTAATCCAAGAACAATTCTTCTCGGCGATTACGTCAAATTCTAAAGCCGACGGTAAAAATAAATTTGAAAACATTTTACATTATAATAACCTTCTCTTCAGCTAGACAAAATGTGATGGAAGAGCAAATGGTACAGAATATGTTTTATAGTCGATTTCAAACAACAACGGTTGTTGCGACTGCTTCGGAAAGGTCATTTTGATCTGAGAATCTTCTATCAATATGTTTTAGCATTACTATCTTCTACTGAGACCGCATTTAAATATATGATTCATCATGCACGGCAAAACCAAAATATATCACTGTTATTCGCTCTATTCGATCAAATCTAGGGGACCCAAAATACCGAAGATATTTTTTATTCCTCCAAGAAACAGCAAGTAATTTTTCGAAAGGTAATTTTGTGTTAAAATAAGGAACTTACATCATTCCAAATATTTCAGCACAACTAATCTGTCATATACGGTTTCAAGTTCTGAGCATTTTCAAAATATTTCATTCTCTTGTTTGATTGTAGAGAGGGGGCACTAACTATGCAATGAATGTACAATGACAGCTGTACCAAATACAGGACAAATTTCCATATCAGTTAAAAACTTTCAAGCAAAAGCTTGCAATTAAAAAATACAGTAGTATTTTTCAGCAGTGCTTCCAATGCCGCCTCGGGGAAGGGGGAATGATTGGAGGGTTGGGGGGGGGAGCACTCATATACCAATAACCATGCCTGCCCCATGACTTTGTAAAATGACCTCGAAACGCGAAATGCTAATTTTGATGTAATAATCTTTTTTAACAAATGCGTGAAGTTCTGAAAGAACTCCTTTATGGTTATTGCGAAGTTTTGTATGAAAATTGCGTCCTTTTCAACGAAATTGGCACTCCGCGTGGATCCTCTTTTCTTTGCACTTTTGGACAAAAAGGGTAATACATATAAAGCGAAGTAGCTCCATGAGTTTCATTGGAAAAATAGTGCTCATATAATCTGATAAATCTCCTTTAAAAATTATTTTGTAGAGGAGCACAAAATATTGTTCCAGTCGCCGTGAACATTCTAGTTAAGAAATCGCTACCAACTTGTTTGTGGTTTTCCCACATTTTGCTTATTTTCTGAACCATTTCACTTTATTCTCATCAAAAATGCACGCTGAATATTTTTCATTCGTGTGCATATAGTAAGAAAAGGTTCAATATTTATTATTTTTGTGTATGTTCTAAGAAAAGGTTGGTTTATTTTTTAATATCTGGTAAACAGGAAATGAGTGGTAGTGTCCCCGTTTCGCCTTTTTCGAAAAGTCCTTTTTCTAAAAAGTTGGTCGAAAGATAAGCGTGATAGGCGATCTAGATGAATGCATTCATATAGCTGAGGGAATTGGACTGACCACGAATTCCCGGGCTTGATTCACACAGGAGCCAAAAGATGTCAACAGGTGTCTAAAGGCGTCATAAGGCACGTTGTTGAAATATTATCCCAAATATCAAATCATATGACAGTTCTTGTATACAAAATGCCTTCGTGATAAAATATGATTTTAATTTGTTAGAATATTGTGGTTTTAATGACGCCACATTTCGTGATAAAAAGATTTACAAATGAGATGTGTATCATTTAAACTACTAAGACGGAAATCCCATCCCATCGAGTTAAAGTGATTACTTTGGGATGCATCACAACATCTATTAAAAAGTAAATGAAGTCATGATGAGCTTCTTTTGGCAACTGTAAAAATGTGACATTGACAAAACATTAGGTCGATATTGAAATGTCCTGAAAAATAGTAGTCAATTGTTTTAACTCTTGACTGACGTCGTCCGGAATGACATTATACTCATCGGCATCCACTTGTATTGATGGATTTTGGACTAATCTATGTTGTACTGATTGACATTGTCCGGACTTATATTGTACTTACTGAAGTTGTACTGATAGACAGTACTGATTACCTGGTAAACATTGCTTACCTGGTAAACATTGCTTTCCACTGAGTAATGTTGACTGTCGCCACTGTACTGTAAACACGCTGTACCGATCAGCGGTGTAATTTTGACGTTGTACTGATCAACGTTGTACTGATAGGATTGGCAATGATCGACATTATACTGATCGATGCTGATTTGATCCACATCGTAATGCTGGACGTTTTATTGATCAACGCATTTTTCAACGTTATACTGATTGAGCCCATGCTGATCGACGTACTGATAGACGGAGTTTTGATCAACGTAGTTCTAATGGACGCTGTACTGTTAGACGTTGCACTGACTGACATTGAATTGATTGACGTTGCATTGACAGATATAGCCCTGACTGACGCTCCACCAATAGTCGTAGCACTGATGAACGCTGTACTGATTGCCCTGTTTTGATTGACGTTGTAATGATTATCGTTGTATTGATCGACATGCGTTCTACTGATCGCAGTTTTACTGATCCGCGTTGTACTGATCAATTGATCCGTTTTTGTACGGGTTGGCGTGGCACCGATCGACACTGAACTGATACGTATAGTGCTGATCGACCTTGTATTGGCATTTTAAGACTCTTAGAGAATGTGTAAAGACGTGAGTGGAGAGACCTATGGACATCAGTAGAGAGACGTTGTGTAGACGTCAATGTAAAGAGACGTTCGGTGGTTCGGTAGAAAGACGTTGCATAGACGTCAATGTAAAGAGAGAAGCTTTTAATAGACTCAGAAGAAATAGATTCAAAACGCCTTGTACAGATGTTAGTAAAAATAACTGTAAAAATTGTATTTACGTCAGTAGAGAGACGTTCCGTACACACACAGGACGTTAACACAGACGTTGAACAGACGCCATAACACAGACACTGCATGAGTGCAAGAAAAGCAAAGATGTTCCTATGCAGGAACTTGGTATTAATACTGCCCCGAGATCAACTTAAAAAGAATCTCTAAGACGTCACTGCCCCAGTGTATTGCCCAGAACTAGTCTTGAACTTTCTGCACGGTCCCTAGATTCTTACATTCTCCCAAAATTTTACATGCTTCTACAACATATAAACCTATTTAAAAGTAATAGGCCTGCAAACATCGTCTCCTTAGCAACATTCATTTGTTAAAACTTGTTAAAAGGCAAGAAGCTTTTTTGTGCTAAGATGTAAAACAGCAGACAGACACTTTTAAAATAGTTACAAGCTATGTTATTTAAAGCATGGGCATATTATAATTAATGAAAACATTTTGATTATTGATTGATTAGAGTTAAAAAATGTAATATTTCTGCTTTCAGGTGAAGTGATTGAGGGTCTACATACAAATCAAGTATGTAACTTCTCGTACAGTGTGCTTTTATAAAGAATATAGCTTATAGCTGCACCTGAATAAGTACAGCTATAAGCTCCCTTTTTATCATAGTTCCTAGATTTTGCCAAGAGAATAGAAGGTTTCTCCTGATACACCGTATAAAGGTTTATTTAGACCAGCATTATTGAAAGACATATTTCAAGTATTTTGAAATGACAAAAGGCATCAAATAGTGAAACAGAAGCTCTAAAATTTTATTGATGTTTCTTCATGCCGTATATCTTCGCATTGACATCTTCACCTTGTTTATATTCTTTATTTTCAAGCAGAGAAAAAAAATTCACAGGCATAAGTGTTGTTGTGTGCATTATTCAGGGAAGAGGTGGTGAGATTTGCGAGGACACAGCACCATATTGCAGGGATATGCCGGCGTCGGATTGCTACGTAGGAATGTACAGTCGTGTTTGCTGCCGGAAATGTAGAGATAGCAATACTTCGGTGGAAAGTAAGAGCCAAGTTTTACCTGGGTTTACAGCTGTCTTTATTAGAGCATGGGTGAGTTGCGATAGTCATAGAGAGCAGACTGAGGGAACAACTGCAATGGGCTTAGAGAGGGGAGTGGTAGAACAGCTGTCTGTCATAACAGCATGTGCATATAGCAATAAGCAAATGTTTGTAACTTGGTCGGTAACTGCTTGGAATTACAGCATGTGCGTACGGCGATAAGCTTACATGGTGTCACCGCTACATCTCCAGCGTGGCCATAAACAACAGAGACTGCAGTAACCTTGAACAACAGCTGCGTGAAGACTGCTGCATGTCGTGCATAGCCATATTTACCTCAACAGGAGGTGAGGGCAGGAGTGCTTTACAATGTCTGTTTAACAGTCTTTAAGTATTTTTGTTTTACAGGAGTTATTTATAGAATTTGATTTAATTAGTTTTACACTTTGTTTTATTTATCCTTCTTGAAATTCTTTCTACATCTGTAGAGTATTTGACCATTTGCAAAATGTTTTCAATGTATATTTTTAATTGAACTGAGTTTTGAAATATATAAAAGGGTTGCATTAATTTCAGACCGTCCGGGAATTCCAAACATAGAACCTAACTCTGACCGTATTGTAGCTGGGCAGCAAATCACGTGTAACGCATCCGCTTATCCACCACCCCATGCCTGGCAGTGGCGAAACCTCACGGATGAGAACTATGACGTCATATCAACAGAACAAAGCATACGCTTTAATGATTCGTTCTTGGGTCAAAGAATTATCTTGCGCTGTGTTGTAATTAATGCACTTGGGAGCAATTACAATCATATTTCTACAACAGTCTACAGTGAGTATTGCATATATATATATATATATATATATATATATATATATATATATATATATATATATATATATATATATATATATATATATATATATATATACATATATATACATATATATATATATATATATATATATATATGAATCCCGCCAAAAATATATAATGATTAACCACTTTTTAGCTAAAAAATCGTCAAGAATTCATAACTGTTATACCAAGTGAATTCGTACATGTCTCTTATATACATATAATACTGATAGAAATTTTCTACATTTTTTAATTTCTTAAGATATTTCTTTTGTTGCTTAAACTGTTCCCTTCCACTTTGTTTGAAGGAAACCTGGATAAAGATAATCAAGGGAAATATCAGGGTAAATATTTTTCTTGCTTCCCTTGTTTTTCTTCATTCTTCTTATTGAAGTAGAGCAGAGACCTTTAAAATTGGTTATGTATAGAAAGTTAATGATTGATAAGCGAAGCAGTGCATTTACCGTATGCTGCTCCGTGATACTATATAGTTGTTAACAGTCAGATAAAGACTTGTTTATGGGAATGCTATATATGGTAACTGTACACATATATACTAATGTATAATCATATATACTACAGTATATTTTATCCCATGATAGTAGCGATTTACAGTGGGATAAGGAGTTGGATACAGTAGTGATATGTGTTTTGTCCTTGTCTCACTATACATAAATTTTAGCGCTCCACTATTTGCAATTGATTCATCATGACGTTTTCCTCCTGTCATGTCATACCCTGTGGTCTAAATAGAAACTAAATAATCAAAAATTAAAAAGGATTTTTTTTTCTGCTTTGTATGATAAAATGGAAAGAACAAGCATGTGATGCGTTTTTGCATCGTGATTTCAACCGTAATTCTGCTTGTGATTTCACACGAGACTCCTTTCCGGTGTCCCAATCTTTTTTGTTTCTATTACAAACTTACATTTATGGAAATTTAATGCGCTGCAATGAAATATTTATGAGTACTATTTGTACTGTTGTACTATGAATGTTTTAAGTCTTGGTGTGGGCCAGTGGTGCGGTAGGGCTTGGTATTACGATAGGCCTATCTCTGTCCCTTGCAATCAGCTTTGTTGTCAAGACGTCGCGAAAAAAAGTGTAAGTATACCCGTTCCTGTCTTTTTATATAATTCAATTCATTTTGAAGTCATATTAGATATTTTAGGCTTCTACCAAGTGGTAGCCTCTGATTACTTACTTGAAAAAAATGTCTATTATTATTTATGGCGTCAATATTGGCTTAATAAATGCTTCAACGAATTAAAGTTACACAAATAAAATTTGATGCTAAATGGATTTTTTTTTCATTTATCAGATGCACAAACAATACTTCAAAGGATTCCATTTTACGCATTATGTATATTTTTCATTTTTAATTATTGGAAAGTATGTGCTTTTTTCTCTGCTTTTTGTCTGCTCCAGAGTTTATGGATGAAAAATGTAAGATATATTTTTTATGTTTATATATTATTTTTTGTTAAGTATTTACAGCTTGTAGTTAATAGACAAAAACTTATTAAAACTGTCTGAGAAAAGCTAAGCAAAACTCATTTCCTTGCGTTTTTTTTTTGCTTTTGTTTTACTAAAACATGACTGCATGATAAATCGATGGATTTTTTTACATTTTATCCCCTAAAATAAATCTGATTATCTTATGTATCAGGAGGACTCAATTTATAGTGAGGATGCAGTCATTATTTTAACATCGTTCTAACAAAATAAATATTTTAGCAAAACGTGACATTACATCCTTCATATAATACAGATAATAATTATTTAATCAATATGTTGATATCTTTTAACCCAATCGATGTTTTGGAGATATATTACAATTAGTATCACATACAGTATTAAAATGGCGAAAAAAATAATACAAATCTGACAATACATGCCACCCGAAAAGCTCCGGTTATTAAATCTTTTTTTAATGTGGCAGACTAAATATTGATTGACTGCATCGATGGCACAAGCATACAATTCAAGAAAATGTGTAAACTTTATCTGGGATTTGCAGTTGAATTTAGATGCACGTTTCCAGACAAATCGTGTGTAAAATTGCAGTAACAGCGAAAGAAATACAGTGTAAATGTTGTTACTGAAAAGAGTGCAGTAAAAGGTAAGAAGTGAAAAAATACGAAGTAGGAAGTAAAATACAAAGTACACTTACAAATGAATCTAAAACGTCTTCCTTTTCATTTTCTCACGATATTTGTCGTAGGTTTATACATATCAGTTTCCGAAACGGTGGAGCTAGGGAAAGAAAATATGTACTCAGAAAGCTCGATCCACACAAAAGTTGATCTGTGATGTCTTCTGAAGTCATACAGTTTTTTAAGTTAAATATCTCGAAAACGGTTGCACCTACAGACTCGGAGTAAAAAAATCATTGCACTGCTGTTCTGCAAAGAATGATGTGGTGACCTACTCTTTCCTTGTGACGTCATTGTGACAATAAATTATCAATATCTGTCATTTATGTCAAGTTCTGTCATTGATTGTATCTACATTTGATGCAAAAAATTTTAAACTACAAGGATTTTAAGATAACTTACGGGGTGATTGCCTGATTAATTCTCCCACCCGTCAGTCCTCATCCGTAAAATACAGTGTCATAAAATCCTGTTGAACACGACAACAAAGAAAAAGCTTGTGCTTTAATCGGTACACAGTGATTTATAAAGGGTGCATACAGTACAACGTGCTAAACGTTTCGATGTCCAATAATGAAGCTCAGTGTGCTTGATAAGATTGCTTCTGAAATTCAATGTTGCAACCAGAAAAATAGTACTTAATATATATAGCTTAATTATTTCTGCAAACGCCACAGATATAGTATTTACTAAGATGTATTTACAAAAATTACTGTAACTTACGAATATTTGGTTTATAAGCCATCTCTATTTTATCATTGATTTGTTATTTATTTAATTTTGCTGTTATCTATTGAAGATGTTGAATATTTATTTCAAAATTCAGCGTTTTATATTTCTTTTCTTCTCTTTCCTTTTTATTTGGAATTAAACACGAATTGTGAACAGTCAATTTGTGCAAACATTGTCACTCTATAACGCCATACGAATGCTTGTCTAAAGCAACTGGTATAAACCGTTAAGTGCAGAATTCCATTTATTTTTGTTAACATTATTCAATGTCACCAGACGTAATCTTATTGTCGAATACGGTCTAGTTATATATAGATTTTATTAAGGAGGCAAACTAAAAATTGTGTTGCTCTGCTGCATTAACCAGTTACCACTAGCATTTGCATTCTATTTCACATTCCATACCTGCAGAGGGAGCCACAGTCGTACGGTATATAACACTTTTATGCCAAGTCACAGGTGACACAGGTCTAAAGTGAAATGTAGCAATTCAAGATGCCAAGAAACCGACAGAAAAGCTTAATAGTATACTGTGTAGTTATTTGGATACGTGTGTGGATAATATCGGCCAGTGTACGAAGTGAGTTGTATACTACTACAGAGTCTGCTCGCTCGGTTCTGATTCCTTCTGCCAAAGTAATGGTTCATTCAGCCGGGCATTGTAGTTTATTTTGCTTGCAAACAGTGGGTTGTAATTCCTTTAATCTGGGACCGTCACAGCATGATTCTTTTCGTTGTGAAATGTTCAATTCCACTGGACTAGACACTCAGTTAACAGCTACACCTGGCTGGATCTTTTTCAGTAAGGGCACTTTTTTTCTAATAGGCTCTATTTTGGGGTATTTTTAGAATGTTTTCTACGAGTTGCTTTAACTTTTTTGCTGAAATTAACTTACAAAGAAACTCACATAATAGCTTGTTTATAGAGCAGGGTTGCACAAAGTGCATTGAACAATCGCTCATTCTCTTTCAGGCAATCCTAAATGCTGTTGCTCTAAGTGCTTCCTTGTAGCCTTTCTTTCTTTGTTAGGAGATTAGTGTTATTGCAATGTAGTGGAAAATTTTGAATTTTCGATTTATTAAAAGTCTGATGAAATATTCAAGTGCTATATAGTCACTTCAGCGTAGTTTCATTATTTAAATCCATGTGAAACCTTGAATTTATTGTGACTATTCCGTGTATCAAATGTTATATGTGTAATGTAGCAAAAATGACGCACGTTTACAGAATATGGATACAGGAATTAAACATTTCTACAGCCATTCTTTATACCCTCCTCACCAACAAAAAAGTAAACTTTTCATGAACTTAATGCCCCTTCTTATAATGCGTTGAAATAGGCTGACACATATTGTTTAGATTTTTAAACAAAAAACCGCAATAACTCATAGTAAACAAAAGCCAAAATCAAAGCTGCTACATTTGTTTTTTAGCATAAATGGTTTTATTGTCAGGATTCTCTAATTTTACTCTCTCTTGAATCAGTTTCCGTTCTCCTATTTTAATAAATAAGTGGCAGTGATGAAATATTCTATTATTATTCTATCATTAATTTACAAGTAACATTCCACCTTCCACCTTATAACTAAGCTATTATTAATTTACAGTTACCAATACCAAAAATATTCCTCTGAAAGCATAAACCCTACAATGCCTTTTCTTTCAGTGTCTCGACAAGCTGCCTACGAAGGACAATTAGCCGCGCTACAAGAACGCATCGACAAACAAGAGAGATTGATTTACAACCTCACCGCCACACTGAATGGTAAAATACTGATCGACACTCAGCGTAGTGTACAATAAGCGAAACAATGCTTCCATAATCCGGTGAGGTACACCGGACAAACAAGAAAATATCTTGCGATTGTACGCCTACTTGTAGCTTTGCCAGGACGTTTCAGAAATACTGCGCGAAAGTATCTATTATCTTTTTTTATTAGTGACATTCGTTTGCCCATGAACGTCTCAGTGTTGGATGTCGGTATCATAGCCCATATAAAGCGTACCAAAATCAACCAATTGACTTAGTTTACTTGGACAGTTTATGATCTGACCAACATAAATTTATGCTTTGCTTTGTTGACACTATCAAGATTATCGAGAACCATGGGAGTGTGATTAGGTGTATTTAAACCAATGATCTTAGATCTAAAATGTCGATGAGATTTCTTTCAAACAATTAATTTGTTATTTTTAAGAAGGATAACTGTCGTTGCTAAGAAAATGAAATTTGTGACGATCAACTGATGAGAATGGTTTGAAATATTTTAAATGTAAATTTCAGGCGAGATATCTACAAGACGTGTATCCTTCCTAGCTGAAATCAGTAGCAGTATGGAGACAAGGGAAAATAGTGCCGAGATCATCTTTGACGTCATACTCAACAATGAAGGCGGAGCTTACGATGCCAACAGCGGTCGATTCACGTGCCCTGTGAAAGGGCATTATTTTTTCTGCTTCTCACTGTATTCGGAAGGTCTCCGATACAATGGGCGTGCTAAGGCATCACTCGTACACAACGGTGCCGAAATAGCGGGAGTTTACCAACGAAATGACAACACCAACAAAGTACACATGCAGGCCTCACAATGCGCAGTGGTTCAAGCAAATGCCGGTTTGTATATCGAAGACAATGCTCCGGAGGGGAGGTGGGAGCACTCACGTAAAAGTGATTATCATGCATGTCCATGACTTTTGAAAACAACTACTAAATACTGAGTTTAAATTTAATTTAAAGTTTAAATTATACCGTTTTACCCAAGTTCTGATTGTAGCACCCTTTTTGTGGGAAAGCCTGAGTACGTTTTAGCACAATTGACACTGCTCGAAGACCGTGGTTGGTAACAGACGTGAGTTTCCCCCTCCCCTCGGGAACAACACATCTGTTGTGACGTTTGAAAGAAATTTTAATTTATATCAAGCTTTTAAAGAGAAAATCGAAAACAGGTTTTCACTGTTTTGAGCCGGTTTGAGGTCTAATTACTGCACAATTTACCTGTTACACATTTTATATAGTCAAATGTAGAAAATTGAATTTCATATTAATTATAACAATTTGATTAGGTAATGCTCTTTACAAATATTTTCTTGAATTATTTATCTTGTTTCAGAGGATGAATTGTGGGTAAGGCTTGGTTGGCAGAGTGACATAAGCAGAGGCAGTGGGAATTCCATATTCTCAGGCTTTCTGCTATTTATAGACTGAATTTTCACACAAAGTGACGTAAGCAGAGGCAGTGGGAATTCCATATTCTCAGGCTTTCTGCTATTTATAGACTGAATTTTCACACAAAGTGACGTGAGCAGAGGCAGTGGGAATTCCATATTTTCAGGCTTTCTGCTATTTATAGACTAAATTTTCACACAGTGGAATACAAATAGCAATTAGTTCACGCCTAAGATTACTCAAATGCTTCTCACTTTCATACTTCATGCCTTTACTGAGACGTACAGGTACACTGGCGGACATACAACCAGACGGGCACACAACCAGATGGACAACACCTATACGGATGGAGAACCAGACATGCAAACAACCATAGGGACTCATAACCAGACGGACACACAACCAGAGGAAACACAACCTGGAGAACGGACGAGTAGATGGACGGACGACCAGATGGGCCGACAACAAGACAGAAGGACCACCACATGGACAGACAACCATATGGACTGACAACCAGATCGATAGTAGGTCAGGTGGACATGGCGGGTGTAACATTAACTGTATGGTAAAGGTTCGTTGGCAATTTGAACAAGCAAGTCTCTCATATTTTTATTAATTTACTGGCTTATTTATTTATTTATTTATTTGCTTTTATCTGTGTTTTTCTATCTACACAGAAATTACCTGTTTACAATGCGTATTTGTAATCGTGACAAAACAGTTTATGGAATACGCTTATTTTTGAAAGTGAAAATGGCGAAAATGAAAGCGCTAAAATTTAATTTCTAAAGAAAAAGCCTTTAAAAAAGTTATTAAGATATTTTAGATCAGTTGCGCATTTCTTACTCTTTTTTAAGGAAATAATGTAAGAAAACGTAATTCCTTTCAAAAGAAAACTGCACATATTGTCCTGTAAAGCCCTTGAGACTAACTGCAACTGCATTCCGAAACTCCGAAATTCCGCGAGTGCAAGCTGGATTTCACAAAATGTAATAAAATCTGTATTCTGTATTCTGTATGTATAAAAGATATGTTATTATTGTGATATTCAGTAGACGCCTGTCAAAGTAGATTTTCGCGAATTAATTTCTCTTTAATTCAGTTCATAAAGAGCTAACTAAATTGCAATCAAGGTGTTTCAAAGCCTAAATAACAAAGGATACGTATAAGTGTTTTTAAATACGGCATTTAATACATGCTTGTTTTTCGAGTCTGTTCTATGTAAGAATATTTTAAAACAACTTCTTGAGGTTTTTACAAGGTCAATAGCAAACATTTGTGGAATTCATACGCATTTCTATTTGCAATAAAGATTACTGAAAAGAGGAACAAAAGTGGTGTTTTAATTAAAGACAAATGGTGTCTTAATTATAGATTGTTATCAGGGAATATTTTATAGATAAATATGTATTCGCATGGAAAACCGGAAATCGGACCACTTCAGAAATCGGACCACTTTTACTCTGTCTTGAAGTTTCCTGTTAATACATTGTATCTAGAAACCCATTTTGTTGAAAGCTTTTTAAAAAATACAATCATTAAAGCATGTATACACTTATCAGCTCCAGCTTGAGCTACGCTGTACTCAACTGTCCAATCCTTCAGCATGGTCTATTCGATTTGATAGAGTTCATCCTTCCGTTTGTCGGATGTTGAATCTCAGACAAAGCTCAGTCTTTTCTTGCTTAGTTTAAGTAACTTCCAGTCACAAACAGAATGTTTGGATCTTTAAGATTTTCCCATGTCACTAACTACGGCAATAAAATCGAAGTTTTCGTCTGCCTCAAAGTCATAAGACGTGGTTTATTAAAGCTCGAACCAACGAACGGACCAACTTGAAAATAATTTTAGATGATCCTCGAATGGAATGCTCAAAAAGTCAGCGACTGTTGATATGCTTTAGTCCTGAACTGGTTACGTGTAAAAGAATATTCTCCTAGGTATTCTGCCAACTCTGCTTTCAAAAGGATAGCGGGTTGAGGGTCCTATATGTGCTACTGGAAGCACTTTAGGAATAAAGCAGCATCGCGATTTCAAGTAGCAGCTGGAAGCACTTTGCATGATTGTGCAGCATCTTCCTTTTAAAATGGTAGCATAATTTTAACCTGGAGTCAAATTCTCCGAAATGTCCTTATTTCGCACCAAACGTACGAGTATGAAGGTAGATGCGACCGGTGAGCTACGTATGCTTTGTAGCTTAGATGTTTACAAAGATATCTCTGTTAACGAGATCATTCTTCTGCCCATGAGTATCTGCCGTTAGTGTCAATTTCTGTTTGGCGAGTAATAGATTGTCGGACAAATATGTGTTTCTACTGAACGTATTCATTCCGTTGTATGCTCTCGTGTAAATCAAACTAATAAAAACCAAAGAAATCGAATAACAGAAGACATAATCATGCTCTGTTTTGTGGGAATTTCTTATATTTAAACATTAAAAATTATAAAAAAGCGGCATTACATAAATGTAAATCCGAGAGGATGGGTGTTGGCTTACGTAAAAAATTCTTATTTTATGCACAAATAGATGTGTTGACAAGATTTAATCGTGGCTGTTGCATGATAGGAATTAGGATTACTTTTGAGTATCCAATTGTGTAAGAACAAATGAAGCAATTTCCGTTATTTTTCATAATTTGCAATAGCAACATTTGAGGTTTTGATTACACAACAACATTTGAGGTTTCCGATTACACAAAAATATTTGAGATTTTTGATTACATAGCGACGTTAGAGGTTTCTGTTTACATAGAGACGTTTGTTGTTGAATATTAGCTTCTACCTTAAGCAAACAGAAGCATAGAGATACCGTACGCTTTTAGTGTTACTTTAGTGCTTTTTCACCAACAGCATTAACGCGCAGGCTTAAATTACTTCACGACGGTAATCAAGTAGCCATGTCATTTTGCAACAAATAAATGCAGGCCTAAAGATAGAAAAGCAAATAATACTTAGGTCGTCAGGTGAGGAATGGACAAGAGAATCATAGCCAGAATTTTTCACACAACATTTTTCTACATTAAAGACAATAAGGATGGTAATGCCCTTAATACGAGGCTATAATTTAATAAAATGTAAGATCGTTGTGATTTGAAGAATTCTCGAAACAAAACTCACTGTGAAAATGCAACCCAGCAAACGTTTAAGCAATAAACTGATAATTACTTCAAAATATAAAAAAAGTTATTTTATATAAAAACTTGGTCTTTATACAGATTAATATATTTATATTGCAATAAATAATTATGCCGTGAGTCTTGACTATTTGTTATTTGTCTCTGCAAAATTTGAAAGCATGTATCTAAAGGAATTCCGGCCATAATAAATCTCTACACTAAATTCAACCATTTCCCGTTAACTTATCAATGTACAGCGGAACCTCGACATCGGACCACCTCCCTATTGGGATCACCTCTGAAAAAGGGCACATTTTTTCCGGTCCCAAAGGTGGTCTGATTTCAGAGGTTCCGCTGTATCATTATCTTGTAGAAATCAGAAGGGGACTCTAATTCTATGTGGCGTCTGTTTGTTCCTTTGTTCATCGCCCGTTGTTACTGTAAGGGAGATAATCCCTTTCCTATGATAGTTGCTACAAAGATAACAGTAAAAATACCCATAATACAGTAAAATCTGCCTTCGGACAAACCTTTGTAATGTGGACAAAATACGAAATTAATCTTCTAATTTTCATTTGTTTCTAAACAATAAGAACATGGACAATTCGTATGATGAGGTTGGGGGATAGTAGATTATCTACATAGCCAACAATGATTTATTTAGTTGACAAACCGAGTTGTTATTGCATAACCTAAATAATCAGGATTAACCAGGGTTTACTGTAGATTATTTTTGTTTTGACATTGATAAATTTCTGGGTCACAATGGCCGCCATCTTGAACCATTTCTTTTGGTTGGGGTCTGCATTGTCTGTGATGGCTTGTTATTCTAGATTTTCGACTACTAGCATTCCCAATTGTATGCTTTCATTTTCTCTCCATTATATCTAAAAAGTTCCCTTTCCTGTCTGAAAGGCATTTGACAGCTATCTCACATATTCTTACCAACAGCGCTGTCAACAGATATTGGAAACATAAACTTTTTTATAAATTTGGTGCTTTGTCTGTACATGTTAGAATTTGATTCGGGAACACAAATTAATACCATTAACATCAACTGGACTTTCTTTGTAGTTTGTCGGTCAAGCATTACAAGGGTACTGGATAGATATCACGATGTAATGGCGTAAATTTTTCCACCTGTAGAAGGCGACATGTATTGGGCGTAAATCACATGCTTTACAAGACGAGGACACTAAAGTGTACAAGTAAACCAAAGCTTTTTTTAAATCAATCTAGCGTTTTATAAGCTATTAATAATTACAAAGCACACTAAATTGTTCCACAAATCTGTCAAACGCAAATATTATTTTGGCATTTTACCTCTTTTTTAAGGAAATATTAACAGTGTAACCAGTATTAATGTTTGCCGCCTGAAGGTCTTGCACATAGCAAGGTATTTTCCTCATCGATATAGATTTATGCGTGATCATTGTAAGCCAATGCACACCAAAGGCGAATACTACTGCAGGGAAAAGGCAAGGCGTATGGTTGAAACCCTGCTGATTTTAATTAAACCTGCAGAGTGCCGATTTAAGGAGTATTGGGTTTCTTACCACACCCTCCCTAGACTTTTCCCCAGCAAGAACAAAAATATGCTGGTCCATAGGAGCACGCTCTTTCTGCGATAAGCATTATTTTCAATTTTCTGAAATATTTAAAGCGCCCACAAAACGTTACTCTAGCTGCTAATAATTTCATTTCAAAGTACAGACTGTTATGAGTTATAAGATATAGGCCAAAGACGTTTATGAGTTATAAGATATAGGCCACAGAAAATAATTCTCATGAAAAAATTTTGTTTTAGATTTGTCTCCAGGCGTGCTTATTATACAAAAAAAAACAAATATTATGTTGTCAAATACTTGGAACATGTCCTGTTGGAGAATGTATAGTGGAACGTGACCGGCTGGATAATGTCCAGCAGGAAGGTATCTGGGTGGCAGAAGTCCAAATGAGAATGTGACTAATATAGTACAATATAATAGTAACAAAACTCGTATTGGATTGTGGACTGTTTCAGTGACTTAGTAAGCCCAAATCGTGAAAATTAGGGTCGATTTTATGTCTGAGGAAAACAACTATTTCTAAACATCGTTGCTGTCTGAACTTGCATTTAAAAATATACGAAAGATGTCGAAGAATTGTGTTTCACTGTTTACTTGCAAGTGGTTCAATGAATGCCTTGTCGGGAAGAAACAAAAACCAGTTAACAACCAGCCACCGTTAATTCTAAAAATTAACTTCAGTAAACTATAACAATTTTGATAGTGTAGTGTGTGAGGGTGGATGCGTTTGTATCGAGGGTGGGGTGTGATTGGATGTGCTTCAATTTTTGTCGAGTAAGATCTAACCTATTTTAACCTGTGCAGAGGAGAGGGTTGGACTGCAATCCGGTAGACCCACGTCGATGGATCCACTATGGAGTTTCGGGTGAGAGCAGTCACGACTTAGTCATGAATTTATAAAGGAGAAGGGTAATCTAATTTTCGGGATATTTACTTTTTATTTATTAATAGGTAGGACTCCCTGTGAATGAAAGTTTTACCATCGCCAAAAATATTGTGATAAATAATATTGCTATGATCCCTCAGGCTGAATATACGTAAAATTTTATGGAAACGGTTTGACTCAGGATCACATATTACTTCATGACAAGCATTGAGTATTGATAAGATCCCTCAGACTAAATATCCACAAAATTTCACGGCAACTCTAGCGTTGTAAAATTGTTTGATTAAAGATTACATATCGGTCTATCAGCCGTGCCGAGATTGAGTATTCCTATGCTGCTTCAGACTAAATATAAGTAAAAGGTCACAGAAACTGCAACAAAATTATGCAGTTGGTAGTCAATTATAAGCTACAAGTAATTGTGAAACGGTCAGTCATGGTCGAATACGTGATTTCACTATAAACCCAGAAACTCAGAAAACGTTTAAGATAGGCAACGGGATTATGTGTTGAATATAAAAAGTAGCAAATAGCCATAAATTAAGATACAGCATACAGTGTCTTATTAAACATAAAAACATAGTAATTCGTGTCAAGATATGACGCAACATATGTTACCAAATTTTTGTCGGAGCTTATGTTAAATATTGTTTAATTTTTAAATAATAATGAGTTTGCTTATGTTCTCTGGTTTACTAATGGGTTATATTTTCAGAGTTGTTTTTTTTTGTTACGAGTTTTAATTTTTTAAATGACAACAGACTTATACTTTACTAAATATTGGCCTTGCAGTAATACTGGGACCTCCTTATTGTTTTTGGAATAAGAAATATTATTAAAAGAAAATTTACATAGAAAGTTAAAGTGGTTTAACACACAAGTGCCTTGTTTGCATCTGTAGCTTTAACTATCTCATTTAATCTTCAGCCTATGACTGTGCATGATTTAACTTCATATCTCAATTTTAAATGAATCGGGATACATGTGTTGCAAAATAGCTTGATTACTTTATCACCTTAGATAAACAGAAGATATAACGTAATTCATATAATTCAGCACTAAAACAACATTGTAAGAGATCATTTATCTACACGCAATCCACAGAAAACACACATATCAAGTTAATGCTTACATTTACTTCAAATAGAAGTTAAACGTCGCCATGTAATCTGACAGATTTAAAAAAATGTTACTATTGTCAAACAGGAACCGTAAAAGCGGAACTTGCTGTTTTTGCTCTCAGGTAACTGAATAACCAAATGTAATTCACCTGTTCCATCAAACTTTGCGAACTAAAGCAAAGCTTATCATAAAAACAAGTGAAAGAAATTTTATACTCCTATGTAATGCAACACCTACCTTGTGGGATTTATGTTTATTTTTCTTTTGTTTTAATATATAAAGATCTATATCAATGTTTAAGCAAATTCATGGAAAAACAGAACACGTTCTTTCTTCTGTTTGTTTTTCTTACACAAGAACACAATTTGCCGCCTCGTCTGACACTCGGAGCAAAACGTAAAGTAATTAGAGAAAAGCAAGACAACAAAAAACAAATCTTTCTTTGTGTTAAAATAACCTTTTTTTAGTGGTTGACACGGACAAAGCGATTATAAAATTAGATTTACGCATGAAAAGAAATAGCAATTGTATTAAACAACATACTTTTACTTTTATGAGGATAGGAATGGAAAAAGCACAAGTCGCCCTCATATCTAGACTTCAAAAAAGTTTCCTGCGGCTCCTATAAATCTAACGGAAAATGACATGGTACAAGAGATATTAAAGAAGAGGCTATACCGGGAGTGTCTGTAACGATCAACCGTTTCTAGCTTCACAAGAATTCTTCCAGGTTAAAAGCACGGTAATTTTTGTGAGCATGCTGTTTTCAAGTGTCTGTACACTTTCTTTCTAGCACATTCCTGGTCATAAAATAGACAACAACAAACATTGCAATTGGCCATGGAGACGGTAAAATTATCCCTGTACACCTGGACAGTGGTAGCGTATTACATCCCAAAGCTTCTGTTGGGACAGGGCCTATTATTTTCAAAATCATCCATATGACGATCATCCCAATGTCAGTTAGACCGAGAGTTATCATTGGTTCACCGCTGAAAGAACCTACGGATTACGATGCTGAGAGAGAGAAAGAAAGACACACACACACACACATATATATATATATATATATATATAAATATATACCACCAAAGTAGGGCTTAAATCATTAATTTATGAAATCTTTTGGGGTAGAGACGGAAGGGATGTCGGAGAAACAACAGACAAGGGTCCCCTTTGTCTTAGTGTCTTAACTGTGGCATCAGACCAAAGTGGAAGTTGGGGGACTGTCGAGATACGGTATGGCTTAAACTAAAGGCAGACATTTGTAGAAAGACCCATGCTGCGGGAACATGCAAATAGTTGAAACCTAAGCTGTATACAAGTGTAACTCAAAAGGGCTTTTAATGATTTTGATGTAAAACAGTTTAGCAAAGACTTCCCACGAGGAGGGTATCTAAATACACTCACAGAATGAGGCCAAAAAAAATAAATCTCAGGCTAACTAGCGATTACTGTATAGTCATTGTTATAGACCATTACGTCCATCTTGTCGCCAAAGGCAGACATTTGTAGAAAGACTCATGCTGCGGGAACATGCAAATAGTTGAAACCTAAGCTGTATACAAGTGTAACTCAAAAGGCCTTTTAATGATTTTTATGTAAAACAGTTTAGCAAAGACTTCCCACGAGGAGGGTTTCTAAATACACTCACAGAATGAGGCCAAAAAAAAAATAAATCTCAGGCTAACTAGCGATTACTGTATAGTCATTGTTATAGACCATTACGTCCATCTTGTCGCCAAAGGCAGACATTTGTAGAAAGACTCATGCTGCGGGAAGATGCAAATAGTTGAAACCTAAGCTGTATACAAGTGTAACTCAAAAGGCCTTTTAATGATTTTTATGTAAAACAGTTTAGCAAAGACTTCCCACGAGGAGGGTTTCTAAATACACTCACAGAATGAGGCCAAAAAAAAAAAATCTCAGGCTAACTAGCGATTACTGTATAGTCATTGTTAAAGACCATTACGTCCATCTTGTCGCCCGTCCGTCCAGTTCCAATAAATATGGACATAAGACATGAAATCTAGAAGCGTGTCATCTATGGCATGATATTTTCGCTACTGGTATTCCGGTGTGTGAAGGTTTAGTCTGTGAATAACAGAAATCCTGTGAATGTGGAATTGCCATTGCCTGTGCTGACGTCACTGTTACTACCATGCATTACCCATACTTTATCGTCTGAAACAAAATTAATAGTACATGGAAATAAAATATTAATAAAAGCCATTAATCATAAAATTGTTACTAATGATTAATGTATCCTAAATAAAATTAAAGTGATATTCCTCAAATATGAAAGAGTAAAATTATATAATTATTAGACCTCCAATCTAAATAAAACAGTAAAAACTTTATTACATTGGCTCTTCTCTGTGTATGCCAAGTCTATTTTTTTTAATTTATCTTATTTTCGCCTGTTATACTTTACTAGAGTAACTTCATTGATGTAGCTCACTTGCGTTTGCTTGAATCATTGCGCATTGTGAGCCTTGGTGGTGAACAGGACCAGAGTTGTCATTTCGTTGATACACTGACGCTATCTGTACATCATTGATCATGAGTAACGCATTAGTGCGTCCATTGTATCTGAGGGCGAAGGAATACACAGAGAAGCAGAAAAAGTAGCGCCCCTTCACAGGGCATGTGAATATGCCGCTGCTGGCGTTGTAAGCATCGCCATCGTTATTGTGTATGACATCAAACATAATGACGTCAGTGGTAGCCTCTGTGTGCCTATTACTACTTATTCCAGCTAGGAAAGCTACGTGTCTTGCAGAGATAGTACCTGTAAGTTACATTTAAAATAACTAAAACTACTCTCATGTCTTGATCATTAAATATTTCAATATCTTCCCAGCGCTAGCTATCCTCCCAACAAACCTGACAACATTTCAGATGTCAAATCACTGGTTCAAATTCTACAAAAAGGTGACAACAGTCATTATTTTACCATTCAAGACGGCGGTGAGGTTATCATTCAGTCTCTGCTGTTCATCGATGCGTTGTTCTAGCCTGACTAATTGGCCTTCTAAGACAGCTAGACGGGAAGCTGAAACCAAGGGTTATGCACAGCTCATGTTTTATTGGATGATTTTTTGTATTCTGAATTGTAATGATTGGAAGGTAATACTTCGTAAAAGCTGCATACGTATAATGAAATAGAGGAATAGAAATTGATTGTGAAAAGAGTAAAATTAAATAATCACTTTTTTTTAAAAACGCAAATTACTTTGCGACATTTTTGGATAATAAGTGTTTTTATAGAAATTGTTCGGTTTGAATTCTGCATAGCAGAGGTACTATTCACTTAAGCGGGTTGCTTAAAGTGTATTCGATGTCATGGTGTTATTATTTCAACCGCGCGGACGACGAAGCTTCTCATCGAAGATCAAAGTGAGCTATGACAATGGTAATACATCTTCTCAATATTGAAAAGTAAAAAGACAGAGTTTGCAATTAAGAAGTGTGAAAAATTGTGCACTCAAAGATGCCAGCATGTTGATCATTGGATTTTCTCAAGCTGTGGTTGCTAGACAGTTTGCAGTTGTCAGATCGACGATTCACCATCAAACAAGCAGATTCAGGGGGACTATCAACTCGGGATCGACTGAAGCTTTTTACTGAAGCCACCGCACTCTCCAGACACACCTCCGATCGAACACATGGGGGATATCCTCGATAGGAAAGTTCGGGCACGACAGCCTCCGCTTAAAACGCACGCATAGCTGAGAATGGCCCTCGGGCACGAACTCCTTTGCATCAGACACATGCGTAGCTGAGAGTGGTCGTCGGCACGAACTCAATGCCTTCAGACGCACACGTAGCTGAGAATGGCCCTCTGGCACGAATTCCTTCGCTTCACACGCATGCGAAGAATGGAACCGAATGAAGAGTCAATCAACTCATTACGTCTCTGTGCAACCTTTGGAGTTAAATGAGGCAAATGCCGTCGCGATTTTTCTCAAAACTTCCTGGTCCATAAACGCATGATTGACATTTCAAATATGATGCTCTGCTGTGTCTCTGAATGATAGTATAATCAGGATTCTATGTCGTTTGACAAATTAAATTATTTTTTTTCCTTATAAAAGTAGACGTCTTGCCTCATGCCCGATAAAAATTCCTACTACCACTACTCGCCACTTTGGGATTGTTTACAAATACAAATGATAAATTTGTCAACTGCCGATCTCGGCTCTTTTCTAATTTGTATTGGATGTATTGTTTTGAGTTCCCCGTCGGGTTTTCTGCCATCGATGGCTCGAAATTCCTCCTGTTTTCATATATATGTTTCTATTAATCTACGTGATTATTTTTTGTGAAAACTGAGGCAAAAGTCGATACTATTCCGAGACCATCTCGCCTCTAGTTTCGGGAAGTCTCGGGATTGTTAATTATTGGTACTTCAGACCATTAAGTTAGTATGACAGGACTGAAGTAAAGGAAACGCTTTTGAGCGGAAAATTTTATTTTAATTGAGCGCATTGTATAGTTACTACCTTCATATATTCTTAGACTGATCTCGCATGAACACGTAAGTAATTCTCTTACATGGCAGGTACTGATGTAATGCTAAGGAAAGTCACTTAATTAAGTCTTAAATGGCATTTACGGACATAATGCTCAGAAGAATCGCTCACTATATTACAGGTACTGATGTAATGCTCAGGAAAATCGCATACATAACTCTGTATTGCAAGTACTGATGTAATGCGCAGGAAAGTCGTTTATTTAACTCCTAAATGGCATTTATGGACATAATGCTCAGGAAAATCGCTTACATAACTCCTATACGACTGGTTCGGACATAATGCTCAAGGAAAATCGCTCATTTAACCGTTATATAGCATGTGTGGACGTAATGCCTAAGAAATTCGATTATTTAAGTCCAATATAGCAGTTATGGACGTACTGCAGAACAAAATCACTTACAGAACCCGCAGCGAAAAACTTAACATTACAAGTTGATATGTTCAAACAATAAGCATAACTAATTATTTTGTATATCAGTGACCAATACGTTTGGGTGGTTGGAAAAGTAACCAGTTTATTGTTGACCACGAGGGAGACGATCACACAGCTCTACATGCGAGCGTTCTATTCAGGACAGATAGGAGATCATTTACCTGGGTCGTATGCATGGTTAAAAACATCGATATGTTCCGCCCTATTATCTATATAGAAATCTGAATATTGTGTTACTCGTCAATTTTAATAATAAATTTAACATGCCGTTTTTTAAATATCCACGCAATCTCAATAGTACAAAAGTTGAACAAAATAACTAAAAATAATTTTAAAAAAAAACAGGTAGGAATTTAACCCTGCTACCTAGTGTTTTTAAGTGTAACAAATATGATCTGTTCTGCTTCCTAAAATGCGCGAGGAATTTTTGCAACCTTTATCTAATAAACACGTTTAAGTTTCGTCAGTAATTATTAATTCGATCATTATTTCCTTTTTGTTAGCTAATGACATGACAGAATTATGGTTTAATTGAAATGGCTATTGCTATCAACTTTTATATACCCTACTAAATTTAACTTATAAACTAGAGAAGAGATCATAGATTGATTGTATGGAACACCACTTGAACATTTAATACTATTTTTTTATTTGCAATTATAATTAAAGATATCAATAAATCAATGTAGATCTCATTAATTTATACTTTCTTTTAATAATTAAATTTTAGATGGCAAATTTATTTTTGAGATAAAAAATTCAATTTTTCAAATTCAAAAAATCTTAAGGGAGGCACAAATTTATATCAAGTTTAACGAATTGTCAGTTAAATTTTAGAGATGAAAAATTGAGTCTTTGATATCAATAATAAAAACACAA
Organism: Protula sp. h YS-2021; assembly: GCA_949752745.1. Taxonomy (NCBI): domain Eukaryota; kingdom Metazoa; phylum Annelida; class Polychaeta; order Sabellida; family Serpulidae; genus Protula; species Protula sp. h YS-2021. The sequence goes on along the minus strand of OX457033.1, from coordinate 27,637,199 downwards.
TTTTTGAGCTCAAGAATTACTTCTTTTTATTTAAAAGAAATTTAAAAGAAAGATTCTGTATACAGGGCCAGTCATTATTTTATGCACAAATGTTTGCTTCTGAATTTTAGATATAAATTAGACTAACATTTAGATATCAAATATTATGTTTTGAGATCAAAAATTCCTTTGTGGGTTTTAAAATATAAATTAAAAAAGTTTCATTCTGAAATAGTGTTATCTAAAATAAATTCTTGGTATCAGTAAAAATGAAAATAAATTATTGAGCTCAAAACAGATTTTCCTTTCAAATATTTCTTTTTTGCTGTCAAGAGTAGAACTTTTGATCTCTACAAATCAATTTTAGATATAATTAAATTATTTTTAATATCAATGCATATTCTTTGATATCTCTTAATATTAATTGATATTGTTTGAGATCAAGATTACATTAAGAGATATCAAAAGCACAGAGAGCAAAAATTAATTCTTGATATCAAAAAATGAATTTTGGTGATCAAAAATTAATTTGTTATGTCAAAAGAATCAATTTTTGAGACCAGTATGTAATTTTCGATGTCAATAATTGTCGCATTTTATTCTATATGAGTAACACCTTTTTTCAGTTCTGTAAAAACATTTTGAATTAAAACTCCAAACTCTCAGAAAAATGGTATTCTTACTGAAGAAAGTCCAACCAGGTGTAGATATTAACTGAGTATCTAGTCCAGCGGAATTGAGTAATTCACAGCGAAACATCCCATCCGGTGTCGATCCCAGATTAAAGGAATGACAACCCACTGTTAGCATGCAACAACAGCCACAATACCCTGCGGAGGGGACTATTTCTTTGACAGCAGGAATGAGAAGCGAGCGGGTAGACTGTGTAGCAGTATATAACTCACTTTGTGTACTGGCCGCTACTGTACATACAAGTATCCAAATAATTACACAGTTTACTGTCAACCCTTTCTGTGGATTTCGTGGCATCTTGAATTGTTCTGTTTCACTTTGGATCTATGTTGCTTGTGACTTGGTGTTAAAGTGTTATAGATTCTGATGTGGCTCCCTCTGGTGGTGTGAAATGTGAAGCAGGATACGAAGACTATTGACAAGCTCCCTCGGCATCACACGTTGTTATAAAATAGCACACCTCTGAGAGATCTATCTGTTATGCATAAGCACAGAGCGGATAGATATTTTAAACAGTGGGTCTGCCGAGTAAAAATGTGTTATACACAACAGACCAAGCCGCCATAGTGGTTGGTTATTGAACAACAACACCTCATCACAACACAATGGTATAATCCCAGGAGGAAGGAGCACTTGGTATCATATGCGTTACCATGCGTATCTTCCCCCTCAAAACCAACAAACAAACAAACAAAAAAACGGAGAGTAACGCTGGTAATTATGAGACCAGACGTGGCTCGCGCTGAGTGCAATCTCGTTAAAAAGGGGGAGGGGTAAAAGTGGCTTTTTTGGTAATTCTGCGTTTGGTTAAAAAGAGGATATTTCTCAAATTTAGCAGTCCGTTTTAAAAAGTCATACACACGCATGGTAACCGGTTTGTGTGTGAGTGCACCCCCCCCCCTTCCCGCATAAGCATGGCTTTTTTGGAGACTTCTTGTGTTTGTTAAGGTTATGAGAAAGTGTACAAGTGAAACGATTTAGCTTTATGCAGGAAAATCATTCTGTGCTAAAGAAAGGAGAGGAAGGAGAAGCAGGGTGTGTCTGCCCAGTAAACATCTTAAGATCCACCGACGTCAGTTTGTGGGTTGCGACGTCGACCAGACCAAAGCAAAAACATTAACTCTGGTTGCACTTTGGTTGTGATTGGTCGCGACCACAGATCACCGTTTCGACTTCCATTTGCAGCCTTTACACAACGTTTATTAACGTCGGATAATCGATGCCTCTCCACCGTCGGAAGGCATATGTTGTTTCGATTCCCATAAACCCATAAACAACCAAAATCCGGGTTGATTAGACGTCGTACGCCATTTTTATCCAATGCTGTGCAAAGTCGCAATATTAACTAGGAGGAGGATGATGAGGATGATACCCGAGAAGAAGAAAAAACGAGAGTTCGAAAACCCCAACACTATACCCATCCATCTCCTACAGCTATTAAACTCCCAAATCCCATATCAAAGCTCATCAATACCGCCTCCACCCCTCCTTCTCCTTCTCCAACCCGCCTCCGACCAAAACAAGTAGTCCGGCATGGGATTAGCATCCCGTAATCAATAATCAGTCTTAAGTTATCGTTCACCACCAGGAGGGTGACGGCACGTCATTCCCACGGTTCGGTTCGGTTCGGTTCGGTTCGGTACACTTCAGTTATTCGATTCGGTTCGTTTTTTTTTCTTGGTATGAAAAAAATCTTGCGGAAGTGATGTAATATTTGTATTTAGCTAAATTTTTACCGTATAACAGCCAATAATATCTTTTGGTGGGTCATTTCGAACAAAAACACCAGTTTATTACATTTATAACGCTCAAATTGATAAATCCGGATTTTTTCAATAAAGCATCAGTTCTTTAATATTTATTCGGTGACGAAGCGCCTAAAGCAGGTTCCCCCAAATACCTAATAATGATTTTATGAGTTCCCATGTACCTCGTAGCGCGAAGCGGGGACTATAGTATTCGAGTTTGTCCGTCCATTTGTCTGTCGACACTTGAGGTACATGATTTTGTGTAATCTATATTTCAAACAAGGAGACGAATACAGCTGCTATGCCTATGGTAAAATGTTCCCCACCATTTGTAGATGTGCAAGAAGTATTTTGCGTGTCGATACTTGCACCCGTTTTAAAATATTTTAAAAGTATTTTAAAAGGTAAAAAAAAAACGGGAATTAAGCATAGATATCTCAATAACAATCAATATGCGTATTATTTCACGTCACCGAACTTACAATTAAGTTAAAGTATATCCTATAACAATCATTGCAGTTTTGTCCTAACTTAAGTTTAAGCATATCAAGTAGCAGTCATTAAAGTTTTGTTCTAGCTTGAGAACATTTACAGTTTTTTCATTATAATGCCAAACAAAACGCCTTTACACATGCTATAAGAAGCTTTGAATGCTGAATTACTCTAGGGAACCAAAATGCTACTGCCGCTAAAGGAACAGTTCATATTAAAATGTCAAGTGACAACTTGGCATATGCACCTAATTTTCTTTGAAAAGAACAACATGTAAACATGCTGAGGTTTTATAGTTGAGCGCAAAGCAGTACCTTATTTCATAGCTGTTCACTATCAGTGAAAAAACTACCCCCAAAAAACCAAAAATACCGCGGTTTTTTTTTCGTTCGGCTTTTTACCCGAACCGAACCGAAGGACCGAGGTTTAATTTCGGTTACGGTGCGAACCTAACACCCCTATTCACCACAGTCATCAAATGTTGCCTTTCCTCTCATAAAAAGACAATTAAGTGTTCATCACATCGCCTGACGTCATCATTAAGTAACCGAACGAATGTTGGTCATCACTTGACATCACCCTAAACGAACAAGCCCCTCGTAAGGCCGGTCGTCAAAAGACCGTTTGCTTGTTTCAATTGTGATGACCAATCATCTGAAAGAACGGCTTATTTTATGGATCAAGGTCATTAGAATACTGGCCGAAACGGTTTATTTTCCTGTCAACATTTTATACAAAAATATTATAGTTGTGAACATAACCAGTTTACAATAGTATTGCTTAAAAATAATGTCTATGATCCATTTTGTCAAAATGGCAAGACGTGAACATGAATCCGGGCATTTCTATGGAAGAAAAATCCAAATACAGCACCATAACCATATCTTAAACGATGCTATTATTAACTTTCCAATTGCAATATTGCATGTTCGAATGCCTTTCGAACCCAAATTGCGCTCCCCAACCCCTGCCTTTTTTATAATGAAATAAATTCTATATTTGAGACATCAAAAGTAATCTGGGATGCGGGGGAATTCTTCAGCAGCCTACATCCGGGTTCTTGTTTAATTCGAAATTATTATAAAGATCCCATACATAATGCCACATATTTTGATTATTAAAATATATACTATCAGTTATAATTGCTTAGTTTTTATTATTACTCAAAGAAAAATTGAAAGACCGGTGTCTTTTGTAACAAATTTGTAGCATCTGGCTTTGAGAACTGCGCACGATATCGGAGTAATATGTGCGAGCGATTTTCAAAAACGCCTTAAAACAAACCGAAGGCTTCTTTTCTAAAATATTTATCTAATTAGATTGAGAGTTAGATTTAAAAGAAGAAGAAGAAGAAGAAGACAGCGGAGAGAAGAAGAAGAAAGAGGAGAGAAGAAGAAGAAGAAGAATAAGAAGAAGGAGAGAAGAAGAAGGAAGACGAAGAAGAAGAAGAAGAAGAAGAAGAAGAAGAAGGAAGAGGAGAGAATTAAAAGGAAGAAGAAAGAAAAAAGGAAGAGGAGAGAAGAAGTGGGAAGATGACAGAAGCAGAAAGAAGAGGAGAGAAGGAGGAGAAACCGGAGAACCCGAACAAGAAGAAGCGGTCCTCCTCAACTTCTCAATTTCATAACCCCTCTGGACTAGAAAAACACCCGCTCACTGCACTAGAAAAACACCCGCTCACTGCACCAGAAAAACACAAGCTCAAAAGAGTGGCATAAAATACACTCTGCACGCGTGTTACTTCTTCAAAGTGACTTCAAAGCAAATTTTGATTGGCGTGATGTGTCTGTCAAAGGCTACGGGTGCTTGAGGGTGTTAAGGGGGCGTTGCTAAGGGGCGTCGCTAAGGACTGCTGGTGCCTTGCTCGCTGCGTGAATAACCTGTGACGACTTCTGCCCAACGTCATGATGAAAAGGAAATTTGTAAAGTAAGTTTCACACTGGTAATTTGTAAGTTTCGCACCGCAGCAAAAGATTATTCAGGGAGAAAATCTTAATTAAAATGTAAAAAGGGGAGAGAAAAAGCTAAGATTTATGAGTAAATTTAAAACTGAAATCTTGTTGCTGCTATCTTTGTTGAGAAAAATGACCATGCTTATGGAAAACTAGAGGCAGAGTTTTTTGGTGAAATAAATTAGTATGTTTTGTTTTGTTTTTGTTTTTTTTTTGTTTATTTGTTTGTTTGTTTTTTTTGCTTGTTTGTTTGTTTGCTTTTTTTTTTTTTTGGTTACTGATGCTGTTGGGTTATCTGTAAAGGGCCAGTGACATATATTGTATGAGAGAATGTAAGCGTGGCGTACCACATTCCACCCCTACCACATTCCATCCCTAAACATATATCACAGCAGAATGACCCCTGATCACCCTCGCGCTCTTGACATCTGTCGTGTGCCCCCCTCTCCCCCCCCCCTCCCGCCTCCTCCCTCCCCCTATTCCCCCCTCCCATTACGGCAAAATGCTTAGAGCGGGCTTCAAAGTATCACTTTGATACAAATTTCTCTCCCTTTGTGTTGATGCTTAATGATGACACTTAGTTTATTGCTTGGCTTTAGTCTATGAATGACTTATTATGGTGAATTTTCTGCCCAGTGAAATTAACGCGGTGTTGCAATTCAATTTCAAGCTTCTGACCCCGCCCCTTCGTTACCAGGCCGGTGGACTCCACAGTTGTCCAAATAAATGGTGAATATATTGTTCTTCTGTAGCAATTCTAGGAAAAAAATACGAACCCTTGGGCTTGGATTATACTGCTGTATTTTTAAAGGGTGTCAATTCATCGTGATGTAAATTATCAGTTTTACAACACCCTCCTCCTCTACACACGCACTCACACACAGGATTTGTAACGTCAACAATTCAATCCAATACTGACATATGGACAGAACCGGAACCCCTTAATCCGGTTCGGTTGAAAATATTAATTAAAAACACAGTTAACGCAAAAGTAAATAAACTTGATGAACGTTTAAAACTATTCCATGAATTGGTTAAACAAAAAATCTGAAATGACATCGTAAACTGTAAAAGTCTGGGTGAAGTTAAAAAAAAAAACAACAAAACAATAAAAAAACTACAACAACAACAACAACAGGTACATGATTTTATGTGTGCGTTTGTGTCTAATGTTGCGAAGTCTTCATACAATCAGTGAAAAAACGTCATTAACAACCTAATATACCTAATATATGCCAAAAATATACGATAAAGAAATAAATAAATAAAAACAGATGTTTTATGTGACATTGTACAGCTGAAAAAATGGCAAGAAATGTGCATTTTAAAATTTGCGGCCAATGAGTGCACAAACTGAAAAGATTGCATCTTACTGCTTATTAAATGAAAGGAGCTATTTCCCTGCCGCCCACCCCACCCCCCACCCCCAATCACTTCAGCATTTATTTTATTATTTTTTTAGTAAGTAACTTTATGGCTCTTCAAACTCAATGTTAGCGTAGAAGTCACTGGCAACTTTAGGACTACCCGAAAAAAACTCGGAGTTCAGATTTCATTTGGTGGCTCCAACAAAATTAATGTGTTCGCACAAAATGTGTCAGAATTGCAACAGATCATTTTCTGTCGTGCTTTGCCTTGCGTTCACACCCTTTAGAGCGAAGAATGAGTATGCTTCTGCTTTCCGACACTCCTTTTTACACTCTGTGTTGTTGTTTTTTTTTTTTGTTTTTTTTTTTTGTTTTTGTTTTTGTTTTTTGTTTGTTTTTTTTTGTTTGTTTGTTTGTTTTTTGTTTTTTTTTTTTTTGTTTTTGTTTTTTTGCCGACATTCCTCATGTTAGAGATTGACTACAAGTCTGGATTCGGGTCACATAATAATCTACTATGAGGACAAAAAGTTTGGATTGGGATCACATATTATCTGCTACTATGAGAACACTTAGTGACCCATTTGGACTTGCCTATTACATAACCAAAAATCCAAACTTGCACCCTAATATATTCTCCACTTTATTTTTATTGACAGTGCAGTCTCGGAAATAAAGAAATCAAACATTCAAGATCAAAGCATCTTTATTTGTTAACAAAAACACAAACCATTGTACAGTGAAGCAGGCTGGTATTTTTTTTTTTTTGAGTTAAATGGAAAGTCCAGAGACTTTCTTAACCTTGAAAAAAAATCAGTTTGCTAATATTTGACAGACCAGATTTTGTAACTATAATAGCGCAATTATTAGCCCTTTTTTTTACACATTTCATGGCTAAATCCGGTAATTGGATAATTGACATTAACTGGAGTGATTGGAAATACTGCACTGGAGACATACATTAAGCACGTACACACGAATTTGGGCATTAAACCGTGTTTTCTTTTTAAATTTAGGATACAACAAAGCTCCATTAAAGCAGTATACACCTCCGCCCCTACCCCCAATCAAACCTTTCATCCTCCCCCACCACCCCCCCCCCCCCCCCAGCAGCAGCCGCACCATGTAGCCGTATAAAAAAAGCTAACTGCACAGTTAACCAGTTCCGCTAACTGCAGCTAAGAGAACTTTTGAAGTTAATTAACAAATTTTACTTTTATGTCAAACTATGTTCTTGTAAAAAATATCCGTCCGATTTAGCGGAATCAGCTGATTTCCCTTTGCGGTGTGCAGCCAACTGAACAGTTAACTTGTATGAATACAGATGCCAACATTCAATTGTTTGCTTTTCCAGTTGGCATTGCCCAGGAACTGATGTTGCTGTGTAGAAGCTTGTCACAACATGACCAAAACAATGGCTGAAAAACTATAGATAACAGCAAATGGTTTGTAAATTTTGAAATGGTTTGAAAATTTTTGGTAATTTTTTCACTGACCTTTGGTTTGTTTACTACTGTCGGAAACTGAACTGATGGTGCCGGGGGTGAATGTTACAAATATCATTGTCTACAAACTGAACAAAAATTAGGTGACCTTTGTTGACAAATGGCGATTTTTGTTGACACAGTTATCTTTATCGATACATGGTGACCTTTGTCGACACATGGTGACCTTTGTCGACACATGTTGACCTTTGTCGACACATGGTGACCTTTGTCGACACCTATTCCCAGAAATTCACAGAAATATAGAGCGCACTCCAACCTTCCTCTAGGCCTAGGCACCTCCCAGTACAACTCGTGTCAGGTTTTCAACAAAACCGTGACCATTTATTTACTACTATAGATGACAGAATAATCTTAACCGTACTTTTTTTTTCTTAGATTTTAACAACAACTTGTCAGTTTATAATTCCTGTTTTGGTTCTGTACGATAATGAGTATCTTTTGAGATTTGGCGGTGTATAATTTGAGCACTGTAACATTCTGCGCATGTGCAGTGTGCAATGTCCGGTTTAGCGCAATACTTCGGCGGAACAATATGGTCGGGCTTGTTATAAGGTGAATAAAGTTTGTGATCTCTTGTGAAGGTATTTCTTATAGGTCCATGAGCTCCAGAGTTGATTTGTACCCGTACCGCTTCCGGTAGATATGGGTGCGATAACACGTGTGAAATCATCGGCGGGAATGCTATCCCAGGGTTCGAACCCGCAGCTGCAATCTGAGCGGCCTGAGGTTGCACTGATGCTAATAATTTCTTGAGTTCCTCTACAGAATTCTGCAGCATCAGAATGTAGTTCTTCGCTAGCAGGAGCGTCGCTATCTTTGACAACTTGCGGACAGACGGGCCGTGGGCGTACGGCATGACGTCACGCAGACCATCCAGGGCAGCATTCAAATCGTGCATGCGCTTCCGCTCACGACAGTTGACTTTCAGACGTAAATCCTGCCTCTCGTCAGAAAGCATAGCGTTGCTCTCACCATCCTGTGATTCGTCCCTTGGAGATAGCGAGGATGGCAGCACATTCGAAGAACTGTCCATTTTGTAATAAGTAACGTTGGAATCTAATTAATCTAGACAATAAAAGTATTCCTTCAGCTGAGAAGCAAGGTTTTGAATGATCCACCTGAGACACCAGATTTACATAAGTGTAAGCCGATCTTTTTGTAAATTAATTGCAATATGTTTTTTTAAATGTATTTCATTATTTATCTGTCTAAAATATTTCTGTAATCACTATTTTAAAATATGTTTTTTCCTGATAATTTCCGTGGAGTTTGAGTTAAAAGTTGTCAGGTTTTACTTTTTAAGTTGTTAAATTTATGAGCCTTTTTATGTATAAAACAGTTTCCAATACATACAAGTATTTTTCTTCTTTTGGTTTTTCGAGCTGTTTGTACAAGCAATACATTATTAAAAGAAAAAGCACCAGCCATTTAAAGCTTGATGGGGCGGAGCAACTGGTTTGATTGACAGGTGCCACGTGACCGCGACCACACACTCTTTTTTTGGCAATTAAAAGGCATAAACCAGCGGAAAGGGGTAAGGCTACATGCGCACTCATAAAACAAAAAAAAAAAAAAAAAAAGCAAACAATAAAAAAAAAAAAAAAGAAGAGAAAGAAAGAAAAACTGCTCTAGGAATTCTCTTGCATTTCAATCTCTAACTTCGATTTTAGATATCGATGATTCAAATTTGGGTATCAATATTGAAAAACTTATGCCAATATAACCAGGCATATTGGTGATGCCAGTATTGTTTTCACAATCGCAACTGAATTAACTTGTCGCTGACAATTGAAAAACTGTATTTTTGAAAACGTAGTCTAAAATATTGAGCTAAAAATATTGCTGAATTCAACTGGCCAATTCCGAATTTCGAAGTCCCAATTAATTTCCGATATTATTGACGTTTTGGTTCATTCCCAATTGCAAAGTCTGAGACTAAATCTGTAAAGGGATGACAGTATACACCCCGACATGATAGGGCGACGTCAATCAAATGCTGAATATTTTCAGCATTGGTAATTCCAAACAGAAACAAGCATCATGCGTATTGTCTAAAACTGTTTTATGTATTATTACGCCGATTTCATTACGAGAAATAAAATTCGTTTTGGGTAAAATAAGCCTTTATTTAACTTTCTCAGATTTTACTTGTAGTTACGACAACACTCGCCCGTGGTTCGTGCGTCCGTGTGTTAGTGTGTGGTTCGGAGTTATATGGTCAAAGTGGGAACGCGGATTTGGGGGGGGGGGGGGGGAGGGGAGATTTCTTTCGTCTTTCATAACCAGTTAAAATATCCTTATAATATTGTATATCCATTCTCTTTTCCATACAGCGACCTAAACAGTTTTAAACAGATTTAGCTCAGTCACACAGATTTAGCTCAGCCACACAGATTTAGCTCAGTCACACAGATTTAGCTCAGCCACACAGATTTAGCTCAGCCACACAGATTTGGCTCAGCCACACAGATTCAGCTCAGACACTCAGGTTTAGCCCAGCCACCCGGATTTAGCTGAACCAAACAGATTTAGCTCAGTCACACAGATTTAGCTCAGCCAACAGATTTAGCTCAGCCACACAGATTTAGCTCAGTCACACAGATTCAGCTCAGACACCCAGGTTTAGCCCAGCCACCCGGATTTAGCTGAACCACACAGATTTAGCTCAGTCACACAGATTTAGCTCAGCCACACAGATTTAGCTCAGCCAACAGATTTAGCTCAGCCACACAGATTTAGCTCAGTCACACAGATTCAGCTCAGACACCCAGGTTTAGCCCAGCCACCCGGATTTAGCTGAACCACACAGATTTAGCTCAGTCACACAGATTTAGCTCAGCCACACAGATTTAGCTCAGTCACACAGATTTAGCTCAACCATCCAGATTTAGCTGAATACCCCAGATTTTACTGGGTTTAGTTAAGCCCGATTATGTTAGTTCATACAGCTGCTTAAACAGGTTTAATTTGTCATTCAAATCAGTGGCGAATGTGAACACAGCGAGATGGAGATTCCTGGCTTAGTCTTGTTCACACGGAAGATTTAAACAGGTTTAGTTGAACTGTTTAAGTATAATTTGTATAAATAGAGTCTTTAGTTAATATATGATCAATGTTATTGATTCTGTTATATTTTCACTGTAATTACAAGAAATTATAAACACAGTTGATAAAGATATTGAAAAATTCAAAAATGTGTGATATGATGACATATTTTTGGTTAATATTTCACAGTTTTTTTAATTATAATAAATAAAAAGCGATTTTTTGGCATTTAATTGCGAGATTTTTTTCTCACAAATCTCTTTGTCGTTACTGAAGCAACACACCAAAAAATAACATAAAAATAAAGGAAAAATGATATATTTGTTTTGATTGTTTTTTTTTTCTCTCTTTTTAGATTGAATAGAGCTGGGTCTTGGGATATGGTACGGGTATAAAGATTATTTTAAAAAAGGAAGCTGAATATTAAGCTGTCGTGCTCTCGTCCGTCTATAACGAAAACACGGCATTTCCTTAATTCAATCACCTTATTTTCTATTACCATTGCGTGATTTTTAACAAAGGGACATCTGTGGTATTTTCCACTTTCAAAGAAAGGTGATATTTTATTTATAATTAAATAAAATATAATCAAATGATAATCATTGTAATTGGTAAATACCATGTGTGTAGTGCTGTAGTAATTTTCAAATAAATAAAAATCTGCAAAAAAAAAAAAATAATAAAAAAAAAAAAAAATAATAATAAAGAAAAATACATGTCGAGTGTAATTTTGTTATGCCAGCATCTTCCAAAAGCGACCTTCTTGTAAAGTGAACTTTTGTGCCATTGAAATGAAGTAAATAAATGCTGTTTGATGAAAGCCTGGGAGTTTTTTTCTCTTTGCAGAAGCCGTTTTATATCGAGAAGGACAAGCTCGAAGATAATATGGTGCGCACGTTTTCAAAAAGGGACCAGAATAAAGGGCGATTTTTTATAGGCATTTCTTCCGCCTCTGCTTAAGAACAACCATCAGCATCTTGAAGACAGACATCTACAATACAAACCCAGGTGTGGATATCTTCCGCCGCCATTAAAAGATCACAAAAACTCCACAGGGGCATCTCATGCTACATTTCATGGACAAATCTGAAGCCCAGTTGAAATCACTTTCGGTCATGAAACAACAATGATACGCTCAGCAAGGGGCGTGCGAAAGGGGCAGTGTGACTTGGGGCGACCTTAGGAGAGAAACCACAGGGGATGCGACTTTGAAAATTAAAATATCATAGAATTGACCCATCTGCTTGTTTCAGAGTGATCATGGGATGTCACTCTTATCAAATCTTATATAGCTATGAGTAAAGTGTGAAATTGTCAATACATTATTAATGCGCATGCGTGATGACGAGTTACATAAAAATCAATCAAACTCAGAACGCTGTGGCGTGCTATAACGGTAACGCTTGTGACGTCATCTTATTCATACCCATCAATTTTAAAATTGTTCTGCCAATAAGTCCGGGGGGTGGGGGTGTTGGGGAGGGTTTGGCGGGTGGGAAGGGGACAACAGAATAGTGCTGTTCAAGCTCACATACTGTAGAAACCGCTACGAGCGATTTCTGTTTTATTTTTAAATAGAGTAAATCAGTGAATTTCCCTGTATTTTTGGGCATTCAATTTCAACTTTAAACGTTGTTTTGTGACGTAATTACAGATGTTTTGATGCTATTTCTCAATCAGAAGAACTGCCATTGTTTTAATGTATTGATGTATTTTACGACCGGATAACCTGGTGGTTTTCAAAGAATCCAAGTAAATACTGCTTTCCCTTACTGATAATAACTTATTTGTTTCTGTGTAAAAGATAAGACATTATGCAACAGCCTTCCGCAGCCATCAAGGGTCTCTGGGCGGGGGTTTCTATGTTTGCCATAGGGGTTATTATGTAAGTAAAATCCGTCACATCTTTTGGTTGCCATAGTGGTCAAATTAGAGAAGTTTATCGGTCAGTGATTTGGCTTATTGTTGTAGATTACTTTAGATACTGTAGCCAATAAGATCCCGAATTGGTGACGGGGCACGTGTTGCACTGGTCCGCCCTGGTGTAGAATTAAGGTATAAGAATATGTGATTTTGTCCCATCTGGGAGTGATTCCGAGGTAACGCTCGAGATAAAAAATACGGATAGACAGAAGGTCTAAGTCCTAAGAAGTGGACAAATTTAAGAGTCCCACAAGGGGGCAAGAATTGAAGGTTCAAACGGTGGACAAAGTACTAACGAGGTCCTAAAGTGAACAAGAAGTTAAGGTCCATAAGTGGACAATATTAAGATAAAAGAACTGGATAATTGTTACGTCCTAAAGTTGGACAGTTATTTGAGGTTGTTTATTAAGAATAAGTACTGAAGCTCTAAGTGGATGAATGGGTGCTTAAAGAAACACGGATTTATTTTAGAAAGTTGTAGGAGGAGCCAAAATAGTTTTCGGTAAGCTATTGTTGTTTTATTAATATTGTGCTGTTGTAATCACTTACCTGTATTTTAAGAGAAAAACGTAAAGGTCAATATTCCGGAAATATGTCTGTATATTTCAGCGGTTTATTTCATTTGACAGCGATTTGTTTGTGTATTGATACTTGTTACTTAATCGTCAGTTTAAGTGGAATTCTGGTTAGTGAATAAGTGTCAAAGCCGTGTACCTGAGATTAATGTGTGACTGAATATGTGTTGTTTCAGTTACCGTTGATGACCTTTATAACCAAGTTGAAGAACACGTCCATCAAGTTTTTAACGCTGGTGACGTACCAGTAGGTTTTCCGTCGGGGTGAACGCTTCGTTAATTGTGGGCAAGCGCACCCAGTGTGGATGAATAAGTGAATAAAGAATTTCCAACGCGTCAACGAACTATTTTCCGTTTTATTCCTCTCCTCGCTACGCAGCTTTCTAACACATACAATATGTTCACTTTGGTGATCACCTCTTATTTCTCAGAAGAAAGAGCTTCAAGTCAACAAAAATACTTGCTATTCCTGTGCACACCAAAAAAAAAAATGAACGAAAAAAGCAGGCACAAAAGAACGAATAAATACAATAAAAAATAAGGGGAGGGGGAGGGGGAGGGGGGAGGGGGTTTGCAATATCCTTGTTTTCGCATTCCCCAATGACAGGCTTAATTCTGTTTAAATCTCTGTAAATCACGTCTTAAATCCCAAGAGCTCGGCTTAAAGCGGTTTGGTTCGACTAAACCTGTTTAAGCTGCTGCGTGAACAAACAAAATTCGGCATAGCTAAATTCATTTAAATCCGGGTGGAACAGCTGAATCTGAGTGGAGCAGCTAAATCAGGGAGGAGCAGCTGAATCTGAATGGAGCAGCTAAATTTGAGTGGAGCAGCTGAATCTGAGTGGAGCAGCTAAATCAGGGTGGAGCAGCTGAATCTGAGTAGAGCAGCTGAATCTGAATGGAGCAGCTAAATCCGAGTGGAGCAGCTGAATCTGAGTGAAGCAGTTGAATCTGTTTAAGCCTGTTTAAGCCGCTGCATGAAAAACAGGAATTAATCCGCATGGATTTATTTTGACAAACGTCTGGTAACAAACGGGGCAAACCTCGAAAAGAAACAAGACCACTACTGAAGGAAACCAGTTTCGGGGAAATGGGACCATTACTGAAGGACACCAGTTTCGAGCAAATGAAACCACTACTGAAGGAAACCAATTACGAGCAAATGGGACCACTACTGAACTAGGACCACTTTTAGCTCATTCCCATCCTTCTAGGTCAGGGAGAAAAATGGTCTTTATCATATTAGTTAAAAGGCAAAAATTAAAGTTTAAGAATTTACCGACTGACTATCTTTTTTAACTTTCTTAAAAAAGATACTCGCTTTCGTTGTTGCTGAAAATTTCACTTACCCAGCATTGACCAAAATTCTTGCTTTCATTTTTTTTTCAGCAAAATATGGTTTAAATGTTTTATAAAACGCTTATGTGACATAACAGCTGCATTTACAGTTGTTTCTTTGAAGCACTTGTAATGTGCATTTTTGAAAATTCTAAATGCGCGGTCTCAAAATGTAAAGAAAAATTTCACCTCCGAAAGGCCATTTTAAGCATTTTTCTGCTTTCTGGGTAATTTTTTTAACTTCCAAATTTATACATCCTGTAACCTGGTCGATTTCTTCTTTTTTACTGGGATTTTTTTGGCCCGACTGGGTCGCTTCTTTTATTTATTTGAAATTTTAGTGATCAGACCGGGGATATTTGTTTCTAGGAATTATCACATTTTAAGGGCTCTTCCTTGTTCTTTTTTTGTGGATCTCGCACTCACACTCACTCTCAAACTCAAAACAGAAAAAAATGTGCATGTTGTTTTTACAAGGCTGGTACTTTAATGCGAGGTGAAGAAGTCGGAACGCCCGCTAGGGGGTGGCCCTGATGAAGCTAATTTGTGGCGGCCAATTTGCGGTGCCATTGAATTTTAATGAGAGGGCTCTTGAAGGGTTCCCCAAAGTGTCATAATAAACTTTTTGATGTGGCGGGTTTCACAGCTTCAACACTGCACTGCATCAATATTAGTTTTTCTTTGTTCAAACATACACAAAAAAATTAAAAAAGATAATTTCAGAGACTTTGTTAATGATATGCTGGCATTTCTGATCATGTTTTTTTTTTTTTTGGGGGGGGGGGGGGTCAAAACATGACAAAAGAGGCATGAGAAATATCAACAAGTTTTAAGGCCTGGAAAACCTAGTCTTGGGTGGATTGCATGTTTTGAAGGTTTGGGGCATAGCGGAGAGGTCATGGGTCAATCTACAAATTTCTCCGTCTGTGGGTGCCATTGACTCAAATGACAATCATGGAGGCCATGAGCTCTCGCCCGAAGGATGGGCGTGAGGGAGAGGGGGCAGGGGGCAGGGGGGCAGGGGGGGGGCTGGGAGAGGACGGTTGGTCGACTGAATCTAGAATAAGTACAGAATTGGAATTAGGACGGAAAGGTCCGTGTATGCAAAAAGTGGCCTACATTCAGGCCAAATTGAAAAAAAGCAATGTATGCTTTTGAGGACTGGGCTAAGTCCGAATTTTTGTTTTGATGCAAATGAACATTACCCGGGGCCCAGTTTTAACGAAATCGATTAGGATTATAAATGTTAATAAACTGCTTTTGAAAATGAACATTTATAAAGAAAACTCAAACCTTGTCGTAATTCATAAAATATACTTCGAAAAGTTTCTAATATTTTTAGAACAGCAATTGTTCTGAATAAAAAAAACGGACAACGATGAAAAGGGAAGAGTGCTTTGAAGTAGCGTGGATATCATTCAGATGGGCAAAAAAAAAGGGGGGGGGGAGGTGATTTTATCGCCTTAAGTGTCGCAGAAAGTGCTTGCCCATTGCTGTGTAAAGAGAACATGAAAGTGTGAGTTTTCACAAATTAAGCTATTTTGTACTAAGGAGATTCTTTGCTTTGCAAATTGTCTTCAAAAATTAGCATTTTACTAACTTAGGGGTGTCTCTCGGGGGAGTTATCCCCAGGCTCTTCAATCGTTTAGTGAAATTAAAAACGAGGGATCGCGTGCTTCATATAGTTCACCCGCCCATTTGCATTTTGGTCTTTGGCTTTTGACTCGGGGTTTCTTTTGTGGGAACTCACGATTTTAACAAAGCTGCACAAAAGCGAAATTCTAGGTGCATTTTCACACAACCTCAATAGCAATGAAACAAATACCTAAAAAAAAAAAGAGAAAATGCTTCCTCAATTGCCAGAACGTGTCTTGTTATTGCCAGAGTATAAACGAAAATAAAACAACATTGTTCTAGATTTTAATTCTTTTGGTTCATAATATCTTGAAAATTTGACCAGTGTTATAAATTTAATTCGATTTATGATAAATTTTATTGCATGAAAGATAAAATTATGTACTCATAAATGAAACAAGTCTTTCAGTAAAGAAATATATATATATATAAATATTGACTCTACTTAATACGAATGAAAAATATTATTTTCTCTAGATTTCAATTTTTAAATAGTATTTTTTTTAAAATAGCGCTTCCTCGTACTGTAATCACAGTGAATCTAGAACACCCATTCCATAAATTTTCTTTTTTAATTTTTTAAAAAAAATTTCTCTTTCTTTTTTCTTTGTAAAGTTAAGAAGGGAGGGAGGGAGGCAGGGAGGCAGGGAGGGAGGGAAGGAGGGAGGGAGGGAGGGAGGGAGGGAGGGAGGGCGTTATGTGGCTATGGCGTCGTTGTTCATTCCTTCCATTCGCTTTTTCTTGAATTCCGCCGGCGTCCGGTACATATTCGGAACCTGATGTTTCTTCCAGTTGATCGGATACTTGGCGATGTTGGCCATATATTTCTGGTTCACCTGTCACAGGTTTTACTCTATTTTCCGAGACCATATTAATAAAAAAGACTTTCACGTGGATGGCCATGACACCATATATTTAATTTGTGCAAGCTATACACCTATAATTTTTAGTGCATTTTTTACTCATTTTGTTTTGCAAACAAAATAAATAAACAAATTAATAAATTAATAAAAAAATAGGAAAGTTCATTATCTTCTGCCGAAACTATAATGACATATGTAATACCTAACTATGAATATGAAATAAAGATTGACACAAATTTCTTAAAGATAAAAATCTTAAGCGGTTGATGGGGACCTACCACCCATTCGTGGAGGAATTTCGTGTGGTGGTAGGTGGGCTCTTTCGTTTGTAGACGTTTCAATATGGCTTGGTTTTCGTGCGTAATTCGCAGCAGTTCCCGCTGCCGTTTCGTTTTATTCAAGCTGCAAAACAAAAAGAGCGTAATGCAATGCATTAAGTCTCAAAATAAATAAATCATAAAGTAAATTAAATTTTGAAAAAATATGATAGACATTGGATACTACTCGTTGAAAGAAAATGAGAAATTTTAGCAGACGATGTCTAAAGTTGAATATCGAAATTTACTGTTCAATTTCTGCGTCCTTTCCCATTTTCTTTCTTTCTTTCTGGGGTAGGGTGGGGGTAGCTGTGGGGTGTGGGCGAGTACCTTTTGGATGTGTAGTCATTCTTGTTGTCCAGGGTGGCGGGGTGGGGTGGGGGTAGCTGTGGGGTGTGGGCGAGTACCTTTTGGATGTGTAGTCATTCCTTTTGTCCAGGGTGGCGGGGTTGGGGTGGGGGTAGCTGTGGGGTGTGGGCCAGTACCTCTTGGATGTGTAGTCATTCTTGTTGTCCAGGGTATCGGGGTGGGGGTGGGGGTAGCTGCGGGGTGTGGGCGAGTACCTTTTGGATGTGTAGTCATTCTTGTTGTCCACGCGGCCGCGCGTCCGCATTGTGAAGGACATTTTCTCCATAAGTATCCGGTTATCTCTCTCTACGGTTGCCAGGCGTTCCTGCTCCATCTGGCAACGAAATAAAGAACTGGGAAAGGAATGCTTCTGTTTGTATGTTTTCTTTTAAGAGTTATTATCAACATTTGAAATAAAGATTGTAAGAATTATGTAAGGACTATGTTTACTGGCTTTTAAGCATAATTTCAATATCATATTTAATTTTGTAAAAATAAAATGAATCAAATATTTTCCCTAATTTTAATTAAGGTGTGATATTTTATTTCATATTATAGAAATTTTTTTCACCATAGAGTGACCTTCACCAGACCAGATTTATATTTTAGACTATTGACCACGAGCGTTTTTCCTCTATCATTATTATTTCTGATACGATATGATATCCTATTTCTTAGTTGCAGCTTTTAAAACAATCTGAATTAACTCTAAATAAAATTTCCAATAAATTATACCGATAATCATGTTTTAAGAATTTTCAGTAGAACAAAAGCCACAAAAAGCATGCCGAAGTCAGTTATCCACGACCAGGTCATTTATATTTAAAAAGAAGAAAGAATAGTGTTTAAGATATTTTCAGTCACAAACAAATCAGTCATCTGGTTGCAATTGTATGCTTGAAAATAAAAAAAAAAATGTAAAAGTTGCGATCGTTGCTTTAGCCGCTGGGAATAAAATTTAAAAAAAAACAAACGCCAGTTAACAAAGTTCAGAATACTTTTTATCCTTTTCATCTGTAAATATGACTAGAAATTTCGGGAGTTTTTTTTTTTTTATTCAACGGTCATTTTTGCATGGAAATAAACAGTAGCATACCTGTAATTTCTTAAGCTTACAATGAAGATGCATGTAGGTTTTTGGTGGTGTGTTGTCTATGACACATTTAGCTGGAAATAACAATGACAAAATCCAAACGCCGATTCACAAAGAAAAAAAAGAACAGGAATAATAATGATAAAAGATAAAGGAAGGTAACGGAAATGCTAGTTGCTGTCAGGGTGGTATTACATTTCCCTTCTTTCTTTTCTATTTATTTTTTATTTTTATTATTTTTTTTAATTTCATTTTTTTTTTTTTTTGCTTTTGCAACTTTTGAGTAAAAATTTCCAGTCATTTAGAATATTCAAGGCAAAAGTTCATTCGAATTAACGTGGCCGACGCAGCTGTCAAAATGTAAATTCTAAAGAGAATTACCAAAAAAAAAAAAAAAAAAAAAAAAAAAAAATGCAGTACTGTTATTTCGAATGAACAATTTTATTTTTTAGCTATTTTTAAATTATTTCTCGAACATACCTTGTTTGACTTTATTTCGGTGAGCATCGAACCTGCTTTGGTCCCATCTTTGTTTCAGTAATTTATTATTTGCTGGAGTAATAGACTGGTAAGCTCTATGCATTCTGTAACTCTTCAAATACTCTTGTCAAAAGCAAAATATGTCTTTCCACTCGTAAAGCCAATGTAAATAGTTTAACTTCAAAAAATATGCGAAGAAAAACGATGAACTGAGCAAATAATATCCACCGCATAAATGGTAATATTTTGTCATTTACATCTTCTACCAATGTATATCTCATACTAAGTTAAGATTTATTAAATTTTAGTAAGTTCCTATTGGTTGAAAAATCTGTGACGAAATCGTGAGTTTGTTTACTTATTTGACGGCCATTTTGGTGAACTACAAGTGTTTTTTCTCTCTTTGCAAGACCAAATTTAAACTGCTGTAACTCAAGATTGAAAGCTTATCACCCTTTCCAAGAACTTTTCCATTAAAGCGATGGCTTTAAACATACTCCAGATTGTTCAAATAAAAACAAATTCCAGATATCAATGGAGTAAACTGAATTTATACTTGGTCTTGCAAAGAGAGAAAAAACACTTGTAGTTCACCAAAATGGCAGCCAAAAAAGTAAACAAACTAGAGTTTTACACCAACCAATTTAAAGGTTTGACAGTTTTTTTATGATAGCATTTTCAATGTGACGTCAGCACATGCTAGGGTGACGTTTGCCTCTTACGTCACGGATCAAGCACGTGACGTGTCAAGGCCCATTTTCGTCATTTTGGGAAACGAAAGAAGAGGCAAGATATAAGACGTTTTGTTGAAAATTTGCTCTGTTTTTCTACACATTTAAGTTTTCATTTCTTTAGTGAAAGAATTATCAATATACAGAAGAGGTATTTGATAGAAACACAAAAATGTTTTCGCAAGCGGTAAAAATGATGGGTCAACAAAATGTCGACGGCACCAGCAAAGGCACTGACTCAAACACAGTTGAGGACGATTCAGGAACAACTGAACCACAAGCCACAAAGCCTAAAGTCAACGAAGAGACTCTTAAAAAGTTCAGAAAGGTGTGTGAACTGACATTTCTTCCTTTAAAAAAAGAAAGAAAAAGAGTGATATTTGGGGGCCGGGCAGAATCCTTGTCTATTTATTTTAAAACGGTGTAAAAATAAGAACAAGGGGAAATTCATTACTTAATCTGCGTTTTTAAGTTATATCAGAGCAAAATCGTGCAAAGACGTGTAGTCCTAGTTTCCGATCTGAGACTGCCGTCATATGTGCGTCACAGCCGCGCTTGTCCAGACGACCAAATGATTTGGTTATAATGGAATTTATTATTATTATTATTATTATTATTATCATTATTATTATGGGAAGAATGAACAGTGAATCCAGCTTTGGTTGAAATGGGCGTTTTTGATTGGTAGCACAGATCTTGTTTATTGTTCAACTGCCCTGCCTAGCTGAAGAACTTCGGGCAAGCCCTAAAACATGCCCGCATGGGGCCGGGGAGTGGGGTGGAGCGTTGGGCTGTGCTTAGTCTGAATGGGGGATCTGGTGGTGCTATCAAGAAACAGCTCTTTCTTTGGTCTTTGCTGTTTTATACATCAGGAAATCCAATCATAAATAAATATTAATGACATGCGATTTAAGCATATGGTCAACAAATGTTTACCTGAATCAAGTCACATGGCTTACAGCTGGTAGCCATATAGTCAAATATCATCAAGCTATGAACGGTGTTCGAAGTAACGCTGGTCCACTGGGCCGCTGGCCTAAAACCATCACACCGAGCCAGCAAATGCTTGGCCATTATGTATAAATATACGGGCGGCGAAAGGTGGAATCGTGACAAATATGTAAACTGCACTCGGTGTTTCTGTTTTATTTTTCTAAGATGGTGGAAATGAATAAGTTTTTTTTTTTAAAGTAACTTGTTGTTTTGCTATTTATTTGCTTTTTAGGATAAATGGTTTTGGTGTTGAATATTGCGCGTATGTTATTTTTTCTTTAAAAGTGGCTCATTATACTAGCTTTTAACAAAAAAAATTACCACTGGTTTGGGTATATCAAATTCTACGTTGGGACAGACATTTTTTAAAAGTAGCTGTCCCGGTGTGTCACCACCTTCATAATTCTTCCGAGTACTGGCTGTGAAGCGTGTGGGTTACCTTGAAGTAAGCATAAGGGTCGTTAACACAGACCTCATGAAAACAAAGAATACACAAGAGTCACACTAAGAGGGATTCCCCCTCCCCCCCCCCCCCCCAGCGTTAGGTTTGAACCCTGAACTAACCAACATATGGGGTAGAGCCAACTCAGGAGACGCTTCCCTTGCGTAAGAACCCATCCCCAAGGACAGGCACATCAAGGGATAGCCCTCAACTGTCAATGCTCTTCAAACCATAGGCCATTACGGGTCTAGGATTAGCCCATATGTGGAGCCAACTAACTAGGGAAGGCTCCAACTATTGCTTAACCTCCCCTTTTTTCAAGGAGAGAGGGTCCCCCTGCGTCACATTCATTGAAAATAGTAAGTAATGCACCCGAAGGTATTAGCAAAACGATCCTCCAAATTCAACACACGAGAGCTCCCAGAGAAAAGGGGTGACGCATAATTACCCCCCCCCCCCCCTCTCCTACATTATCTTACCATCCCGCCTATAGTCTCTCGTCTCTACCAGTCTCCCAAACCCTACCGGTCTCCCATCCCTACCAGTCTCCGATCCCCTACCAATCTCCCATTACTACCAGCCTCCCACCCCTACCAGTTTCCCACCCCTACAAGTCACCCACCCTACCAGTCTCCCACCCCTACCAGTCTAACACCCCTACCAGTCTCCCACCATTACCAGTCTCACACCCCTACCAGTCACCCACCCTACCAGTCTCCCACCCCTACCAGTCTAACACCCCTACCAGTCTCCCACCATTACCAGTCTCACACCCCTACAAGTCACCCACCCTACCAGTCTACCACCCATAACAGTCTCCCATCCCTACCAGTATCCCACCCCTACCAGTATCCCACCCCTACCAGTCTCCCACCCCTTCCAGTCTCCCATATCTAAAAGTCTACCACCCGTACCAGTGTCATAACCCTACCAGTCTCCCATTCCATCAGTCTCCCACCTCTACCAGTCTCCCATCCATACCAGTCTCCCATCCATACCAGTATCCCACCCCTACCAGTCTAACACCCCTACCATTCTCCCATTCATACCAGTCTCCCATCCCTACCAGTATCCCACCCCTACCAGTCTAACACCCCTACCAATCTAACACCCCTACCAGTCTCCCACCCTACCCGTTTCCCATCCCTACCAGTCTCCCATCCTACCCGTTTCCCATCCTACCAATCCCCACCCCTACCAGTCTCCAACCCCTACCAGTCTCCCATCCCCTACAAGATTCCTACCCCTACCAGTCTCCCATCCCCTACAAGATTCCTACCCCTACCAGTCTCCCATCCCACCAGTCTCCCACCCCCACCAGACTTCCACCCTTACCAGTCTCGAACCCCACCAGTTTCCTATCCCACCCTTTACAACCCCCCTACAATTCTCCCACCACTATCGAGTCTTCCGCCCCTACAAGTCTACCATCCCCTACCAGTCTCCCATCCCACAAGTCTCCCACCCCTACCAGTCTCCCACCCCTACCAGTCTCCAGCTCTACCACTCTCACAATCCTACCAGTCTTCCAACCCTACCAATCTCCTACCCTCTATCAGTCTCCCACCCTGCCAGTCTCCCACAACTATAATTTCCCCTCCCCTACCAGTCTCCCTCCCCTACCAATCTCCCACCCTTGCCAGTCTCCCATCCCCTATCAGTCTAACACCATTACCAGTCTCCCATCCCCTACCAGTCTCCCACCCTTACCAATCTCCCATCCTTACCAGTCTCCCACCCTTACCAATCTCCCATCCTTACCAGTCTCCCACCCTTACCAATCTCCCACAATGTAAGCTTTACCAAAGAAAGAAGCCTTATGCTTAAGCACTATCGTAGAAAGCTTTGGCGTAAGCACTTTTGTATCCTAAGAGTGATTTACCTTTTGAAAAATAACTTTCTCTAGAGTGTGGCTCCCCCTCCCTTATTTTAAACTAAGGCCAAGGCTAGCAGGAGAATTGCAATTCTAGCGGAGATAGGAGCTTCACCAAAAATGGCGTCATAAGACACGTAAGTCCAACTTTGAGACATTTGACTTTATCAGGGGGGCTACTAGTTTGAGATGTCTAATAAGTTGAGGATGGAAGGGTCTTCCCCTGGATCGTAGCCTGAAACTGGCTTTAGCGAGGCCACAAAGACTGACTTCTATTCCTTTATCGATGAGAGCCTAAGATAGATCTCCTTATATAAAGAATCCAGAAAATATACCACCCCTGGACAGACCTTCTGTAGATCAAGTTTATGTTTTTCGCGCTTACCCGAGAATTTGTTCCACTTGGAACGATAAACCTTTGGATGTCTCTCAGGATAAGGAGCAGGTGAGAAAGTTCTAACCAGACTTCTTTCAGCTCTAGTCAGTTGATATGTTTCGAAGCCAGACGTGGGGGGCCATACAACTTTCCACAGCTTGCTATGAAAATAAAAGCCCCCAAGTGAGGGTTTGAAAAGACAACGCTCTGTGATGTGACTTAGGATAAACGGCCAGTGAAGGTCTCTAACGACTTGCTTGGGGTGGGGGTTGGGGATGAGTAGAAACGCGCCTGTTTTCCCCTCTCCCCGAACCACATCCGCTTTTACTACCGCTTGAGACTTTCTGTGACGGAACTTGCCTAACGGCGCTGTTCTCTCTGTTGTCACTGACAGACCCCAGTAGTGACTCCATGGTGGATAGGGTTGGTAAGGGAGATGACTTTGATTGCTTTGGCAATCCTCACAGTTCTTTCTGTGGTGGAGCAAGCTCTGGCCAGTTCCAAATTCCTTCACTCTCCCAGAGAGAGCATCTGCCGCTTGGATACAAACTCTACTTCTGAGATGTTTATCAGCAGCCCTGCTCTCAGCGCCTCTTTGACTACATACCGGATTTACGGCCTGGCCAGAGCCCTCTTCAGATGAGCCAGGCAACGCATCTAAGTACTGAAACACTAGTATGCCCTGGAGTCTACCCTGTATCTTTAGAACTTTCACAATTTTGAAGGTTGATAGAAGGTTGGTAGAATTGCCAGGAACCAGTTCCTTTTCCCTTGTTTGGAAGCACAGGTATTTTAGATAGTCCGGATTTATGGAGATAAGCGTCTGACAGGGCTAATGAAGTATCCCAAATCTCTTCTGGAACATTTCTTTTGTTATTTGGGCCGTATCCATTTGAAAGGAGGTTGGTTGCAAGAGCTAATTTAAACCTGAGATCTATCACCATTCCCCTACCCCCTTTCTTTTGGGGATCAGAAAGACCTCACTGAAGAAATCTACTTTAAAGTCGGGCATTTCCTGTATCGCCTGTTTGTTTGGGAGCTCTTGGACTATGTCCTGGGGAGAGCTTGTTCTTACTCGAAGCCATGGCTGTAGCAGGAGTTTTTTGATGAAGAGGGATGGCAAGATATTGGCCCGCGCATCCCTCTTGAATGGGGGATAGGGGTACCGCTGGGAAGGCACTTGATGATCCGACGCGGGTGATCCATCTGTTCCCAGATCTTGTAGAAATGACCAGTCTTCCAGTATTTTAGCATCTTTTCACAGCAAGGGAAGACCCAATTCCGGTCTGGCTTTGGCCATCCATGTCAGTTGTTATCACGGCTCCATTGGGATTAAATTGTCTGCTGGTTTGCATGGCACCGCTTGACTGCCAATTACCGTGATGGTTGGAAATTCGCCTTCGTCTTTCTCTCGCTCAAGTAACATTCGCTTGAATTCTCTTGCGGTGACCATCACAGCATCGGCTGCCCGCGATACTTGTCAGAGCTAGAAATGTCTCTTACACTGCGTCAAGAGACTGGGCTTTACACTGCGTCA
Source organism: Protula sp. h YS-2021 (assembly GCA_949752745.1). Taxonomy (NCBI): domain Eukaryota; kingdom Metazoa; phylum Annelida; class Polychaeta; order Sabellida; family Serpulidae; genus Protula; species Protula sp. h YS-2021. The sequence goes on along the minus strand of OX457033.1, from coordinate 27,611,897 downwards.
AGAGACAACCGCCAGTTGCACAATTTCTTACATTATTTGTTTAAATGGAATATGTTCCGGAGCTAAATGCACAGATTCCTCAAAGCTGACGCTCCAGGGCTGGTAGAGTCGAAGTAAGGGTACGAATGGGGAACCTTCCTGCCGCCTCCGGATCCCTCCTTTCTTGGGTGAACAAACTTCATCAGTCAGGGTGGGTGGGTAACGCTCCCTAGTTCTAAACTTCCAACGGAAAGCCTTCTCCCTCGTGCACAGACGCTTATTATCTCTCCCTGTAGTCTTCCACATCCGACACACACTGTTTAACTCCAGGAATCACAAGCTTTGGGGAACTAGCATGTGAGATTGGGTCTGCTTTCGTGGCTTGGAGACAAAGGGGAGCAATAACGAGTCTTCAATGGCGGCCTTGAGATGTGACAGAGAGCAAAAAGACAAGATGTAGGTGGTTTCAGGTGTTCCTGTAAGAGCAATGCTTACAGCGAGGCTAGGGAGGCCTGAGTCTGTACGCGCATTGCTCGCATAGAATCCATCTCTTGTCACCACCTTAGTACCCCCAACTCCTCTTCCGGTGTTACACTAGAGTCGGCTTATCTGGATCAAGACTCTGGATCAAAACCTTGTCGCACTGCTACTCTCAGGGTTAGGGGGCTTACAAAATGCCGACAGTAAATGTAGCCAGGCTTCACGCAACAGCGCCTTTTCATCCGTGTTTACTTCTGCACAATCCTGCTCAACTTACACTTCTTGCGACTCTTGGTGGATGCCTCTCTCATTCATAGGCTCTCCTCTGAGCCCCTTACTGGGTATGAATCAGTCTGGAGGCATGGGGAAGCGATGTCGAGTCTGAGAGTGCCTTCTTTCTCTTTCTGTCTTCTCTTAGCTCCTTGCGTTGCTGGTTTTTAAGCCTGATGATCTTGATGGCCTTCCATTCACCGTGAGATACATGTTCTTATTCGATTCACGTATTAGTCTTATCACATAGCTATCCAGACCAACTGTCCTTCCTTGTGTCCCCTGTCACGCACTCTGACACACACAACCCAAAGAGACTGTCAGAAAGAGGCTTCTAAACTTTCTCCCGGTAACTGAAATCTTTTACTCATCTATGGAGACTACGAGAAACACTGTATGGAAAAAGGCACCGTCACTGCTTACTCGCGACTAGTGACTCGAATACTAATGGTAAATACTCCTTGGGTACACATATAACAGCTTTCCCGCATATTATGTATACACCGCAGTAAAAGCTTTTGCTACATTACCAAATAAGGCAAAGTTTGGAACCTTTATTTACAAACACTTCTGCGCACGTGTAGAACAGTTCCATTCTATTTTTTATGCACTGATTTACCATGGAAGAGAAATCCTAACGGAAGATGGAGATAAGCCAACAATATTGATTGCTATATAAATCAACATGTGCTCATACTTTTCAACTACTGGTAACGCGCATAGTCGACTACTTGGTAACCTCACATTCAACACATGCTGGCTACAGTGATCATTTAATCCACCTTTGCATTGGAAGCAGTGTAATACTTGATGTACTCGCGATTAACCAACTCGAGGACGACGCCTAGGGTGGCACTTGAGGTGTTCTTTCAAAATTGTATTCCTCGTTTAGTTAAGAAAGGGGGTAATATTTCCAGCTTTTTAGTACTTTGCGTCTAGATCTTCTAGATGGTCACCAAAATGTCGATTAAATGTCTTCAGCTGATGTTCCCTGTCGGAGCCAACCGATAATTTTACCCGTTACTAATTTGTTAATTGCGAGCGTTTGCTTGTTTTCATCACCGACACTCAAGAATAAGATTTGATCGTTTTGTACATACTGGCAAGCAATCAGAAAGTTCAAAAATTTCTTTGTGATGCCATTGTCATATGGCAGTTATACAAAAAATTACATGGCTCCCCATTAAATATTCCGACGCCGAATCAACCTCGATTTGAGGTTTGCTACCCCGGCAAAACTGCTACACTAAACCTGTTGGTAAACAGTTTGGGATTGGTCTCAAAACACAAATCAACGTCTAATCAGCGCCGTTTTTGACACAAATCTGAATAGGCGTGGAATAAGCAAAGGTTGTTTAGGCCTTACTTTTGGTCACACAAAAAACACTACTTTCCCCGACTTCTAATCAACGTCTTTAGTGCAAAATTGGATGGACGTAGGAAAATCGATTTCATATAGACACCGAATAATCGACGTTGTATAGACGACATCATCTTCTTGCTTACCGGAAATGGAAGCTGTACCAGGTCGCCTAGAAAACAGGCAAAAATGAGAACGTAAAAATATAGAAATTTCAGGAGTTTTTCCCACTTACTTTCGAAAAATATTTATGCAAATTGACCCCGTACATATCATGCGTTACCGGATGGATGATCCAAGGGTGGGGGAACTTTGCTGTAAAGTTGGCCACGACACCTTATCATTGTCACTGTCTGGATGGCGATTCTAGACTAATATTGGGGAAAAATAGACATTGTTTCGACTTCTTTTTGCAGTCCTTTCGCAACATTGATTAGACGACGAAATAATCGACGTGTATCCAACGTCCGTAGATAGACATTGTTTCTCTCTTCCATAATCAACCAAAACCCGACGTTGAACCGATGTCAGGTAGAGCGTCTCTCCAACGTTTATGGAACATCACAATGCTTTCATGCAGTCTTGCCACAGTCAGGAAAAAGTCAGGAAAAAAGTCAGGAATTTTTCGGGATCAGTAAACCGTACAAATTGGATGTAAACTACAATAGTTTTGTTCTGCAAGTGATTTCACAGACATAAACATATGGCTTGTCAAAGCACAAACGTTTACATCTACTTTGTAGCATTACAACAGTGGTGCTACTTGCTATTACCTTGGTCCTGCAGTTGTCATAGCCTCGGCAAAGATTGCCATGGCCTTTGCTCATACTTCATGGCGGATGTATATAATGTATACATCCGATGTTGTCTATCTCAGTGTTTACATGTATTTATGATATAAAAACCAAAGCCAAAGCCTCGAAGACAGAGAACATGATTTGTACCAAAAAATGTTACATAATGACACATAAGGAATATTTACATAGATATAGCATGAATATATGGCTGATATATTTCAACTCTTTAGCTGTTCTTATTGCAGACATTATGCCAGCATATACACATGGGTTGCAGTTTGAAACGATTTATTATGAATTTCAATTAATCGGGGTGGGATCCTCGGGCACCGCTGATTTCCAGCCCTGTTTTTTGTCACATGGACAAGAACGTGATATCATCAGTGAAGTCGATGCTGTTACTCGAGAAAAACCAATAAATGTTTAAAGAAAAGGGAAAAATGTATTAGCGTTTTGTCTTAAAAACAAGCTCGAGATGTACATTATGAGATAACCTGGTGATGATATGAGACATAATTGACCGTTTGACAGTTTGTAATAGTCTAGGCTGATGTTTACCTTAAGCATTTCAACGTGTACTCTCCGTATGAAATTTTCAAGATTCCCAGGATGTATTCTGTTACTGTTACCCGATATTACTCTTACCAAGCAGGCACATTTACGCTGGATCAATTGTCGCTAGATCAATTGTCGATAGGTCAATTGTCCCTGGGGTATTTGTCGCTAGGTCAGCTGTCGCTAGGTAATTGTTGCTAGGTCAATTGTCGACAGGTTAATTGTCTCTGGGATATTTGTCGCTAGGTCAACTGTCGCTAGGTGAATTGTCGATAGATGAATTTTGGCAAGGTGAATTGTCGTCAGGTCAACCGTCGCTAGGTCAACTGTCCAGATAACGGTCGGAATGAATGGCACTGGCGCTCTGTATCCATCATTTTATGAATTTACCAAAATACGGCCAAGCACAGGCCATTCAGATGAAAAAAAAAAAACTCGCCAAAATGGACCTTCCTCGGCCAACAATCCTTAGGAATGCACACACGTCGTCATTGAAGTCTCCATTTTCCTTTTGTTGACGTTGACAGGGCATGACAAAGCTGCGTTTCTTGACGCGCATGAGTGACGCGGTGAAGCACCCGCCCGTGGAGGATGACTACTTCGTTCCCCAGTCAAGGCGTCGCTTCCTCTTCGACGATAAAGGTAACTGTCACATGACCGAGGGACATGCTCAACTCTGATTGGTCGATTCCCAAGTCTTGTCACATGATTTGGGGAAATGCTTAACTCTGATTGGTCGATTCCCAAGTCTTATCACATGACATGGGGAAATGCTTAACTCTGATTGGTCGATTCCCAAGTCTTGTCACATGATTTGGAACAAATGCTCAGCTCTGACTGGTCGATGCTTATCCCGCCCGTCGGGCATGACTACTTCGTCCCCCAGTCAAAGCGTCGCACAAGTGTCTGAATCGGACTTAAATTTTGTACCCGCCGAATGTGGTTTTATATAAAATAAATTGCTTCACACAAAAACGAAATAAACAACATCTGCACTGACGTAAAAAAAAAAAGAAAAAAGAAACCAAGACATTCCCCGGGTTCACTTTTGATGCTCTTTGCCACATTTCCCAGTCACTGCTTTTGCAACTTATGCAATGTCGTCAAGCCACACATTTAATAATAATTTTTGCAAGATTATTCGGGATTTAATTCAAGACTTTAAGTGGAGAATATTCATTCTAGAGGTAGGGGGAAAAATAAACAGAAAAAAGAGACAACTGCGAAATGGCAAAATCTGAATACGAAGACCTTTTGATGCTGAAAGATATTGATCTAGAATTATGATTCACCATTGTTGTTAGGGTAATGTGGGTGGATCTTTGTTGCTAAGACAATGCGGGCGGATCAATCCCGGGATTTTTGTTAGGGTAATGTGGGCGGATCTATTCCCGAGATTTTTGTTAGGGTAATGTTGTCGGATCTGTCCCTGGAATTGTTGTTACGGTAATGTGATCAGATCTTTCCCAGGGATTGTTGCCAGGGTAATGTGGATGGATCTTCCCACGGAATTGTTGTTAGGGTAATGTGGGCAGATCCGTCCCAGGTATTGTTGTTAGGATAATGTGGGTGGACCTGTCCTCGAGATTGTTGTTAGGGTAATGTGGTCGGATCTGTCCCTGGAATTGTTGTTACGGTAATGTGATCAGATCTTTCCCAGGGATTGTTGCCAGGGTAATGTGGATGGATCTTCCAACGGAATTGTTGTTAGGGTAATGTGGGCAGATTCGTCCCAGGTATTGTTGTTAGGATAATGTGGGTGGACCTGTCCTCGAGATTGTTGTTAGGGTAATGTGGGCGGATCTGTCCCCGTGATTGTTGTTGCGGTAATGTGGGCAGATCTTTCCCAGGCAGTGTTGTTAGGGTAATGTGGACGGATCACGGTGTCGGAAGACCTCCAGAATTTCCCTCCCGCCATCCACTGCCAACAAATGAGCACCCTCGAGACAGTCTAAAACATGCTTTTTATCATGTTGTTTATCATCTTGTTTCTCATGTTGTTTATCATGTTGACCTGTTTTCTTACAACAGTTTTAGCTTGATGACAACACTCCATATCATACTGCTTAGAAATGCAGGCTACTACTTATCAGAAAAAAAACCCAGTAAGAAAAATAACTGTATCAGACGAGACTGCCCATACCCAGCTTTTAGTTTATAAAGCTTGACTGCCTAAAAGGTTCTCTTAAACTTTGTTACTTTTCGACAACTGAACTTCACATAACATTTAAATTGTACCAAAGAAGTGTTTAATTAGAGGATGCCATGCACCAGCTGTTCGCAAGCTGAGTCCAGCTTGATGCCATGCACCAGCTGTTCACAAGCTTTTCGCTTTCTCCCTTTCTGGGTTATGATATTACCAGATTTTTTTTTTAGAATTTCCTTTTTATACAACATTCTGTAATTATGTAATATCAATCGCAATATCTTCGATAGAAATAAACCTTGCATTGGAAAAACCTGAATTGCATACGTCATGGTTGGATTTTTATGATATGACGTTGTTGAACCATTGACAGCGCTACGGAGAGGAGCCTCTTTGACGGAACTGTTCAAAACGGACGAGAAACCGGAAGAGGATTTTGATGACGTAGTTGACCAAGACGATAAGAGAATGGAGGTTTTCGTCTCACAGGTAGCGCCCCCTCCCCTTACTCTCCCCCCCCTCCTTCGCATCCCCCCACCCCACAGACACACACCCATGTTGTCCTTATGCGCTCGTAAATCCTACAGAGTATGACGTACTAATGTAGGATCATAGGATCAAACTGGTTAAATAACGTACTTGACGCAATTGTATCGTGAATCTATAGAATGAAATGGGCAGCTTTAGGAATTACAGTATCGTAAACGCCACAGATATAAGTGTATCATATTTATACCCCCTGCGGACCACATTAATACATGGATTCGTTTCAAATTTTGTACACGGCTTCTCTTGACCCTTCTACAGTGCAGTGAACAAGAATTTTCCGGATCCAAAAAAAAAAAAAAAAAAAAAAAAAGAAGAAAAAATTGACAAAATGGCAGACTTTTGAAAATCGGCAAATCGAAAATCGGTTCTCTGGGACCTTCCGCAGTGTAGTGATCAATAATTTTCCGGATGGGACTTGACAAAATGGCGGATTGTTCAAAATCGGCGCTGTACTTAGCGTACCTACGGCAGTCTCACGCGCCTACTGGTTAATGGATTGATTCGTTTAACTGTTAGACACTACGTCTACCCATCCTTCCACTTTTAAATTTTGCGAAGTCAACACGCAACAGCCTTACACACACCATGTCGCCCACGGGGAATAGACTTACTCCTCGAGACGTAGTCAAGTTTCTGCTTGGTCTGGTATTCAAGACATCACCAGTTGGTCACAACGTATTGTGGTGGTAACTTGATTTTTCGGCTTGGTCTGGTATTCACGATATTACCAGTGCGATCACAACATCTGATGGTGGTAGCTTCTTTTTTTCTGCATGGTCTGGTATCTACGATACGCCACCACAACTGCCCATATATGTGAAGAAATAAATAACTGAACAAAATAAAAACATGTTTTCAAAATTAATAAAATATATTTTTTTCAATGTTTATTGTTGATTTTAAACCACTGCGAAAACAACATCTGTAATTAAGTAAAATGTCGCATGCGTAGAGACAATAATACCGATTGCTACGACATGCACTGCGGTTTCTGTGATTCAGGAGCTGGTTGGTCAGCTGATTGAGAGCATGCCATTCAAAATCTTCATTTTCGCCCTCATCATTGTGAACGCGATTTTGATTGGCTGCCAGACATCCCCCCATTTGGTGAGTAGAGAACTCCCTTAGATTTGCTCAGAAGTTAAGCTTGATTTTTAAAAAAAAAATGAACAGGTTTTGATACTGATGCTCTGCAAACAGTACGACTCCAAGATTAGCCCCCAACTAAACGCAGTGTTGCCACTAGGTCCTGCTTTTTGCAGATGTCCTGCTTTTTTCGCATTTTTGGAAAACGTCCTGCGTTTGTCCTGCTTTTGAGCTAAAAAGGGCAAATGTCCTGCTTCTGTCCTGCTTTTAACAAAATTATGAAATCTCGTCCAGCTTTTGTGATGCTTTCATTAACGAATAATTCGTTATTTAGTTCAAGATCAGATTTTTTTGGCGCCTTTGGCTCCTCTACCTAGATTTTTCGGTGTTTGTACGTTTAAAACGTAAAATGATAAAAACCACTCCAGCGGCTGGTCTGACCCCCAAAAAAACCGTACCGCAGCCTGTAGCGAGGGCCTGAAAGGCGAGTACGAACCGACCAGGGGATGATGGGGGGGGGGGGGGGGGGGGGAGAGGGGGGATGGGATCAGTAAAAACCCAAATGTGTTTTTTTTTCGTGATTTTTGCATACATATGCTTTGTATATAAATATGCTTTTGATATAAAGATGCTTTCTGTGGCGTAGTTACGTTGTTATGGCGATATTAAGTACATTAATGATACTTAAGGAATAGGGACAAATCGAGTACTGCTCTATGCAATCGGGAGCAGACGAAGGCAGAGCATTTAAGTCTCTTACGCCAAAATTAAAAGACATAAGGCAAAAAACAATGAATTTGCCCTTTTGGGTTTAAAGTGTTTAAGGTGAAAACACGCGCCTTCTATCAAGCGAACTTATAGCTTACGTCATTACGTTCACAAACAAACGATTTTTTTCAAAGCGTTTTTTTTTTATCCGGTGCATTTTAATAAACTCTATCCTCCGTTTTTCTGTATAATTTGGAGTACTCATTGATAGACAAGTTATGCTGGTGGATAAGTTATGGGGTGAGTGCCAAGTGGTTGCCATGACTTTTTGAAACAACCCCTAAACGTGGAGTGCTAGTTTTGACAGAGTGCTCCCTTTTTAACCAAACACGGAGTGAAATTCCGGAATAACCCCCTTTTTGTAGGAAACATGGAGAACTGTATGAAAAATACCCTTTTTAAAATGAAATTGGCGCATCGCGTCGACCGTGTCTGGCCTCAAAATTACACTTATTTCTCTTCATTGTTTTGGATGTGCATGGTAACACATAAGATATCAACTGCCCCCCCCCCCTCCCCCACACCTGAAGCTCAATGTGGTTAAATTTTGGTGATTGATGCTGTGGTTTCAAATTTTGATCATTTCCTATCCCTCCATTTTGTAAATTTTTGTTTCAATTATGTGTTTCCTATATTATTTTATATGTACAAAACTGTAAAAGCTACCAAAAGTAACACTAAAAATCTTTCTAATGTTACCCTTTTCAACAAGCCCGTTTTCCACCGCTGTAAATTTGATGTTAACTACGATACTAAATACTGAAGTGAAAAGTGCAATGAAAAATTCTAGCAAACAAAAATTCTGTTCGAGTGCCGGATTGTTGCTTAACATTGAAGTCAATTGCATGACTCAGAAATACATTGAAATGTCATTGTATGACCTTAAAAAATGTATAATTAAAAGTACAATGTTTGATAACAACCATGTTCGAATTCATTTCGAATGTCATTTTTTTCCTCTCTAAAATTGGAAAGTGCTGGACGGTAAATGAGGTCATAATTACTTTTCTTCTCAAGCCCTTAGAAAATTACGTGTAACATCTGGTTCAAGACAATTTCTCAAGTTGTAATGTAATATATTCTGTTTACAATGTAATATATTCTGTTTACAATGTAATATATTCTGTTTACAATGACCGAAACTTGAGCTTATAGGCAGATGAAAATTTAGATATAGCGGATCTAAACTACCCGCTTACAATGGATTAGTGTCGCTATTTGTTAAAAAAAAAAAAAAACAGTGCAATTTAAATCGATTTCAAAATGGCACAAAACGGCACAAAAGAAATTTAAACCATAGAGTAAGAGGAATAGTAGGGAAGAAACGAGAGTTCTGGCACAGGAAGTGACGTCATCATGACGTAACAAGGTGTGCTAGAACTCTCATGAGAGTTCAAGCACAGTGAGTCATAATGACGTCATAGGATGTTCTGGAACAGATATTAAAGCGCGCGCCCGTGTCAATGACGTCATCATGACGTCATTCGTCACGTGACCTGTCAATCATGTGTCACATGACCTGTCAATGATGTGTCACACGACCTGTCAATCATGTATATGAGGAAAATTTTCCCGATCATAAACCTTCTGGCTTGAATGGCTCAGTTGGTAGAGCATAGGACCCGTAATGCTGAAGCATGATCTGAAGGTCAATGGATCGAACCCGCCCTCGGGCATCACTTTCATATCATGGGTCCTCAATCTTAGAAGACCCCCCCCCCCCAGGATCAAGACATGACATGAATCGGACCCCCCCCCAGGACCAAGACATGACATGTATCGGACCCCCCCCCCCCCAGGACCAAGACATGACATGTATCGGACCCCCCCCCCCCCCGGACCAAGACATGGCATGTATCGGACATAGTCATATAGCTATATGACTATGTAATTGCTATGTGAACATAATTAGTTTCAAGTATGTATGTCATTATCAGATCGTTTAATAGTCAAGCCGCGATAGCTCACTTGGCAGAGCAAACGGCTAGCAACCTGAGAGTCCCGGGATCGATACCACATCGGGGCAAACTTTTTTTTGGTTTTTTGTTCACTTTTATGACTCTGTGACATTATGTGACAACATGTGACTGTGACATCATGTGACTCTGTGACATTATGTGACTGTGACTGTTTTTTTTTTTTTTTTTTGTTTGTTTTTTTTTTTTTAACATAATGGCTATATTTCTATGTCTATTTTCACTATTATTATGATAATATTTAATTAGTCATATTTCAATGGTTCTAACCACACAGCATAGGAATAAGTACATGTGTACAGAGTGTGGGGAAACCGACTGAGAAATTTTAGAGTGCACTCGTACAGAGTGTGGTGGAAAACCGATCGATAATTTCAGAGTGCGTTCGTACAGAGTGTGGGGGAAAACCGATCGATAATTTCAGAGTGCACTCGTACAGAGTGTGAGGGAAAACCGATCGATAATTTCAGAGTGCACTCGTTCAGACCGTGGGAACGATAGATAAATTTGAAAACATCAAAGGCCTAGACCGTGGGAACGATCAATAAAAATCAGAGTGCACTCGTTCCAGAGCGTGGGATTTTCCCTACGTTAAGTCCAATGTTATGTTTTAAGTTATAGTAGTTGGAAAATGACACTTCTAAAACACATTTAACAAATGTAGTTTTTTGATAACATATAATATATAAAATAAGTTTGAACATTTTAGCATTCTACTTATTTGAATGTTCTAAAGTCATAGTAGTAGAAAAATGGTGGTTCTAGACCAACTTTAGCAAATTTAGTTTTTAACACCATATGATATATAACATAAGTTTGAACATTTTAGCACGCTACTTATTTGAATATTCTAAAGTCATAGTAGTGGAAAAATGGTGGTTCTAGACCAATTTTAACAAATTTTGTTTTTTGACAAAATATGATGTATAAAATAAGTTTGAACATTTAACCATGGTGTAGTAGGGTAAAAATGGTGGTTCTAGACCAATTTTAACAAATTTTGTTTTTTGACAACATATGATGTATAAAATAAGTTTAAACATTTTACCATGGTGTAGTAGGATAAAAATAAGGGTTCTAGACCAACTTTAATAAATTTTGTTTTTGACAACATATGATGTATAAAATAAGTTTGAACATTTTACCATGGTGTAGTAAGGTAAAAATCAGGGTTCTAAACCAACTTTAACAAATTTAGTTTTTTACACGTTTCAGACGATTCTACCACTTGGTTGATCGGTTGATTGTTGGAAAATGAAAAGTAAAAATGTGGATAGTTATGTAGGAAAACTGCGCCCATTCAAAAGACGTGTTCGAATGGCAAGCCCATTTTAAAGACGTGTTCGAATGGCAAGCCCATTCAAAACACGTGTTCGAATAATTTTTGAAAGATATTACGTCGTGGTATTGTTCAACAAATTGTTCAACATGTTCAACAGGTTCAACATGTTCAACATGTTCAACTTGTTCAACATGTTCAACATGTTCAACATGTTCAACTTGTTCAACATGTTCAACATGTTCAACTTGTTCAACATGTTCAACATGTTCAACTTGTTCAACATGTTCAACATGTTCAACATGTTCAACATGTTCAACTTGTTCAACTTGTTCAACATGTTCAACATGTTCAACATGTTGTTGAACATGTTGAACAAGTTGTACATAAAGCTATGTTTAAAGACTTTCTCATCATTTGAATAGTGTAGGTTGAACCGAAAGGATGTATAAATGCAACATTTGTTCGAAATCTTACAATTGGCCGCAAAGTCTTAAAAGACACTTAAAGGTTGCTCACGCTTCAGAAGTGGATGAAGAATCGGATATGGAAAACCCTGTAAAACTACCTTTCACGGAAATTTTAGATGAGTCTTCTATGGAAAGTCAAAGCGTCAACATAGCTGAAAAGAATGCACATGCTTGTGCAGAATGTGGTGCATTGTACAACAGCGAAGAAGCTTTGCTCAAACATATGGAGCAGTGTGGTGAGGATGCTGATGACAGGAGTTCTGAAAGTGAGTCAGAAACAGACTCTGAAAGTGAGTCAGAAATAGACTCTGTTTGGCATGATATGGTTCAAGACGTCTACGATGACTATGATAACATATTTCAAGAAAAGGTTTCAGAATATGAAGAACAAGGACTTGAAGATGCGCGTGAAATAGCAAGTTATGACCTTCGACCCATTTATAAGCATGGACTAAAACAATTGTTTATGAGACTGTTCACCTATACCCAGCGTCTACAACAAAGCAAACATTATCAAAAGATTTTAGAGGACTTTAATTACTTTGTTGATGAAAAACATTATAAGTATTCAAAGGCATTAAAGGCGGCTATAAGGAAAAACAACGCATTCTTTGAAGAGCTACTAGATATGGAGGAGGAGGAGGATGGTAGCAGTGACGAAGAAAGTGGCATGGACAGTGAACAGAGTGAAACAGATGCAGAAAAATAGACTTATTTGACTAAACTTTATAATAAAGACTTTATAAATGTTGTAACATTTTATTAACTTAAGCGCTGTGTAATATATGTCTTGCTTTGCAACATATAAAGTCGTAAGGTTCCTGACATGGTTTTAATTGACCCTTAAACCATATATCATATATTGGGTATTATAGTTAATTTTGTATTATTATGTATTATATTAAAGAATTGTATTATTATGTAATATATTCAAGTATTGTTTTATTATGTATTATATCCAAGTATTGTTTTATTATGTATTATATCCAAGTATTGTTTTATTATGTATTATATCCAAGTATTGTTTTATTATGTATTATATCCAAGTATTGTTTTATTATGTATTATATCCAAGTATTGTATGAGAAAAATAAAAAGTTGAAAAGCATCATATGTGTTTTTATTGAACATTACAACTATGTACAATTATGATAAAAACAAAACTATTTCAAATACATATTATGTTAGTACATGTGCAGAAGAACTTAACTTAAAATTTTATAACAACTGACTTCACATGAACATAGATAATGTTAATTTCATAGTCTACATATGAAGGCAATTTAATTTGAACTACATATCAAATGTACATGTTCATATGAGTCAAAGCTAAGTTCTTGTCAAGCTTCAAAACCTTCGGTCCAATCTTCTGCACTGTGATGAAATCAAAGCATTTATTAAGCTCGTCATGCTGTTAAAACTGTATACAGTCATCTCCCTGTCTACTCAACCATCTTCTGACAGTCACTGCATTTATACAAATCCATTTTCTGAAGCATGAGATCCACTGACGTCATTTGCTTCTTCAACATGTGCCAGTCTTTCAATGACAATAAAATTCCCTTCTTGGTAGGATATAACCTCCCAGATGCATGATTCGTAATATATTTACGAATGTTAACCATCACTTTCTGTTGATAATTCACCAATTTAATATATGTTTCTCCATTAATGGGTATCATAACCGGTGAATCGTCTACACGCATCTTCTTCATGGTGGTATCAGCTTTACGCTCCGGTTCTCGCTTCATATTAGGCTCTGTCGTATTTTTTCGCATTTTACACGGCGGCGTCATAGCTGGTAACTCATCTCTTTTTATCTTTCTAAGATGTGGTCGCTTTTGACGCTGCTGACGTGACTTCGCCTTAGACTTTACCATGGGCATTGCCTTAGACTTTGCTGTAGGTATTGTCTCAGGCTTTGCTATAGAATTTTCTGCAGGCATTGCCATAGATGGTAGTTGTTGTTCACTCACTGCAGACATGTTCACTCTTCAGTATCTTGATACAGAATGTGCGTTATGTCTGAGGGTAGGTACCTTTTATGCTCTATAGGGAGCTGTCACACTCGAGGTTGGACACACTATGTCCTAAAATGTTTAGAAATAACTTTACCATATGCGACTTTGCAGCTAATTGTAAGATTTCGAACAAATGTTGCATTTATACATCCTTTCGGTTCAACCTACACTATTCAAATGATGAGAAAGTCTTTCAACATAGCTTTATATACAACTTGTTGAACATGTTGAACAACTTGTTGAACATGTTGAACATGTTGAACAAGTTGAACATGTTGAACATGTTGAACATGTTGAACATGTTGAACAAGTTGAACATGTTGAACTTGTTGAACATGTTGAACATGTTGAACAAGTTGAACATGTTGAACATGTTGAACATGTTGAACATGTTGAACAAGTTGAACATGTTGAACATGTTGAACATGTTGAACATGTTGAACATGTTGAACAAGTTGAACATGTTGAACATGTTGAACATGTTGAACAAGTTGAACATGTTGAACATGTTGAACAAGTTGAACATGTTGAACATGTTGAACATGTTGAACAAGTTGAACATGTTGAACATGTTGAACCTGTTGAACATGTTGAACAATTTGTTGAACAATACCACGACGTAATATCTTTCAAAAATTATTCGAACACGTGTTTTGAATGGGCTTGCCATTCGAACACGTCTTTAAAATGGGCTTGCCATTCGAACACGTCTTTTGAATGGGCGCAGTTTTCCTACATAACTATCCACATTTTTACTTTTCATTTTCCAACAATCAACCGATCAACCAAGTGGTAGAATCGTCTGAAACGTGTAAAAAACTAAATTTGTTAAAGTTGGTTTAGAACCCTGATTTTTACCTTACTACACCATGGTAAAATGTTCAAACTTATTTTATACATCATATGTTGTCAAAAACAAAATTTGTTAAAGTTGGTCTAGAACCCTTATTTTTATCCTACTACACCATGGTAAAATGTTTAAACTTATTTTATACATCATATGTTGTCAAAAAACAAAATTTGTTAAAATTGGTCTAGAACCACCATTTTTACCCTACTACACCATGGTTAAATGTTCAAACTTATTTTATACATCATATTTTGTCAAAAAACAAAATTTGTTAAAATTGGTCTAGAACCACCATTTTTCCACTACTATGACTTTAGAATATTCAAATAAGTAGCGTGCTAAAATGTTCAAACTTATGTTATATATCATATGGTGTTAAAAACTAAATTTGCTAAAGTTGGTCTAGAACCACCATTTTTCTACTACTATGACTTTAGAACATTCAAATAAGTAGAATGCTAAAATGTTCAAACTTATTTTATATATTATATGTTATCAAAAAACTACATTTGTTAAATGTGTTTTAGAAGTGTCATTTTCCAACTACTATAACTTAAAACATAACATTGGACTTAACGTAGGGAAAATCCCACGCTCTGGAACGAGTGCACTCTGATTTTTATTGATCGTTCCCACGGTCTAGGCCTTTGATGTTTTCAAATTTATCGATCGTTCCCACGGTCTGAACGAGTGCACTCTGAAATTATCGATCGGTTTTCCCTCACACTCTGTACGAGTGCACTCTGAAATTATCGATCGGTTTTCCCCCACACTCTGTACGAACGCACTCTGAAATTATCGATCGGTTTTCCACCACACTCTGTACGAGTGCACTCTAAAATTTCTCAGTCGGTTTCCCCACACTCTGTACACATGTACTTATTCCTATGCTGTGTGGTTAGAACCATTGAAATATGACTAATTAAATATTATCATAATAATAGTGAAAATAGACATAGAAATATAGCCATTATGTTAAAAAAAAAAAACAAACAAAAAAAAAAAAAAAAAACAGTCACAGTCACATAATGTCACAGAGTCACATGATGTCACAGTCACATGTTGTCACATAATGTCACAGAGTCATAAAAGTGAACAAAAAACCAAAAAAAAGTTTGCCCCGATGTGGTATCGATCCCGGGACTCTCAGGTTGCTAGCCGTTTGCTCTGCCAAGTGAGCTATCGCGGCTTGACTATTAAACGATCTGATAATGACATACATACTTGAAACTAATTATGTTCACATAGCAATTACATAGTCATATAGCTATATGACTATGTCCGATACATGCCATGTCTTGGTCCGGGGGGGGGGTCCGATACATGTCATGTCTTGGTCCTGGGGGGGGGGTCCGATACATGTCATGTCTTGGTCCTGGGGGGGGGGGGGGTCCGATACATGTCATGTCTTGGTCCTGGGGGGGGGGTCCGATTCATGTCATGTCTTGATCCTGGGGGGGGGGGGGGGTCTTCTAAGATTGAGGACCCATGATATGAAAGTGATGCCCGAGGGCGGGTTCGATCCATTGACCTTCAGATCATGCTTCAGCATTACGGGTCCTATGCTCTACCAACTGAGCCATTCAGGCCAGAAGGTTTATGATCGGGAAAATTTTCCTCATATACATGATTGACAGGTCGTGTGACACATCATTGACAGGTCATGTGACACATGATTGACAGGTCACGTGACGAATGACGTCATGATGACGTCATTGACACGGGCGCGCGCTTTAATATCTGTTCCAGAACATCCTATGACGTCATTATGACTCACTGTGCTTGAACTCTCATGAGAGTTCTAGCACACCTTGTTACGTCATGATGACGTCACTTCCTGTGCCAGAACTCTCGTTTCTTCCCTACTAGGAATAGAATATGGTCAACACAGAAGAGGGGTGAGTGCGGCTGTTCGAATTTACCAGATGTAGTTTTCGGATGTAGTCACCGGATGTACTTACCAGATGCATTTGCAGGGTGTATTTATGATCAGTGTCGTAATTCTTCCAGACTGTCAGAGAAAAGAAGTTCCTGATTTGAGACGGATCTGATTACGCCAGGAACCGAGCAGGGTATTTTTGTATATTAGCTCGTTCTTCTCCGCTCCAGTGTAATATGAACCACAGATTTACTCCGTACTGTTTTTTTTTTTTTGGCAGTTTCTTTTTGCATATCCCATACTGAAGTAGAAGTAACATTGCAAATCATGCCCCGGGGGATAGCTGCCATTTTGTTAGTATTTTTATCAGTGTTCACCAAGTTTTCATAATGTAGTGACATAGGCGTAGATGATGGGGGGGGGGGGGGGGGGGAGTATGTGAACGAACCATGTAGCCAGAAGGCCAGACGGATCAGAAATATCCTCTTTTTCGCCATCACATACCTCCCTTGTATTGTGACGCCGCATCTGTGTTGCAGCTCATTATTAGATTTTCATTATTCAAAACAAACAGGATCTCTAACAAAGTCTTCGTAAGCGGTACTTTGGCTTGTACCTATGACGTTGGTGTGGATGTGGTGAATGAAGCTTTGTATGCGGTTAGATGCGCAAAATTTGCATATGAATTCTTTACACGGAAGTGCATTGGCTCTCTGTGCGTGTTATAATACAATTTTATTTATTTAATTTATCTAAACCATTAAAACATAAATAACATAATTAAAATGTTTTATTTCTTTCAACTATTCGCGCTGTTTTCAAACGAGATCAACCACACGGAGAACCAATATCAGTAAGACAGACAACCGATATCAATAAGACGGACAACCGATATCAATCAGACGGACAACCGATATCAATCTGGTGGACAACCGCTACCAATCAGATGGACAATCGATATCAATCAGACGGACAACCGATATCAATAAGACGGAGAACCGATATCAATCAGACGGGCAATCGATATCAATTAAACAAACAACCGATATTGATCAGACGGACAACCGATATCAAACAGACGGAGAACCGATATTAATCAGACGGAGAACCGATATCAGTAAGACAGACAACCGATATCAATAAGACGGACAACCGATATCAATCAGATGGACAACCGATATCAATCTGCTGGACAACCGCTACCAATCAGATGGACAATCGATATCAATCAGACGGACAACCGATATCAATAAGACGGAGAACCGATATCAATCAGACGGGCAATCGATATCAATTAAACAAACAACCGATATTGATCAGACGGACAACCGATATCAAACAGACGGAGAACCGATATTAATCAGACGGAGAACCGATATCAGTAAGACAGACAACCGATATCAATAAGACAGACAACCGATATCAGTAAGACGGACAACCGATATCAATCAAATGGACAACCGATATCAATCAGATGGACAACCGATATCAATCAGACGGAGAACCGATATCAATCTGATGGACAACCGCTATCAATCAGATGGACAACCGATATCAATCAGACGGACAACCGATATCAATCAGATGGACAACCGATATCAATCTGATGGACAACCGCTATCAATCAGACGGAGAACCGATATCAATCAGACGGACAACCGATATCAATCAGACGGACA
Source organism: Protula sp. h YS-2021 (assembly GCA_949752745.1). NCBI lineage: Eukaryota > Metazoa > Annelida > Polychaeta > Sabellida > Serpulidae > Protula > Protula sp. h YS-2021. Next base: position 27,593,753 of record OX457033.1, on the reverse strand, counting down.
ACCGATATCAATCAGATGGATAACCGATATCAATGAGACAGACAACCGATGTCAATTAAACAGACAACCGATATCAATCAGACGGACAACCGATATCAAACAGACGAACAACCGATATTAATTGGACGCACCCCAGATAGCAGTCCCACATGGGAACTACGCATAATATATGTGGGTATTCCCACGTACCCACGCATAAATAATGTGTATTTTGTTGGGGAATTCCCACGTAGTTACGTGGGATTTAGGAGAATTTGAGACTCTTTCCGATGTGTAATATGCACATGTGAACCCATGCATTTTATACGCATATATTTCCGTGCATTTTATATGTGGGAATTCCCACGCATATTAAGCATGGAATTTTAAAGGGACGACCCACCCTGGACATACACGATAACTCCATCGAATACACAGACATGTACCTTTATAACTATAGTTCATTTATAAAGTACTCCTTAAAGGATTTCTTTATAAAAATTTTAGTGAAATTGGTATTTCCATGTCTAACTTTCCTTTATACTTAGAAAAAAGGCAGCCCTCCACCAAAATATGCAGAATGTAGCAAATTTAAATATATTATCGCTCAATGGCGGCTGTTTCCGGTCTGCGATAATAAGCCCACATTGCCAGACTGCGCATAATATACGTGTATTTTACATGGGAATGCCCATATGGGAAATCCCACGTAAAATATACGTGTAATATACAAATGACTTCTAATAAAATTTCACGTGGGAATTCAAAAGTATAATATGCATATAATATGCGTTAATTACCCATGCATTTAAGAAGTGGGCAATTATACGTATATTATACAGTGGAATGCCCACGGTGGGCATTACGCGGGAAAAACCATGCAGTTTACGGGTGTATCTACCCGTGCATTTTATGCGTGGGAAAGCTTATGTATATTATATGTAGAGTTTACACGGAAATCACACCGTGGGAATGTCGTGTGACGTGTGTTTCAATGGAGAGGCTTCGTTTCCCATGGCAGTCGGATACGTAACACCACCATGGCTGGGACTAGCGAGAGCATATCCCACATACGGGTTTATTTCGAGTCGTTGTTCGCTGACCGAATTTTTAACAGCGACTCGATGGTTTAGTTTTTCTGTATCACTTTACCGAGAATGTGAGAGCTTTATTTCTAGTCATTTATTTTTAGGTGACGATCCGTTACGTACCACTAAGTGGCAAGGATTTCGTCTGTGTAAAAGATCATCCGTGCTTTATTAGGTTTTTCAAGCAATTGAGCAACTAAGGAAGGGTTTTAGGTCCAGGTTAAAGTGTAAGTGAACAAACGAGAGCTTTTGCGAAATAAAACTGACTATTTATGCTTTAAACGCCTTTCACGAGTAGAAGCATATTTTCCATCTCAGAGTTGCCTTCCTGCCCTCTTACCCCCCCCCCCCCACCCCCCAAAAATGGATGTTGTTGGAAAAATGGAAATGATGATTGACGTTTAATACTGTAATCTCATTGGCCAGAATAGGTCAAGATGCCTGGACTTTGTTTACATATTTACGCGGTGTGATACCGAAACAGAGTGCAATATTTCGGAAGAACCCGTCTAATTCGAAAACGCGAACTGCGCCTTTACTCGTAACAAACCTTTTAAGAACAAAACTTTTAATTAGACTATAACTCAAGGGTTGGGAATAAACATACAAAAGGTTATCATTCTGAAGGGAAAGTAAATATCTGGAAGGCAGTCTTGCACTGAATCAGAATGTTTTGATTGGTCATCACGGCACAGCGTGGCTCCTTCTCCAGTCCTTCCAGAGACACGGTCCGCCATTCGCAAGCAGCCGTCAGCGTTTGAAAGCGCGTGTTAAAGTGATCAGCAACAAGCAACGTGCCATCTGGATCAACACCACATAGCCATGGATAGACGATGAGGCGATCAGCACAGCCATGGCAACCGTGTATGGCAACCATTTCCCCATCATGTCTGTATTGCAAAATAGTGTGACTTGGTCTCTGGCCTATATAAATATAATCGGGAGTCACTTGGAGAGTGTTGCAGAAAGACGACTCGTAGCTGTCCATGCTTATCTGACGAACTACCTGCGGTCTGGCCTTGCCGGCCTGGTGCTGTAATACATAGATTTTCTCCTCCTCGTCTTCCAGCGCATAGATACATCGATGCAGTGTTGACACGTCACAAAACACCCCATCCAGAACCTTCAGCTTTTGAAATTTACTTCCATTGGGGACGAACAGAAAAAGGCCGATTGATGTCGCTACAATGACGTCATCACCAATAGGAGCCATTGATCGGCAATAGCCTGTATCGGCGACCTCTAATTTCTTCATCCTCAAGCCTTGAAGGTTACAAATGTGGATATGGTTTTTGCCACTATCAGCAAACCACAGCTGATTGTCGATCCTCGTGAATCGGAGAGAATGAAAGCCCAGGTCTCTCTTATCATCAAGTCTGGCATTAAATGCTGTTAGACCAGACAGACGAAGGGGCAGAGATCGCGAAGGGCCGTCTGTGTCGGTGATGGTTCCAATGGTGTTGACCAGAGGCGGGCTGGGTTTGAATCTTCCACAGAATGCCTTTTCGTACACAATAGGCCTATTCGCCTTACTTGTAAAATGTCGCAGAGCCTCACCCAAGCCGCACGTCATGGCGCAGAGTAAGCTGGCTCCTTGAGCCCTGGTCACAGTGACGTCACACAACTGTTTTAAGCTCTTCAGGTTTTTAACACTACACTCCAGCCTATAAAGACACTGTTGAATTTCACGCAGTTGTTTTGATTTGACGATGTTTAAGTCTCGCATGGCAGAATTGAAGTCCCGTTCGATTTCTGCCATTGCTTGTTTTCTTTTCTCTTCAATTTCTTTCTCCAACTTTACATAGTCTTCTTCTATTTCTTTCGCGCGCGCGCCAACGTCGCACTTCGTCTGTTCCGCAGCATCAATGAGATCTGCTAGATTTTGAACGTCACTTTCCACTGCTGACGTCACTGTGTCTATAGCGTCCTCAATAGCGTCAATTTTGTGTGTTTTTTGTTTATCTTCGCTGCACGTTTTACAAATAAGCCGGTGACAAGCTGTGCAATAGAACTCCACTGCATTGCCCGGATGCGTCTGGCAGTATTCATGCGTGTCTAAAACCGTACGCCAGTCTGATAAACTTCTCCAGGTGTGGTTTTTAAGGTTTGAAAAACTGTCGTGAGTATTTCTGCAGGTTTGACAAAAGCTTTCTTTGCAATCGCCGCATGACCATTTCGCCACCTCCGATCTACACCTGTGGCACTTCGCGTCATTGGTTTCAAAACTGAGTAATTGTTTAATATTATCCAAGGATTTGGTATTGTTTTCTGGTGTAAACTCGGTGCAGACGGAACACGTGAAGCCATTCTCATCGCTTTCACCAGCGTGCGTCATGCCGTCGACGCAGGACGTGCAGAAGACGTGCAAGCACGACAGCATGATCGGCTCACTAAGCACGTCATCACATTTTGGACACATGACGCTGTCTTGCCCTTGTGAGTTATTTTCAGCCATGTTGAAGATCTAAAACAAATCAAAAGAAAACACCACAATTTGAAACTTGTATTTCTATACATAATTTTGCAAACACTACCAATAATGTGTTCTATTAAAAATAAAAATTTTCAAAGGCAAATAAAGCGATGGGCAATTATGGTAAAACAACCTGCTGGTACAAAATTCAACACGTCGAACCAAATATTCCAGACTGTTTGCTCACACACTTAACTCGAAAGCGGTGTTTGCACTGCTGAGGGGAATGCCATTTGGGATTTGGGAAGTAGGCAGAGGTCAACGTTAAACAAACCTTAACATTTTTACCCCCCCCCCCACCCCACCCCCACTCTCTGTTCGCTAGGGGTGTGTTCCGTGGCACGAGTACGGGTGGGTTCGGTCCCACAGACTTAATGTACGAGAAGGTGTTCGGGGATCCATCCCCCTCACCCACCCTCAATCCAAATAAAACCTCGTGACTGGTAAAAATGTGGTAAAAACTGCTGAATAAAAGCGAAACTAAAATAAACATTGAAAACAGACACAAAATGAAACCAGGCCAAGAACCTGAGAGTATGTGATATGCATATAAGGACATGTATCCATCCAAAAAGGCGACGGCTAAAAAGGCGAAGGTCAAAAGGGCGACGCTAATAATGTTGCCGAGCGCAGGCGTGGACAAAATGGCTCAGAGATCATGTTTAAGTTATTGATTTTAAAAAGCCTGTTAAAAAGAAACAAATAACAACATTATTGAACACTCTCTTTCTCTACCTCGCCCTAATTCAAGCACTCCAAGCTTCTTTCCATTCCTCATGCCCCCTACCACCTTACCTTCCCGTCCCTCCTCTCCTCCCGTCCCCTCCCCACCTTCCATCCCCGTCCGTTCTCTTTCCACCGTCCCCTCCCCACCTTCCCTCCCAGTCCTTTAACTTCTTCCGTCCCCTCCCCCACCTTCCATCCCCGTCCGTTCTCTTTCCACCGCCCCCTCCCCACCTTACCTTCCCGTCCCTTCTCTTTCCACCGTCCCCTCCCCACCTTCCCTTCCCGTCCCTCCTCTCCTCCCGTCCCCTCCCCAACTTCAATCCCCGTCCCTTCTCTTTCCACCGTCCCCTCCCCCCCCCCCCACCTTCCCTCCCCGTCCCTTCTCTTTCCACCGTCCCCTCCCCACCTTCCCTTCCCGTCCCTCCTCTCCTCCCGTCCCCTCCCCAACTTCAATCCCCGTCCCTTCTCTTTCCACCGTCCCCTCCCCCCCCCCCACCTTCCCTCCCCGTCCCTTCTCTTTCCACCGTCCCCTCCCCAACCTTCCCTCCACGTCCTTCCTCTCCCCCGTCCCCTCCCACCCTTCCCTCCCCGTCCCTCCTCTTCCACCGCCCCTTCCCCGCCCCTCCTCTCCCCCCGTCCCCTCCCACCTTCTCTCCTCGTCCCTTCTCTTTCCCCCGTCCCCTCCCCACCTCACCCCCTCCTCTCCTCTCGTGCTCTGATTATAGATCTTCACCAGCACAAACTGCCTTCATTGCCATATATTTCTTAGATACATATGTTAAAATTATTTTCAGATTTTGGTTGAAGGGTCATTATGTCCACTGTTGCACTAGGGGACGTTATGGGCATCGCTTTTTTATAGACGTTGCCTTTACGGGTGTCGCCATTTTGGAGTGGCCTGTGTGCACTTATTAGGGCCCGAGAATGTACACTCCCTATTAACGGACCTATCGTCTCGGTATTTTATTCGTACACGCTTATGCACTCTTCCCGGTATCTGTAGGAACTGATCTCTTAAAAACAGACCCATTTCTAACGAGAACCTATTTCTCAAAATCGAAACATAAGCACTTGGCAAAAAAAAAAAAAGATCACAATTTTAAAATCACTTTCTCTCTTCGAGCAGACTGTCAAAAGCTTTCCAGCCTGATTTTGGTTTTTTTTTTTTTCAGAAAAGGCAGTTTATTTTCAGATTCCGAAATCTTTCTAAGAAACTTTTTGCCAGTTCGAAATCTTTCCAAAAATATAGTTTTGCTTCTTACTCTGTGAAACGGCGGCCCTCGACCTCTCCCACATCCTCCACCTCACCCCCCCCCGACCCTGACTATAGCATAATGCGTAACTGAAGCTGACAGTTGATATGAACTTTAGTGTACTTAAAATGACCAGGCAAGATTTTGCATTCACACGTCGCTCTTCACTCCTGTGTTTTTACTTTGCCCAAGCTAGACGAAAGGTTGAAAATGATGGTTAAAAAAAAAAAAAAAAGATAACGTAATTGACACTTCACAAAACCAACACAGGCATTTCGCTATGCCCGCCATATTTAGCGTGTGCAAATAAAGCACACTTCATTTATGTAAATGTACAGTATGGCTGTTGGCAAATGAGAGAGGTTTGCAAAAGCTGCTGCAGCCCTTTCGCGTTGCATTTCTTGATAAAAACAATGATAGTTATCTGCTTCGCGTTTTAATCATGAAAAGGAAAACAAAGGCGAAAATAAAAAGCGAGATGCACAACCTCAGATCAAGTACTACTTATGTGCGAAACTTAGGATTCCCGGGGTCAATGTGGTCAGAAGAGTACTAAAGACAAAATGACGCAACAGTAAAGAAAAAGAAACGTCCAAAACATTGGCCCCGTGCAACTTCAGTTAACTCTTTGCAAGTCTTGGACTTGGTCCCTAAATGCACCTTTCTTGTTTTCTTCTGCATTTACTTTTCATTATTACCTTTCTTGATTTTCTTTACAGACGCATGTAGCGCCATTTTAATGATGCATGTAGCGGAATTTGAATGACGTATGTAGCTGTATTTGAATGATGCATGCAGCGGTATTTGAATGATGCATGTAGCGGTATTTGAATGACGCATGTAGCGGCATTTGAACGATGCCTTTATTGTCTATATCACACAACTACAGCCAAAATCTTGTAATCGACCCCCCGTTTGTGAGATTTTTACCACCGAGCCCTCAATGGGCGCGTGCGGGTTTTTATTGAACCTAACTGGTACTCATACACTGTTTCTTATAAATAGGCTCTTTTTTCTGCACTGCCCCTCCCCCACCCCGGCCAAGATATCCAAGGATAATATGGCCCTCCTTACAGTGGGAATAGGAGGCAAAATATCCTGGCATATCTTGGCCTCCTCTGGGATATCTTGACACCCACTTACAAGAATTTACGAACAAATCCCAGGGATCTGCCCTAAAATCCTTGACAAAAACTTAGGAATGCATATGACAGGATCCGTACACTTCACATACAAGTATTACACCATGTTTATGATATAACTGGTATCCCGACAAAAGGCCTCGCGACAAAACGCCTCGCGACATAACGCCTCGCGATAAAACGCCTCGCGACATAAGGTCTCAGGACAAAACGCCTCAAAATGTAAAGTGCGACAAAACGCCTCACTCGTATAAACTCCCTATTTTCCCCTACTTTTCTTACTTTGACTAAATGACTTGTTTTTTTTAGCCAGTCTGGCGACTTTCGAGGATTAGATGCCATGCTATACTCCGATATCTCTGACATTCACTGACTCTGATCGGACTACTCTTTGAATGCAAGACCAGCAAAGGAAGCATTTCTTTGTTTTTGCTCTTCTTCCTTTGTAGAATAAAATATCTTGGCGTAGAAAAAAATGAGCAAAAATGTCAGAAAAAATGGAAAAACAGTACGAGCAAAAATTCGGAAACAAGTTCAATGACAAATGTGTATTAGGCGAACAATGAGTGTACGATAAAAAGTAAGAAAAATGGGGGAAATATGGAGTTTATACGAGTGAGGCGTTTTGTCGCACTTTACATTTTGAGGCGTTTTGTCGCACTTTACATTTTGAGGCGTTTTGTCGCGAGGCCTTATGTCGCGAGGCGTTTAGTCGCGGATTCGAGATAACTACAATGAACTCTTATGCTGCTGGGATTTTATTTTATTTCTTTTTTTTTTTTTTTTTTTTTTTTTTTTTTGTACAATGCTGGTCGTATTTACTGTGTAAGGGTTAGTGTAGTAAGAAATAAATTATGTAAAATATATTCTGTTTAGTTTTTTTATTTACACAGGGCCAAAATATCCTAAAATGACATGGCTTCCATAGGGGCGAGGGGGGCGGCAAGTTATCCTGAGGGAGGGGGGTTGGGGGGCAAGACATCCCAGGATATCTTATCTTCGGGCAAGATATTCTGTTACATCGGCGGGTCCCGGAACACCAGTCACAGCAATCGTCCTCTCTCACTCCCCTATTCAAATCTCGCTTCAGACTCCATACGACAATTAAGAAATTAATAGCACTCGCCTGTCTTTACCTGTCAGATTCCAGTAATTAATAAAAAAAAACCGTGATTAACAATGGTTAAATTTGTTTGTTATATCCGTCAATCCTACGAAACAAATCTTTATGAAATCAATAGAATACTTACCTAAAACTCTTGAAATATCTTTCAGTAGATGTAAACCGTATGCTAGTATTCAGACAGTACATTCAGTATTGTTCTCTGTCTATCGTTCTCCACTTCAGTGCAATTTTACCGTGAAATAGCGACGCACCATATGTGCTTAGCGATATTACAACAATGAAGTGCTAGTGATATTAGAGAGCTTCTGCAAGAAGTTTTCTTCTTCTTCTTCTTCTTCTTCTTCTTCTTCTTCTTTCTTTCTTTCTTTCTTTCTTTCTTTTTCTTGTCTTTTTTAGTCGGGGTGAGGGGAGAGGAGAGGAGGGGGAGGGAGGGAGAGCGTTATTATGCACAGATATACCTTAGTATGCGCTACGTGGGCCGAAGTTAAAATAATCATATAGAATCATTTATGCACATGAAGTTCTGTTTAACAAACCCATACAGCTGTATATAGAAACATTAAGATAACATAAAAAATACTACGAGAATAATTACTGCGCTAGGACATACAAGCAGTCAATAAACTGTTCACTTTTCAAAGCATTTCGAGCATTTGTTCACCATCTGTTCGAAAAGTAGTTAAGAATTAAAGTACGTTATGTTCTTATTTTAAGGAGATTTCATTGAAATACGAGATAATTTAAGTCGGTTACCGCAAACGTGAGCACCAGCCCGAGCCGTTTCTTAATCAGTCAAAGAAAGAAATTTCTGTCCAAATTCTTACATAGTATTTTTACAGCTGAATTTTCTTATTAAAATTCGAAAAAATACCTTTAGCATGTGTTTGTAAGAAATTCGGGACATGATAAAATAGACCAATATGCCAAATGTCCAATGCTGGTGGAAATCCGGCAATTTCGGATAGAAATTTGTGGTCTCCGATATCAGTGGAGCTCTGGAATAAAAATTTGTTACTTTTTTGGGGGAGGGGGCGGGGCGGGGAGGCGGGGTTGAATTGTTTGTACATGTGATGGCTGACTGTCGTGTGTGGAATTTAGAATTTTCTGCCAATTTTTTTTTTTTTTTCGCTCGATCCTTCAGGGCTTGTGTAAGAAAATCTGTCTATATTTGTACTTGCCAGTGATCGCGGTCACAAGTCACCTTTTGCTTGTATGGTATGTGATTTTTCCTGTTTTATGCACGTTTTTGCATGCTGGCATGTGTGGTTTGTGGTTTTTATGCTGATCTTTTATGTTTTATGTACGTTTTGCATGCTTACATGTGTGGTTTTATGGGGTCGTTTCTGTTTTATGCACGTTTTTACATGTTTACATGTGTGGTTTTATGCTGGGTTTTTCTTTAATGCACGTTTTTTACATGCTTACATGTAATGATTTTATGCAGCTCTGAAGAATTTAACACCCTTTTCTTACCAATTTTTCAAAAATAAAATTTTTCTTAAAAAACGGGAAGTAAAACGTTAAGTAAAACGAGAAGTTTTTGCTTGCTGTTAAATATCTCTAGTGGCCTAACATTTGCTTGCAGTTAACAAAGTTTAGGTATTTGTTTGGTGGGGGAGAGGGTATGGGTGAGGAGGGAGGTAAATCGGCAGCTTGATGGCAAATAACCATTGCTGTGACTTATGTATACATATACATACATATATATATATATATATATATATATATATATATATATATATATATATATATATATATATATATATATATATATATATATATATATAGGTTTATCTATTTTATTTATTGACGTCACATCGTTCGCTTTGTAAAGGACCTGTCATGTTTGTGACGTCACATCATTTGCTGTGTAGAAGACGTCTCATTCTTGTTACGTCACATTGTTCGCTATGTAAGTTCGTCTCAATTCTTGTGACACCACATGGTTCGCTGTGTAAATGACCTCTAATTTTTGTGACGTCACGTGTTAAGGTAACCTAAATCTGAAAAAGAAAACTTACCATTTTTCCTGATTTTCAATTATTCTTTCCTTGGAGAATCAGAATTGATCTGCAGCAAAATTTTCCCAGATTTTATTTCTTTATTATTATTATTATTATTACGACCTCTAATTTTTGTGACGTCACGTGTTAAGGTAACCTAAATCTGAAAAAGAAAACTTACCATTTTTCCTGATTTTCAATTATTCTTTCCTTGGAGAATCAGAATTGATCTGCAGCAAAATTTTCCCAGATTTTATTTCTTTATTATTATTATTATTATTATTATTATTATTATTATTATTATTATTATTATTATTATTATTATTATTATTATTAATCTTGAACCCACATACATTACAAATGGCGACGAGGATTACTGGATAAGTCGAAACTAATTAAGATACTGCCTTGCTCTACATTGTATATAAAAAAACTTTGTGCATAAACAAACTCAACATGGCCGGAGTTATCGGTAAAATTGAGCCGTTTGATGAACAAAACGACGATTGGGATAGTTACTGTGAACGTCTGACGCAATTTTTCGCTGTGAATGAGATACCTGTAATAATTTGATTTTCCAATTATTATGCGCGTTATTATGATGAGAAATTACAATGATTAGCAAAACAGAAATATCATTTTATTCTTAAGCATCACGGTAACATTTAGTCTTCTGCTTTTCAGAAGAGCTTTACAATTATTTTAAAACTTCCTATCACAACAATATACTAGTTCCGTTCACAGTCAGGTCTTTGTTATCATCCACGCGATCTCTTTTTCAGGACGCTTCCTTCACAGTCCTTCTTGTTTCCCAAACACCACTCTTTTTTACTTTACGGCTGCTCCTTTTTTATACCTGTTGATTTAGCCAAACACGTCTGACTATACAAATCGTGAACAATACATATTATTATATAATTACAATCGAACTCCAGGATATTCATGCATATTTAGGGTACAAACTAATGAGCATAAGAGACGTTAAAACACAGCGCAAGCCAACAAAGCTTTATTCATTTCATAGGTCAAAAGTGTATTTCTAGCCCAGACACGGAACGTCGCTTTGTAGTGCGTCTTAGACTGAAAACCCTTTGAATTGATATCAAACCCATACCAATGCACAACATGAATGGCTCATCCCATGTTAATTGTTTTATGCGCCATTCATTAAAGCATACCAAGTGCATGCATTCACAGACTTATCTATTAAGAATAATAAATACATTTAACACACACTAAATATTACTATTTCGAACCATACAAGGTTTTGTCGTTATAAGGGCTTCCTAAACTTTGCGGAAAATTCCCTTATAACATACCCAACGGAAAGAAAACACCAGCTCTTTTCACCCTACTCGGAGGTAAAACTTATAAACTGCTCAAAAACCTTCGTTTCACCAGAAGCATCGCACGAGAAAACATTTGATGAACTAGTTACAAGCCTGAAAATCATTTTTCGCCAAAACCTCTAGTTACTGCTGAAAGGTATCGTTTTCACAAGCGCATGCAAAATGACGGTGAATCAGTTTTAGACTACGTGGCTGCGTTAAAACAACTAACAATCCACTGTGGGTATGAAGGCGCTGCACTTTCCGAGAATTTGCGTGATCAATTTATCGTTGGTGTGAACAATGCGCATGTGCAAAAACAACTATTATCTAAAGACGATTTAGACTTTACAACTGCAGTGAAAATAGCAACGTCATACGAGCAGCCATGTTCTGAAACGGAGAAGATTAATCCCAAGGGGAGTGATGACGTACATTACGTACAGAAGAACCCCAAACGACCGACTCACACTAGGGTTCCGGAGAAGAAACAGAAGCATCCAAAGCGTTGCATCCGCTGCAACGGAGACCACGACCAACGCTCTTGCCGATTCATTAACACTGAGTGTCGTCACTGCGGCAAAATCGGGCATATTGAGCGGGCTTGCCTGAGCAAACGAAAACGAGAGCAACCCACACAGACAGGCGCAAGACCAAAAACTAGACCCCGCTCTGGTAAACGGTCAGAGAAAGTCCATCAGCTGGACAAAAATTCAGATGAGGAATGCCTCGACGATGTGTTTCTACGCGAATGGAATATCGGCGCCGGAGAAAACGGATAAATTGATGATCTATCTGAAAGTACAGGGACAACCTATCCCGATGGAGATCGACACGGGCAGTGCTCTCACGATTATGCCAGAATGCGTTTTCAAGAAACATTTTCCAGGGAGAACGCTTGAAAACAGCAGTGTCACGTTACAGACATACAGCGGTGAATTACTTTAACCCGTGGGAAAGTTCGAGTCACACGTCAAACTTCATGGACAAAAGAAAAAACTTACATTTCAGGTCGTGAGAAATGGTTTCAACTCACTCTTTGGGAGAGACGCGTTGAGAACATTTCAACTGAACTGGGCTTAGATTAAGTGCGTGACCGTTGCTGAACAGGTAAACAAAGTGAACAGTAGCCACACAAGTAAGGCGAAAGATCATGACTCAAAGGTCACAGAAATCATAAATCGCCATCAAGCCGTGTTTAAGCCAGGAACAGGAAAGCTCCAGGGCATCACTGCTAAATTCCGACTAAAAGATGACGCCCAGCCTGTTTTCTTCAAAGCCAGACCAGTGCCTTATGCTATCCGCGGAAAGGTGGAGACGGAACTTGATAGGCTACAGAGAGAAGGGATCATCTCAAAAGTGGAACACTCGGATTACGCCAGTCCAATAGTCACTGTAGTGAAGAAGTCCGGTGACATCAGGATATGCGCCGATTACAAACAAACACTGAATCCACAGCTCGTACCTGAGCAGTACCCGCTTCCTCTTATTCAGGATATTTTTGCATCCTTTGCAGGTGGGCAGAAATTCTCGAAACTAGATGTCCGACAAGCCTGCCTTAATATGGAAGTAGATGCGGAGTACAGGAAATACATCACTCTCGCCACTCACAAGGGACTATACACATACAATCGCCTACCTTACGGAGTTACAGACTCGGCAGCTAAGTGGCAAAGGGTGATGGATACAATCCTAGAAGGAATCCCAGGTGTGAAGTGCATTATTGACGACATTGTCGTAACAGGTCCCAGCGACGACGAGCATCTTAGGCGTCTAGAAACCGTGATTTCTCGCCTAGAAAAATACGGGATTAAAGCAAACGCAGAGAAGTGTGAATTCTTCAAGCCGGCAATCGATTTTTGCGGACACAGAATCACATCAGAAGGCTTGCAGCAGGACACAAGGAAAACGCGAGCAATACTCGAAGCTCCCATCCCCACTACTGTGAAGCAGGTGAGAAGTTTTCTCGGTCTGATCAGCTATTATCATCGCTTTCTACCAAATATCTCAAAGATATTGGCACCTCTCTACGCACTGACTGAGAAAAACACTCGCTTTGTATGGGAAAAAGAACATGAAGCATCTTTCGTAAAGGCAAAACGTGCTATAGCGTCTGACCGCGTGCTAACACACTACGATCCTAAGTTACCGGTATACGTGCAGTGTGATGCAGAACCGAATGGAATCGGTGTAGCGATGTCCCACAAAATGCCGGATAACACAGAAAGACCCGTTGTATTTCTCTCACGCACGCTAAAGAAAGCCGAGCGCTACTACAGTCACATCCACAAAGAGGCCCTGGCAATTGTGTGGGGGATAAAGAAGCTGTATCATTACCTCTACGGTCGACACTTCTACCTAGTGGTCGACAACAAGCCGTTGTCGGCGATATTCCATCCAGAGAAAGGAATACCGGCAATGACAGCAACACGCCTACAAGGATATGCCGTATTTTTAACGGGGATGCATTACACAATAATGCACAGACCGGCACGCGACCACATGAACTGTGACAGCCTCTCACGATTACCATTACCACGCAACAGCGCAAACGACAACCAGGTTGACGGAGCCGATATATTTGAGCTACGACAGCTCGACGCTATCCCGTTAAATAGCGGCGATATTAAATTCTACACGCGCAAAGACCCTGTTCTCAGCAAGGTGTACCAGTCACTACAGACCGGAAGCTGGTCAGAAAAAGATGGCCTATTTAAGCCATATTATCTACGTCGCGATGAGATGTCTGTGCAATTAGGAGTACTATTTTGGGGATCAAGAGTCGTGATTCCAGCAAAGCTCCACGAACTCCACGATCGTCCATTCGATAGAGTACATCTCGATTTCGCAGGTCCATTTATGGGGAAAATGTTTCTCGTAATCGTTGACGCCTTCTCAAAGTGGCCTATAATAGAAATAACCAACACCACATCAACGAAATGCGTCACGTCAGTGCTGAGAAGTGTTTTTGCAATTTACGGAATACCACGACTGCTGGTCAGCGACAATGCCACATGCTTCAAATCAGCAGAATTTGCGCCTTTCTGCAAAATGAACGGTATAAAACACATTACAGGTGCTGCGTACCTAGCAAAACAGAACGGCCAAGCGGAACGCCTCATTCAAGAATTTAAGAAGAAAATGCGTGCAATGAAAGACAGTAATTTCTCCCTCGGCGAGAAAATGAATAAATTTCTGTTCACGTACAGAAACACGCCACATACAACCACTGGGGAAACCCTTGGTTTTCTTATGTTTATTCGCAGACTGAGAACGCGATTTGACTTACTCAAACCATCGCTGAAAGAACAAGTCGATCAGATGAACAACCAATCACCGAAAAACAACTACAAGCTGCGCCAATTTGAAGAGGGACAACGCGTTTTAATTAAAGACTTTTCAAGCAACAGAAATGCCCAATGGCAGGCAGCCATGGTCGTAAGGAGAGACAGGCTACTAAATTACAAAACACAAACCGATAGTGGCCTGATATTGAGACGCCATGCGGACCAAATGCAGAGTACCAGTCAAAACATGATAACGGAAACACCAGGTGACAGCATAACCGAAACCCAAGAGCCAGATTCCAGAACCAGTATAATGCCAAATTTGCCACCCTCTCATAAAAGCAATCAGCAGATTATCAGCTCTCCAAGAATAACAACAACAGCTGAACCAAGAAGATCGACAAGAATAAAACCAGCAACCCAGTTATACGGAGAAAGCATCCCGTGGCAATCACTCAATAAGAAGTGACACTCATGAATTGAATAGTTGTTAGTTGAACATTTTAAACAAGGCTTGAGTAAACTAAACCTGTTTACAAATGATAGTCGAGTTTTAAATGTTTCATATAATCACATAGTTATACAAGTAGAAAAGACTGACGAGCAAGAAAATGCAATACATATAGTGAATATTGTTAAGGTGCTAGCCCCCCCCCCCCCGTTAAATTAACTTTAAAAAAAAATCATCTGCGAAAAGGTTCCTAAAAAAAAGGCACACAGCTATTTGGTTTCGTGCGATGCACTTGTTATCTACACGCGTGCATTTTACAATGTTTACAGTGACCTCGAAAGAAACAGCTGCCATCAGGATCACACTGATGCTACAACTGCATTAACTGTTAACACAAAACAAAAGTTTGTTAAAATGAAAATCAATTTGTTAATACTTAATTAATTCTAATTATTTCCCGGGGAGAACTGTAATGTATTGAGACGGCCCCCATCCTTCCCTTTCCAGACTTGCTCACACCTCACTTTAGTCGGTAATAGAATTTAGTGACAAACGGATGTGTTACTTTTATTTAATCTTGAACCCACATACATTACAATTATTATTATTATTATTATAATTATTATAATTATTATTATTATTATTATTATTATTACCATAATTTTTTTTTTGGGGGGGGGGGGTGGGGGATTTGCAATGAAGAAGATAAATACATATCTGGAGGCCAAATAACAGGAATGCTGCACACCTGAGCAACACAGAACAGGGAGGAGGCGCGGGAATTAAAACGGCGGATTTGAAGACAACAAGGCGGCGTATCTAAAGCACGGAGAAGTCGTTCTCAAAACGCCAGGAAACGACGATCTATAGTCCTCAGGACAGTAATAATCTAGAATCGGTGTCTTGGCAGCGACAATCATAGGGCGGTCACATTCCACCAGGGTACCTCCACCCTTAGGTCATGCGGTACCCGCAGGATATGTGCCAAATCAACACGCTCCTGAAATTCTCAAATTTTACCTCCTTGTTTCCATCTATTTACGAAGTCACCGGTCATGGCCACCATTTCATGAGTGATAAGCTGTGGATACTTTTTTGATGGGCATCCGACGTCTATCAAACGCCGATATTGTGACGTCTTTCCCACATCGATTTCCCGACGTCTATTTAACTTTGTGCTAAAGACGGTGGTCAGAAGATTTGGTCGGATCGACACAGCAACCTCAAATAGGCATTGGACGAAATTAGAATGTTTGCTGGGTGGTGCTGCGTGAATTTTGAGGAGACAGTTGCTTGGGATATTGTGTTTTATTCATCTCGCACATGAACGATAACAAAGCAGGAGCAGCCTTATAGCTAGCCGCCGTACAGTGAACAGTGACCCGTTACATGAACAGGCAGTGGTTGGGCACGCATAGTAGCACATGTCATACCAGGTGCCCCCCCCCCCCCACTCCAACCCTCCCCCCACCCCCGGGCTTGTTTGGCGAGAAGATACGAGGTAGCCAGAAAGGAATACATAAGAACAGGCTCTGTGGTTTTATATCACTGTTAAAAGTAGAATTGTTGAGAATTTATACAGCGAGTTGTTTCATTTCGCAAAAGGATGTTACATTTTCTCACCGATACTCAACGGTCTCCATTTCCATCCTCTTTTTGTTCTGTTCGGAATGAATATATTTACCCACAGAACCTAAATTTTCAGATTAAAAAAAATCGACAAACGTTTCGAATTGCGAACCTTAACTGACTGAAAGTTTCTTAGATAATAAGGTCACGTGACTTTTGAACTTGAAAACTAGATGAAAAATAAAACAAAATAAAATAATAAAAACCACCTGAAGCGTGATGACAGGGTGGAATCCGAAAATGCGGTCACCATTTCTCTGTCCGAGATAACACAATTCGTGTGACGTTCAAGCTTGAAGATCTAGGTCAAATTTAGGATCACGAAGTTATCTTTATGTCTGTAAGTTTTTCGAGATAACAAGGCGGGTCGCGTGACCTTTACGTAGTCAAGATCTAGTGAACAGTGAATAACGACCTTACTGGTTTGTCAAGTAGCACTGACTTCCGTGGCCAATGTGTCAACGGTCCGTGAAATCTTACGGACTAGAAGGTCGAAATACGGAACTAAACTGGGCCAGATCAGAACAACAAGAACATTTAAAACCTAAACTGTGTGGGTACGGAATTCAGGCCAAAAACTACAAATACAGAATCACGCACAGTACTTTGCAGCGGGGATTGGTCCTTGGACGGTCCTTTAAAACCCGGATACAGACATCAACAAAGACCGATCACAACTCTCACCTAACCCACCCCTATAATCCGGATACGAACATCTACAAAAAATTGATCATAGCTCTCAACAAGCGCTTTTCTACAGTACAAGTAAACTGGCGTGTCACTTTTCTTTTTAAGTCCATTTCTGATGTAGAAGTGATTTCCAACGTTCAGGGCAGCCCCGGAGTTACGACCACTAGTCACCAGTTTCGTCGCTGGTCCTTATTCCGGGTTTCCCATATACACTCCCACTCCCTACGCTCCCCGATTGGTACTGTTCGAACCAAACCTGTTGACTGCGGATTAGGGGTTTTTCAGTTAAGACAAAACTTTTAAAAATGATCATTGACATTACATCAGAAATAAAGAATAAATAAAAAAACCTTAAAAATATTTTTTCAGTCAGAAGAGTACAGACTGCTGTTCAGCATTTTTGACCAATGCGTCTTGGCGATATTCACGTTTGAAATCCTGCTCAAGTGGTACTACGGATTCTGGATCTTCTGGAAAGTCAGCTGGAATGTCCTCGATTTCGGCATCATTCTCGCTCTACTATTAGGACCTCGTAAGTGTTTATGATTTTTTAATCTTTTTTTTTTTTTTGTTTTTTTTTACTGGTAAGGTTAATTGCGGCATCAGCCAAGATTTAATACAAAAATGGTTTATCGCCAAAATTTCTGCCACTTTTCCGCGGATCCCCAAATAAGTTATGGATGCAAATGTCCGCTACCTTTAATAAAAATGCTAAGATAGAAAAACTACTTTTTTTGGTAAATAATGATAATAATTATAATAATAGTTATAATATTAATTATAATAATTTCGCTAATTGTCGGCGAATCACACTGACAAAAAAAAATACTTCCAGCAAATTTTTATCCAATTTCTAAATAAGCTATAACCAAAAAGATGATCACCTTCGATCATCATTTTAGGGCGTTTCCACTAAGATCCCAGGAAGAGATGTATTTTTAGCGAGATTAGGTTTTGGGCAATATTTCCGCCAAGTTTTGGTGGATCATTAAACAAAAGTAATATCCCGATAGGTACCAATATGTGCTACCTTTAACCAACATACCAAGAGAGTAAGGCTATTCTGATGGCGTCAGTTAAGACTTTACTAAACAAGATTTTACCACTTGTATATTCGCCAATAATTTGGTGACCAATTAAAAAATAGGTTTGTTCGCCTATATTTCCGACAATTTTTGGCGAATCACCAAAAGTAATAGCCAGGTAGGAAGTAAGCCGGTTAGGTGCTAATGCCCGTTATCGTTAACTGGAATTGCAAGACAGTAAGGTAATTATTTCGAGGGAGTCAGTTAAGATTTTACCATGCAGTTTTTTCCCCAATATTTTCTGCTAATTTGTGGCCAATCATGAAAGAAGTAATAACCATTCAGGTACCGATGTATTCTGCATTTAGTGAAAATTGTAAAAGAGTAAGGTCGTATATCTGGAGTCAGTTAAGTTTTCAAAAAGAAACTGGTTTCGCCAAGATTATCGGTAATTTTTTGGCGAACTGCAGACAAAAATGCAATAAATAAATAAACAAAATAAATAAATAATAACAATGATAAATAATGCTAGGACATGATTTACCGTTTTAAAATTTTGAATAACGGAAATGCGCATTAGTACCTACGTGGCTATTATATTATTAGGATTTTAGTAAGAAAGTTGTTCCCCCAATATTTCTGCCAAGTTTTGGAGAATTACGAAGAAAAGTAACCGGCAAGTAAGTACCAATGACCGTTGTCTTCAACCAAGATTTCAAGACAGTAAGACAATGTTTCTGGGGTCAGTTCCGATTTTAATGAAACATTTTTGGGTTTTCGACAATATCCGCCAGTTTTTTTGCGAATCACGAAATACGTGATGGCCAGGTAGGTACCAATGCCCGCTGCCTTGAAAGAAAATTTCAAGAGCTTAAAGACATAGTTCTCGGTGTCATCTAAAATTCCGATGAGAAATTGGCCAGTATTTCCAGTAAATTTTGGCAGAACACACACACATATACAAAAAAAAAAAAAGAAAGAAAATCAGGATAAGTACCAATGACCGGTATCTTTAGCCAAATGTTCAAGACAGCAAGTCTATTTTCTTGACATTTCAGTTAAGATTTTACGAAAAATGTTTTATTTTACCAATTTGTGAATCGCCAAAAAAAGTAACAGCCAGTTGACTCCTACTTTCCATCATTAAGAAAATGGGCCTTTTTCCTATTTTTCTGGCAATTTACCAAAAAAAGTTATAGCCTGATAGTTACTAGTGTGCGCTGCCTTCAACCAAAATTTCAAGGCATTCAGGCTAAAAATCTGCGAGAACATGCGATTTTTTCAACTGTTTGAAGTATACATACGCAACCACTGCGTGCATTTTTTAACGTTTTCTCTCTTTTTTTTTTTTTTTTTTGTTTCTTGTTTTTGTTTTGTTTTTTTTTTTTTTGTTTTTTGTTTTGTTTTTTTTTTTGGCAGAACCTTTTTCATTTTGAGTGTGACTGAGCAATGTTGTACCAAAGGCGTTGATTAGATGTCGGAGAAAGTTGCGCTTTGATTGCGACCAAAAGCACCGTCTAAACAAATTTGCTTATCTAACATGTTGAGGACCAATGTTGTGGCTTGATAGAGTGAATGTTGTGGTTTGGAAGGACCAATGTTTTGGTTTGGTAGGGTCAGCGTTGGTTTGGTAGGGCTTAACGTTGCAAACTCAGACCGACATTGGAATGTTTGGAATGCTCTGTATATTTAAGAAGGCGAGGGGGGGGGGGGGGGGCTGCACTTTGATGTTTTGTGGGAGTTTAACTGTGTGACTGCAGGCAGACATTCTGTCGCTGAGCTCTTATTTTATTCAGAACTGATGTTGAGGTCCCGTTTATCATCGTATCATCGTGTGAATGCAAGCTGACCCTCATTGCATTTTGAAGTTTTGTTGTAGAGATGTTGTTCGTCATGCCATGGCTGCACCTTGACGTTTTGTTGTAGAACTGTGGTTGGTCATTGCATAACAGCACTTTGACGTTGCGTTGTAGAGATGTCGTTCGCCATGGCATAACAGCACTTTGACGTTTGTTGTAGAGCTATGGCCCTTCATGGCATGACTGCATTTTTACGTTTTGTTGAGAGCTGTCGCTCGTCATGTCATGGCTGCAATTTTGACGTTTGTTGTAGAGCTGTCGTTTGTCATGGCATGACTACATTTTGCCTTTTTGTTATAGAGCTATCGTTCATCAGCAGCAGTCGTATCCTGCGTATCCTGCGTGTACTGAGGGCGTTTCGGAGTCTGCGCAGTGTCAGCGCGCTTGCCGGTCTGTCCATGGTCGTCCAGACCATACTCCAGTCCGTACCCGGTAAGGACCACGTAAAAAGTTCCGCTGTTGTAAAGAAGTTTTCGGTTATAGAGCTTTTGGACACTTATCTTGCCACCTTGCGAGATAGATCGATCGATCGATCGATCGATCGATAGACAGATAGATAAAAAGAGAGATAAAGAGAGGTCGAAATAGAGAGAGAGAGAGATAGATAGATAGATAGAGAGAGAGAGAGAGAGAGAGAGAGAGAGAGAGAGTAAGGGAGAGATAGAGTAAAGAGACTAAGGAAGAGAGACAGAGAGAGTGAGGGAGAGAGAGAGACAGAGAGTGACGGAGAGGGAGAGAGAGAGAGAGAGAGAGAGAGAGAGAGAGAGAGAGAGAGAGAGAGAGAGAGAGAGAGAGAGAGGGAGAGAGAGGGGAGAGAGAGAGAAATTGTGTAGGAGTAGGATTGGAAGTTCACCAGAGCCGTGAATAAAAATGGAGACTCCCGCACGCGTTCACCACAAACATTTAATCACTGTACAAATATTTGAAAAAAAAATTGTTTGCGGTGCATTATCACTTCCGAGTTCAGACCCTTATATATTCTCTCAATGCCGATCTTTCCACACTTATTTTTTGCTGAACTTTTTTTTTTTCAGATATGACGAATATCAGTCTGCTGCTGACGATCATCCTGCTCGTGTTTGGCGTCATGGGGGTGACGTTATTCGGACAGTACGTGCCTCATAAATTCGGTGACCTCCAGGTATATATATATATATATAGAGATAAACAGAAGGCGGGAGAGAGAGAGCGAGAGAGAGAGAGAGAGACTTTAATTTTTATTGCAGTTTCGTGCCAACATATCATTGGTATTTGTGAGGCGACGGTTACTGAAAAAAAAAACAGGACTCGGCTTGCAAGTAGTAATGTCAGGACTTCTCTTGTCAAATTCAGATTCAAGATTTTAATATAAAAATATTTTATCCATATTTCTGCCAATATTTCTGCGAATCACCGAAAAACAGTGAATGCCATGGAGGTATGTTTGCTACCTTAAATACAAACGTCAAGACAGTAAAACCTCCTCAGACTTTCCAGCGGAACACCTTTAAACGTATTAAAACCTTTTAAATCTTTTTTAATGATATTTTCACCAATTAAGACCTTTTTCTTCAAAATGCCAATCAATTATATATTTTTTAAATGTATTTATTTCTCGATTTGATCCATTCTTTATTGCACACAAAGTCAATGAAGCAATTCTAATTCCATAATGAAATTTGTGGACTCAGAACCAATTAAAATAACCCTTTTTTTACAAAGCCTAACCATGCCATCAGTTAAGAGTTGGTCAATTCTTACAGCAATTTTTGGCAAATCACGCAAAAGAGAAATAGCTAGGCAGGTGCTGGTGTCCGCTCCCTTTAACGGAAATGTCAAGACTGTAAGGCTGTATATTTTTGGCGAGACACGATTTTGATAACAAATTGGTTTTCGGCAATGCTTCGGCCAATACATGAAAAATCACAAAAAAGAATTATCAAGGAGGTGCTAATGACCGCTACCTGCCTTTAACTACAATTAAAAAACCAGTGAGGTGCCTGGCATCAGTTCAGATTTTAGCTAAAAGCATTTCGCCAATATTTCCGCCAATTTTTTGCCAATCACGAAAACAGTAACAGCTAGTAGGCGTCGTTGACCAGAATTTCAAGACAGTCAGGCTATTTACAGTCACTAGTATTCAAAGGTCCATCCAGCATCGATATGAGATTGTGACATCAGCCTGATCAAACCACAACATCAGCTATGGTTGTACTTTGGTTACGATTAATTGCGACCAGAGGTCCAAGTCGTTTACACAACGTTGAATAGACATCGGGTAAGCAAAACGCAGCCGTTCTTGACGCCCAGTCAAAAGTCTTTGGTGCAACGTTGAAAAGACTTCTGACAATCAGCTTTGGATCGACGTCGAAAATCGACGTTATATAGACGTCGGACTTAATAAGGTTGTTATTAGTTGCGAGTCCGACGTCTATACAATGTCGATTTTCAACGCCTATATAAAGTTATCGCTCGCCGGAAATGGTAGACATAACAACTCACTTTAATAGTAGACCGAAACGAGGAAGTAAAAACAGGACGTAAAATACGAGAATTTCGCGAACGCGCAAGTTTTTCTCCACCTACTTTTGTAAAAATGTTCATGGAAGTCTACTTGCTACATACCGGATGGCCCAAGGGTTACCCCGACTTCCTACATATGCCGCGCCTACAAATGCCGCGCCGCGTCTACATATGCCGCGCCTACATATGCGGCGCCTACATATGCCGAACCACCAGATGATTCAAGGACGGAAGTGGCCACACTGGGATTGTCGCTGTCTTGACGGCGATTCCAGGTTGATATTTTCCCAGACGTCTACGCAAAGTATATAAGACGTTGGTTCGACTCCTATTTGGAACCTTTACACAACGTTGATCATACGTCGGTTAACAGACGTCTATCTACTTGACTTCAGTTGTAAAAAACATTGTTGATGTTTACGACAACTTTGGCGAGTCACCGAAAAAAGTAACAGCCCGGTAGGCACTCTAGTCCTCTGCTTTAAACAAAATTTCAAAGCAGTAAGGTTATTTTTTAGTGTCAGTTGCGATTTTACTAAACAGTATTCCCGGCATTTTTTCGCATATCAAACAAGTAAAAGCCAGGTATTGATTACGAAAGTGATTGATCGCCAATATTTCCTCGAATTTCTGACCAACAACCAACAATTACAGCCAGGTAATATACTGATATCTGCTTCCGTCATTCAAAATTTCAACAACAAAAAAAGTTATATACTGGGACGCTACCTTCAACAAAAAATTTCAAATTTATGCTAAAAAAACTAGATACGAACTTTCAACACAAATAGGCATATACTTTCAACGAGTGCTAAACAAACAGAGCGGCCGGCCAAGTATTTGAAGTCTTTTTTACATAAAATCTTTATGCTAGACCTCGTGAGATGTTTCAAACTTATATTATAGGAACTCCTCATAATAGGAAATTTATTTAATCATTGAATCATACAAAAATATTTGGTTGTGTTTAATTTATTTGAGGAAAAGGAGGAAA
The DNA here is from genome assembly GCA_949752745.1 of Protula sp. h YS-2021. Classification (NCBI taxonomy): domain Eukaryota; kingdom Metazoa; phylum Annelida; class Polychaeta; order Sabellida; family Serpulidae; genus Protula; species Protula sp. h YS-2021. The sequence goes on along the minus strand of OX457033.1, from coordinate 27,570,198 downwards.
GAAAAAAAACGGCCGGTTCATTTTGAAAAAAAAAAAATGGAGTAGGCCAAAAAGAAACCTGTTTCCTATTAGTTGTTTATTTATTTAATTATTTATTATGTCTTTATTTTTTTCTGTTTACAGACAGCGATGTTTTCGCTATTCATTTGCGTCACGCAAGACGGCTGGGTGGAAATTTTCCAAGAATTTCAAGGTCAAGGCCAAGGGTCTCTCTACTACGGTGGCGCCGTCTATTTCATGCTGTCTATCATGGTGGGCGCTTTCATCTTCGCCAATCTCGTCGTAGCGGTCGTGGTTACCAATTTGGTGAGATTACATGGACTTATTGTACACAAGTATTTTTTCTCGACAATCCTATCCAATCAAAACAGTCAATTTTTTAGCGATGGGGGGGGGGGGGGGGGGGGCTGGGGATTTATAGCCAGTATCCTTCCCCCAATCTACTATCTAATGCGGATTTTGACCACATTTTCTCCACAACATAATGAATATTGTTCGTGGTCATGTGACAGGAAATAGCGATGCGGGAGCTGAAGGCGGAGAAAGCGGCGGAAGTCGACACCCTCGCCCCGACGGTGGAGCCGGATCCAGACAGCTTTCTCCTCCCAGGTACCTCCCTCACCCCTATCCCCTCCCCCATACGCCTGTACGTGTCTACGCCCTCACTGTGGAGCCAGCCCAGTAAACATTGCGACTTTGGCCGTCGAGTTTGAGCCTAGATTTGTGGCCATCGAGACAAAAAAAAATAATTGCAGAATTCAGATCTGGGAAAGGGCGGGAGCGGGGGCTCGGTACTCACAGATACTGTTGCATAGATTTTGTCAGGTGTAAATTTTTCACGCTCTCGCCTTCGGCGCTTTCGAATTAACACACTGCACAAGATATTATATGGACATGTATTATGCATAATGCACATATGTATATATGCAATAATTGCACATTATATATGGGAACAGGCGGTCTCCCCCCTGGCGCTTTCCCCCCCGGCGGTTTCCCCCCGGCGATTTCCCCCCTGGCGGTCTCCCCCCCCTAGGCGGTCTCCCCCTGTCCTTCTCCCCCCCCCCCCCCCCACGGCAGATTTTTTTTAAACTTACATCAGCAAAACTTGTACATTTCACTCTTTTTTTCCTTCTCCCCCCTCAAACTTGCTTTCCTTATTGATGTTTGAAGACCAAAGGGTTATTGATGTTTCTTTAATCTGTTTAATTAAGTGATTGATATATTGAATTTTTGACCGAATCAATGAAACGTCGAATCTCGTGTTATGCTCATTGAATGCACAAGAATTGCAATTGTTTATTATCCTTCACCGCCAGAGTAGGCTACTGATGATGATGTTTTCCGGAGTAGTTTGATTTATTTATGGATGTCAGATTTGCGTCCTGAGAACGTAAATGGTTGTATAAAAGCTCACTAAAAAGTAGCCAAATTATCACATCAAGATGGAATTCATTACGGCTATATGAGGAAAGCAGTAAGGTGGTGACACAGTAAAGCTGGTGATCTGTAGATTAAATTTCGAGATCACATTTGAAAGATCAGTTTACAGTAAGTGTTTGATTGTAATTTTGTAATTGGATTTTAAAGCAGATTAATTTCCTAGTGATTATGTAAAAGTAGATGAAAGGTGAGCTTGAAAATTAAAAAAGGAATGAAATGTACAAGTTTTGCTGATTTAAGTTAACTAACTAACTAAAAAGTACTAACTAAAAAAATCTGCCAGGGGGGGGGGGGGAGAAGGACGGGGGGGAGTCAGCCTACGGGGGGAGATCGCCAGGGGGGAGTTGGTAGTGGGGAGTCCGCCGGGGGGGGAGACCGCCGGGGGGGGAGACCGCCTAGACCCTTATATATATATATATATATATATATATATATATATATATATATATATATATATATATATGCGTGGCACAACAAAAACGAAAGGACACCATTGTTGTGTCCTTTTGTTTTTGTTGTGCCACACATTTATCAAAGCGCTAAAACATACTTAGACTTGCTCGTCATTCCGTCCGTCTTTCCGCCCGTCTTTCCGCCTCATCTGTATTGTTTTGCATTTATTCTTAATTTATTCTTACGTAACGTAATCACAACAATTGAATTTCATACAGCTAAATTATACATATTGTAAGATCTCAGATAATTTTTGTGACCTTCTCCATAGATGATAAATCTCGAAATAATGTGCTTAAAACCGTTCAAATAGCTTATCTGACTGTCTGCAAGTGTAGACAATCGAGCGGATGGGAAAGGGAGATGGGCGGTGGGGGGGGGGGGGGGTCACTTCGCGAAAAAATTATAACAGATTCCTGGCTAAACATTTTCCGTCGATTTCGACGAGCCCGTGAACTAGCCCTGCGTTGGATTAACTTTGGATAGACGTCACACCCGAAAGTGGCTCAACGTCCAGTTTTGATTGTTTATCGAAGTCGAAACAACGTCTCACTTCCGACGTTCGGTTGTTAGACATCCGTCCCCGCCCCCCCCCCCTCCCAACACACCCCTCCCCATCCCCCTGAGCAATCTGGCCACTCAAGATACCTATACAGCAAGTCGATTTCCATGAATGTTTTTTTTTTTCAAAAATGTGTGGGAAAAAACATGCGCGCTCTCGAAATTCTCACATATTACGTCCTCATACTTTCCGTCCTCATTTTATATGTCCTCATTTTGGTCTATCTTCGCTAACCAAACATTCACCAACATTCTTATTCGTTTTCTTTTTTTCGCAAAATGTGGTTAGATTGCTAAATAACGCGTTTAAATGACGCAATAACTATATTATCAATCTATCATGTTACTTACTTTGTATCGTTCAAAAGCGCGAGAGCAAAAATTGTAGGATAAATTTCTATTATGGAAGGAAATTTTCAGTACTTCATTTTATTTACCCGGCCGGGGAATGAGAAACCACGTTATTTTTTCTTCATCCCCAAGATCCAATTGATTCTCAGTTATAGTTTCTTGTTTTTCAGAAAATACCGACAAAGCCCCTATTTTGCCTTTTGCATCGTTCAAGAAAAGCATAGATTTTGTTTCACAAACTCCGTTACTGAAAGTGGTAAGGCAACGGTTTTGTCTTATTTTATTTTTCACTTATGAACTTCAGGACATTTTCATGTGTTTATGCCTAGTTTCTTGGAGTTTCAGTGCCATTTTTTCTTAGTATTAGCGCTCATATACCGGTGTTTCAGTGCCATTTTTCGAGTGTTAGTGCCAACATTCCAGTGTTTGAGACCCAACCGTAAGCGAACGTTTTTCCTTTAATTTGAAAGTTGAATTGGTTAAATTTCGTGTTTCGTTGGCATAACATTTAGAGTATCAAGTTTTTTTCATATACAAAATTCCGTCGTGCGATGTAGGATGTGAACCACGTGAGCGTGCCTAAACTAGAGCAGTACCTGCTGCTCGTGTCCGCCCTGGAGGAGAACCTGGCCGAGTACCTGGACATCAAGCAAGACCTGTCTGAGGTATGAACCCCTCGATCAAGCCAGACCTGTCCGAGGTATGAACCCCTCGATCAAGCCAGACCTGCCCGAGGTATGAACCCCTCGATCAAGTAAGACCTATCCCTGTATGAACCCCTCGATCAAGCCAGACCTGTCCGAGGTATGAACCCCTCGATCAAGCCAGACCTGTCCGAGGTATGAACCGCTCGATCAAGCAAGACCTATCCCTGTATGAACCCCTCGATCAAGCCAGACCTGTCCGAGGTATGAACCCCTCGATCAAGCAAGACCTGTCCGAGGTATGAACCTCTCGATCAAGCCAGACCTATCCCTGTATGAACCCCTCGATCAAGCCAGACCTGTCCGAGGTATGAACCCCTCGATCAAGCCAGACCTGTCCGAGGTATGAAACCCTCGATCAAGCCAGACCTGTCCGAGGTATGAACCCCTCGATCAAGCAAGACCTATCCCTGTATGAACCCCTCGATCAAGCGAGGCCTGTCCTTGGGTATGAACCCCTCGATCAAGCAAGACCTGTTTCGAGGTATGAACCCGTCGATCAAGAAAGATCTGTTCCGAGGTATGAACCCCTCGATCAAGCAAGACCTGTCATTAAGGCGTTTTATGCGGATATGTATTCAAATTAACGCGTTTTGTTCTTGCATGTATACAACTTAACGCGCTTTATGTGGGCACGTATATAAATTAACGCGATTTATTAGGGCATGCATACAAATTACTGTGTTTTAGGCGCGCATGTATACAAATACACGCACTTTATGCGAGCATGCATACAAATTAACGTGTGTACAAATTAACGCTCTTTATGCGGGAATGTATACACATTTTTATGCCTGGATTGGTACAAAATAACGCGTTTTACGCGGCGATAGGCATAAATTAACTGGTTTTCTGCGGAGATTTGTACAAATTGACGCATTTTATACGTTTATGTATACAAAGTAGCACGATTTACGCGGGTATGTATGTAAATTGATGCGTTTTATGATGGAATGCTTACAAATTAATGCGTTTATGCGCGCATGTATGCAAATTAAGGTGCTTTATGCTAGAATATACATAAATAACGCGCTTTACGAGGGCATGTACATAAATTAACGCAATTTATGAGGGCATGTCTAAAAATTAACGCGTTTTGTGCATGATTAAATACGAATTAACGTGCTTTAAGCGGGCATGTGTACAAATTAACGCGATTTATGCTTGCACGCATACATAATAACGCCCTTTACACGGGGATGTGTTCAAATTAACGCGCTTCTATGCAGGAATGTATACAAATTAACGAGATTTATGCGTGCACGTATAGAAACTAACGTGCTTTATGCGCTCATGTGTACAAATTATTGTGCTTTTTTGCGCGAATGTAGTCAAATTAATGCGTTTTAGTCTTGCATGCAAAGAAATTAAAGTGTTTGATGAGGGCATGTTTGCAAATTAACGGGTTTTGTGCGAAGATGTGTACAAATTAATGCGTTTTATGCGGGTAAGTATATAAATTGACGCGTTTTATGCGGATGTGTAAACAAATCAAAGCGCTCTTATGCGGGAACGTGCATATTATGCGGATGTGTAAACAAATCAACGCGCTCTTATGCGGGAATGTGCATAAAGTAACTTGTTTTATGCCGGCATATATAGAAATTAACGCGTTTTATACGGACATTTATAAAAATTAACTCGTTTTATACGGGCATGTTTACAAGTAACGCGTTTTATGCGTTCATGTATACAAAGTTAGGGAGTTTTATACAAATTAACGAGTATTTTTTGTGTTCCTGTAGGCAAATGTCGGGATGCGTACTAACACTTTTTTCGGACATGTATACAAATTAACGAGTTTTATGCCGGCATGTGTACAAATTAAGGTGTTTTGTCTGGGCATACATAGAAGTTAACGCGTTTTATGCTAACATGTATACAAATTAACGTGCTTTATGCGGGCATGGATACAAATTAACGCGTTTTATGCCTGCATGAAGATAAAATTTACGCGCTTTACGCGGGATATTTACTAACGCGGTTTTGCGGGCATGGGTGAATATTAATGTGCTTTATGTGGTCATGTTTACAAATTATGGTGCTTTATGCGCGCGTATACAAAACATGTTTTATGCGCGCATGTATATAAATTAACGCGTTTTATGGGGGATTGAATACAAATTAACGCCCTTTATGTGGGGATGTGCTTTTTTTTGCATGCATGCAGTCAAATTAACGCGTTTTATGAGGGGATGTGTACATATGCGTTTTGTGCACATATTAACGTGTTTTATGCGGGCTTGTGTATAGAATGACTCGTTTTATGCGTGCCTTTATACAAAGTCTACGTGTTTTATACAAACTAAAGGAGTTTCTGTTGTGTTCTTGTATGCAAATTAACGTGTTTAATGCGTACTAATTAACGCTTTATTTGGGCATGTATACAAATTGACACAATTTATGCGTGCATGTATACAAATTAAATAGTTTTATACGGGCACGTGTACGAAGTAACGCGTTTTATGCGGACATTTATACAAATTAAGTTTTTTTTTACGTTCTTGTTTAATGCGGGTATGTGTACAAATCAACACGCTTTTATGTGGGAATATGCATAAATTAACGAGTTTTATGCCGGCATTATACAAATTAACGCGATTTATGCGCGCATGTATAGAAATTAACGAGCTTTATACGAGAATGTATACAAATTACTGCGTTTTGTTCGGGGATGTGTAGAAATCAACGAGTTTTATGCGGGCATATGTACAATTTAACGTTTTATGCAAGCACGTACACAAATTAACGCGCTTTATGCCCGCGTATGCAAATTAACGCGCTTTGTTCGGGCATGTATACAAATGAACGCGTTTTATTCGGGGATGTGTATAAAGCAACGAGTTTTATGCTTGTCAGTCTACAGATTAACGCATTTTATTCGCGCATGTGTACAAATACACGCACTAACGTGTTTTATGCGGGCATGTCTGCTAAATAACGCTTTTTATGCAGACATGTGTACAAATTAACGCGCTTTTCGCGTGCATGAATACAAAATTTACGCGTTTTACGCGGGATATTTCTACAAATTAATGCGTTTTTGTGGGCATGGGTGAAAATTAATGCGCTTTGTACAGGTATGTTTACAAATTCTCGTGCTTTATACACGATGTACAAAGTAATACATTTTATGCGCGCATGTACACATGTGTACAAATACACGCACTTTATGCGGACATGCATACAAATTAACGTGTTTTATCAGGGCATGTCGTGAAATTAACGCGCTTCATGCAGACATGTATACAAATTAAAGCGCTTTACGCGGGCATGTATACACATTAACGCGTTTTGGTGGGATATTTTTACAAATTAAAGCGTTTTGGCGTGCATGGGTGCAAATTAGCTTGCTTTATACAGGTATTTTTTACAAATTATCGTGCTTTATCCGAGCATGTATATAAAGTAATACGTTTTATGCACATATGTATAGAAATTAACGCGTTTTATGTGGGCATATGTACAAACTGACGCGATTTTATGCGGGAATGTGAATAAAGTAACTCGTTTTATGCCGGTATGTATACTAATTAATGCGATTTATGCGCGCATGTATACAAATTAACTCGTTTTATACGGCCATGTGTAAAACCTTACGCGTTTTATGCATGCATGTATACAAAGTTAACGCGTTTTATACAAATTAACGAGTTCTTTTGTTCTTGTATGCAAATTAACGTGCTTGATGTCCGGATGTATACTAATTAACACTTTATTCGGGCATGTATACAAATTAACGAGTTTTATGCGGGCATGTGTACCAATTACGCGCTTTATGCTTGAACTGATATAAATTCACGCGCTTCATGCGTAAAAATAACGTGAGTTGTGAGGGCATATCTACAAATTAACAAGTTTTATGCGGGATCGTACACAAATTAACGTCTTTTATGGTGGCATATTTCCCTGCATGAAAATAAAATTTACGCGCTTTACGCGGGATATTTACTAACGCGGTTTTGCGGGCATGGGTGAATATTAATGTGCTTTATGTGGTCATGTTTACAAATTATGGTGCTTTATGCGCGCGTATACAAAACAACACGTTTTATGCGCGCAGGTATATAAATTAACGCGTTTTATGGGGGATTGAATACAAATTAACGCCCTTTATGTGGGGATGTGCCTTTTCGCATGCATGCAGTCAAATTAACGCGTTTTATGAGGGAATGTGTACATATGCATTTTGTGTACATATTAACGTGTTTTATGCGGGCTTGTGTATAGAATGACTCGTTTTATGCGTGCTTTTATACAAAGTCTACGCGTTTTATACAAACTAAAGGAGTTTCTGTTGTGTTCTTGTATGCAAATTAACGTGTTTGATGCCGGAATGCGTACTAATTACCGCTTTATTTGGGCATGTATACAAATTGACGCAATTTATGTGCGCATGTATAGAAATTAACGCGTTTTATACGGGAATGTGTACAAAGTAACGCATTTTATGCGTGCATGTATACAAATTAAATAGTTTTATACGGGCACGTGTACGAAGTAACGCGTTTTATGCGGACATTTATACAAATTAAGTTTTTTTTTTTGCGTTCTTGTTTAATGCGGGTATGTGTACAAATCAACACGCTTTATGTGGGAATATGTATAAATTAACGAGTTTTATGCCGGTATTATACAAATTAACGCGATTTATGCGCGCATGTATAGAAATTAACGAGCTTTATACGAGAATGTGCGAAAAGAAAATTTGTATACATGCCCGCATAAAACTCGTTTTATACGGGCATGTGTACAAAGTAACGCGCTTTATTCTGGCATGTATACAAATTACTGCGTTTTGTTCGGGGATGTGTAGAAATCAACGAGTTTTATGCGGGTATATGTACAATTTAACAAGTTTTATGCAAGCACGTACATAAATTAACGCGCTTTATGCCCGCGTATGCAAATTAACGCGCTTTGTTCGGGCATATATACAAATGGACGCGTTGTGTACGCGGGATGTGTATAATGTAACGAGTTTTATGCTTGTAAGTCTACAAATTAACGCGTTTTATGCGCGCAAGTATACAAATTAACTTGTTTTATACGGGCATGTGTACAAAGTAACGCGTTTTATGCATCAATGTATACAAAGTTAATGCGTTTTATGAGGACATTTATGCAAATTAATTTGCATACAAGAACAAAAATATCGTTACTTTGCATACAAGAACAAAAAAATCGTTAACGTCTTTGATGCCAGGATGCATACTAATGAACACTTTATTCGGGCATGTATACAAATTAACGCGTTTTATGCCGGCATGTGTGCAAATTAACGCGTTTTATCTGGGCATGTATAGAAGTTGCAGCGTTATATGCGGGATGTGTTCGAACTGACGCGCTTGTATACAAATTACTGCGTTTTGTACGGGGATGTGTAGAAATTAACGAGTTTTATACGGGCATATGTACAATTTATTACGTTTTAATTAACGCGCTTTTTTACGCGCACACGTATGCAAATTAACGCGCATTTTTCGGGCACGTATACAAATTAACACGCTTTTATGCTGGCACGTATATAAATGAACGCGTATGTATGCAAATTAATGCTCTTTGTTTGCAGGTCCGCATAGATTAACGCGCTTTATGCGGATATGTATACAAATTAACGCGCTTTATGCGGTCTTGACTTTATTATTACTGCGCATGAGAATTCATGGCACAGTTGCTGCCGTCAAATTCTTTGCATCTTTTTGTGAATGGTCGCTTTTTGGAATAGCGATGTTATAATTTTGAGCTTCGATCCGGTCCGGCCCGACAGTTGGCCACAGGCCGGCCACGATTAGTTATAGTAAAAGTTCATCCGACGTGTCTGTATTACTAGATTACCAACTTTTTAATAGCTACGGCCAGTAAGAGGCCCTGTCTTTAAAAAAGTTTTTTAAAAATCACTAGAAATATTTCAAAGGCCCGTTTTAGTACTTTTACTGCTTCGGTAAATTTATCTTGTTTTTTTTATATAGTAATGTGTTAAAAAGCAACGTTGCACTGTAAAGGCTAAAAAGTCGTAACCAAAAACGCCAATCCCCCCCCCCCCCTAATCAAAATAAATACATAAATAAAACAAGAACCAGGGAACTAGTGACTCAACGAATCAAAAAGCTTGTAGCATAGAGAAAAAAGTGGCAGTAGCATTTTAGGCAAATGTCGGTCTTGGGAAAATCTTCAGTAACCGGTTTTTTTTTAAATCTCTGGCGGATCCCCAGGAAGAGCTCACCTTTTACTGCGCTTAAAAATGAAAACTGACTGTAAAAGTAATTTTTGAAAGATCACATCAAGAGCATTATTTCAAATTTCGAATGAATCCAATCAAAATGCAGCAGGCGATGCACTTTGGAAAACAAAAAGGTTTAAAATGCTGCGAATCGCTCAAAAAGTAATTTTCCAAGAGAGGAACACATAGGGAACTGACCAATACTGATTAAGACGTAGCATTTTTAAAATGTGGCTATTTGTTGGCGTTGGCCAAAGAAGAGTTAACTTTTGAAGAAATAACAGCACAGAGTACATTCGTAAAAATTGAAAGGAGTCCGGTCAAACTTGCAGCACAAAATTGCTAACAAAAAAATGGTAAAATGTCACCATTTGGTCAATGTTTTGCAAATGGCCCAAAAAAAAATAGTAATAAATAAATAAATAAAACGATCATTTAGAGAACATTCGTCTAAAATTTAAAGCGAATCCATTCAAGATTGTTGGAGAAGCATTTAGAAAAATGGCTAAGAAAAAGATTAAAATGCATAACTTTTGGCAAACTGCCATAATCAGACAAATGTTTCGAGAACCGCCTCGAGTACATGAGTAAAAAATTTAAATCCGATCAAAATTGACGGAGAAGAAGCTTACACACACACATGTCCCTTCTCCTCCCCCCCTCCCCCGCCCTCCCCTGATGTGATAAGACCAGCCTGACGAAGTCTACTGTTCCAAACAGTTAGGTGGAGCACTACCTTATGAACATTCCTCTCTGATTTCATAACAACCGAACGAGAAATGCAGTGGCATTTAAAAAAATGTTTATAAACTACAGCCATAGTGAGACACAATAACGCAGATGACCCATGAAATCGATGCTGAAGTGTATAAAGTGCCCAGCACTGTCACTTTTCACAAATCTAAAACAGTTTTGCATTTTTTATATTTCGACAAGGGTAAAATTTTATATTAAGAAATTTTGGCAATTTGCACAGTCTGTTTTATCCTTGTGTGAAAGGAAAAAAATCAGAGCAATACTTTGTGAGACTCAGCCTTGGCGAAACGTTCAATTTCACAGACAAAATTATGTCAAAATGCGTTTTACCAAATTTCAAAATACTGTTATTTTATAGTTTTCATAAATCCGAACATACACGTGACGTATCACACCTCTAATATATGCTCCATCCATGTGTGAGAGTTTTTTTGTTTTTTTTTGAAGTATCGAAAGAAAAATCATTTTGTTGTCATTTCATGAATCCGAACAAAAAGCCGAAACGCTTCACACAGACCCGGACACGACGTTAGATTATGTAATTACCATCAATTTCAAAATACTGCGATTCTGGAATTTTTCACGACTCCTAATAAACATATGACGTTGCACTCCTTCAATGTCTTATCAGTTTGTGAAATTTCAAAACAATTTATCTATACTTTCGGAGATATTGCCCGGACAAGCATGCAGACGGACGGACAAGCTAAAAACTATATCCCTGAGTTACACGGGGTAGCAGACGATGGGTTAAGTGATGGAAATAGCCCACATACGGGATAAAACTGTTGTACCAACGAATCACTGGTATTATTACAGGGGAGGGAGTAAGGGTAAAGAATTAGATTATATATATATATATATATATATATATATATATATATATATATATATATATATATATATATATATATATATATATATATATAGTAAGTAAATGAGCGTGTGTCTGAGAGTGTGTATGCGATAGTGAATGAGCGTGTGTGTGAGAGACAGAGGGGGGATATCTGTGTCGCTTTTAGGCATAAACGATGACACAAAACATACATCTTCATCGCGTGTGTCATTTCAGATGTATGAAGTGATCAACAACCTGAATGTGGTGGAGGAGGACGATGCAGACGATGAAGTGGTCCTGAAGCCCCGAGGGTCGTTCATCAACACGGAGAACATCCTGGTCACTAGCTCTACTCTTCTCCCTTATCATGTCAAGTGATCCTGGTCACTGGCTCTACTGTTCTCCCTTATCATGTCAAGTGATCCTGGTCACTGGCTCTACTGTTCTCCCTTATCATGTCAAGTGATCCTGGTCACTGGCTCTACTGTTCACCCTTATCATGTCAAGTGATCCTTGTCACTAGCTCTACTGTTCTCCCTTATCATGTCAAGTGATCCTGGTCACTGGCTCTACTGTTGTCCCTTATCATGTCAAGTGACCCTGGTCACTGGCTCTACTGTTCTCCCTTATCATGTCAAGTGATCCTTGACACTGGCTCTACTGTTCACCCTTATCATGTCAAGTGATCCTGGTCACTGGCTCTACTGTTCACCCTTATCATATCAAGTGATCCTGGTCACTGGCTCTACTGTTCTCCCTTATCATGTCAAGTGACCCTGGTCACTGGCTCTACTGTTCACCCTTATCATGTCAAGTGATCCTTGTCACTAGCTCTACTGTTCTCCCTTATCATGTCAAGTGATCCTTGTCACTGACTCTACTGTTCTCTCTTATCATGTCAAGTGATCCTGGTCACTGGCTCTACTGTTCTGCCTTATCATATCAAGTGATCCTGGTCACTGGCTCTACTGTTCACCCTTATCATGTCAAGTGATCCTTGACACTGGCTCTACTGTTCACCCTTATCATAGCAAGTGATCCTGGTCACTGGCTCTACTCTTCTCCCTTATCATGTCAAGTGATCCTGGTAACTGGCTCTACTCTTCTCCCTTATCATGTCAAGTGATCCTGGTCACTGGCTTTACTGTTCTCCCTTATCATGTCAGGTGATCCTGGTCACTGGCTCTACTCTTCTCCCTTATCATATCAAGTGATCCTGGTCACTGGCTCTACTCTTCTCCCTTATCATATCAAGTGATCCTGGTCACTGGCTCTACTCTTCTCCCTTATCATATCAAGTGATCCTGGTCACTGGCTCTACTCTTCTCCCTTATCATATCAAGTGATCCTGGTCACTGGCTCTACTGTTCTCCCTTATCATGTCAAGTAATCCTGAAGTCTCAAATGTCTATTGTTCCGCTCTGTCATGTCAAAGGATTATTTCCGATTTTTTTTCTGATTTTTTTCTGATGTTGTAAAACTTATCATTTACGAAAAAATTACAAGTTGTAACAAGTGAAAATGGAGTGCGACTTTACGACTTTGGGGCTAGGGTTATGTGGCCATCTTTACGTCATCACGTCGAGACATGCAGGTCATTTTTACGATCCACGATAAAACGACCTGCTGCATGTCCAGGGATGCTTCATTTTACCAGCCACGATATAATTAAACAAAGTAGGAATGATTGCTTGCATTGTTTGTTTATTTGAAAGTAAAACAAAAAACAAAAAAACAGCACACTTTGGAAAATAACAAGACTTGAAATGTCGCCAATGGTAATTTTCAAGAAAGGAGATTCTAGTGAACATTTATGCAAAATTTGAAGGCAATCCGTTAAGAAGTGTGGAGAAAAAAATCTTCGGAAATTGGCTATCAAAAAAATATATATAATAATAATAATAATAAAAAGCCCCGTATCTGGCCAATTTGTGTCAGAGCGCCAAAACATTTCAAGACAGGCCTACCCAGTAACTAATTCAGGAAACGGAAAAACGCATTTTTATTAAAAGTTTACATACGAACCGTACATACAGACGACGGATGCCTCCTCTACTGATGTAACTAGAGCAGTGCGCATAGCCTACATATTTCCCCACAGCCCCCCCCCCCCCCCACGATCAGTTAAACACGGCCATCAATAGCCAATCAAGAGCTGAAATTTTCCAAGTCCAGTTGGTGCATTTTCCTTGGATGAACCTGGCCTGTTTACAATACCGATCTGTGTTTGTTTCCATAGAAGCTACATACCAAGTTTCATTAAAATCCCTGCAGTTGTTCTTGAGATATCGTGTTAACAAGTGGGTCAGTGAAACTGACCAAGTCCCCCGCCGGCGTACAATCCCAGTATTTAATTTTGTTAGGTTGGACTACAACCCTTAAGCAATTCGTATCATATTCGTGAATTTTAAAATTCCAGCTGGGCCAGTGTCCTTGGGCCGACCTGGCTCATTTACAATACCAGTTCTTGTTACCACCCATACTACCTATGTGTAGAACATTTTGCCAATTGATCAAAAAATGTAGGCTTGAGTGTGTTAACAAACTCATATAACATTTTGCCAATTGATCAAAAAATGTAGGCTTGAGTGTGTTAACAAACTCATATAACATTTTGCCAATTGATCAAAAAATGTAGGCTTGAGTGTGTTAACAAACTCATATAACATTTTGCCAATTGATCAAAAAATGTAGGCTTGAGTGTGTTAACAAACTCATTCCAGTATGTAGGGGTTGTGAAAATTTGTGAAGTTCAGCTGGGTCATTCTCGTGCTACAAAGACGGTAGCAAGCAGGGGATTACAACCCACCTAGTCGAATGCAATGGGTTTGGATGACCTGTTACGAAATTCAAAACTATCGGTCGCCCCTTCTTTTAACAAAAAAAAAAATAAATAAATAAATAAATAAAGTCACTAGTGAAACTGATTACTATCCCCCGCCACAAAAACGCTCGATGGACAGGAAATTTTAGAAAGACTAAGTCCCCCGCAGGCGTGCAATTCAACGATTTTAAAAGTTTAAAGGAACAAAAAAGTTTGATTCAACTAAATTCATGTAGGTTTCAATGTGTTAACAAACTCATTCCAGTATGTAAAGGTTGTGAATATTTCTGAAGTTCAGCTGGGCCAATGTCCTTGGGCCGACATGGCTCATTTACAGTACCAAACCTTGTTGGTTGCAATACTGTTTCTAGTTAAGATATCTTGTCAATCGGTTGAAAAATAGCAGGCCTGAGTGTTAACAAAAAAGGTGTCGACAGACGGACAGACAAACCCGAAAACTATAGTCCCCCGGCGCGGGACTAACAAACTCGTTCCGATGCTGAATAATTTCCAGGATTTGGTATATTTCAATGTACATTGGCTAATTTTCCTTGAGCCAACCTAACCCATTTACAATACCGATCCTTGTTAGTGCCCACAGAATTTACACACTAAGTTTCATTAAAATCCTTGCAGTTGTTCTTGAGATATTGTGTTAACAATAGTCAATCAAAAGCTGAAATTTCAGTCCAGCTGGTCCATTTTCCTTGGACGAACCTGGCCCATTTACAATACCGATCTGTGCTTGTTCCCATAGAAGCTACATACCAAGTTTCATTAAAATCCTTGCAGCAGTTTTCAAATTATCGTGTTAATAAGCTCACACAGTAGTCAATCAAGAGCTGAAATATTTTCTAAGTCCAGCTGGTCCATTTTCCTTGGATGAACCTGGCCCATTTACAATACCGATCTGTGCTTGTTCCAATAGAAGCTACACACCAAGTTTCATTAAAATACTTGCAGCACTTTTTAAGTTATTGTGTTAACAAGCTGTTGATGACAGACCGACAGACCGACCGACAGACCGACCGACACGCGGTCGATCGCATAGATTCCCCACTGGTTCTACCTGTGGGGAATAAATAAGACAAGCCCGACGAACGAGGACCCAAATATTATACTACTTCTGCGTATAAGCGTCTGTTAAGTTCCGTGAGGCATGTGCTCATAAATTCATAAATGTTTTTGCAATTACTACTCCGAGTTTAGGTATGAAATTTAGGGAGCCCACGTTTGCTTAAGCAGGGAGTATTTTTCAAGCTTGGCACTCCACGTATAGGGGTCGTTTTACAAAGTCAAGGCACGTATGAGTGCCCCCCCCCCCCGCCTCAATCCATGGGGTTCCGTAGATTTTCGTCATATCCGATATGCACTGCAATTCCTTTCGCTTTTAAACTCTACAGACGGCACCAGCATTGATCCGAAGTTTTTCCTTTTTTATTGCACCAAAATTGAAATTTTGCACTTTGAATAAATTTTGGTGCTGTTTTGGCAAGGCTACAATATGTTCCTTTTGCTTTAATTTTGTTTCAGAAAGGCGGTGATATACTTTCCAACATGATGGAGCTGTCAGCACGAGGCCATCTGACGGTACAGGACGAGCATCAAAGTGTCGGGGACATCATTCGCAGCATGCGGCAAAAGGCTGCTTCTCCTGGGCAGGGTGCCAAATGACTCGCCGAAATGAATCTGTTGTGGGGCCATATACCATTTGCAGTTTATAGTTGTGCCACAATTAATAATGGATTTGCATTCTGTATATTTTTCGATGTGAAAATTTGGCGTTTTTCTGGTCGAGGTTGTGGTTGTCGCACACACTTTGGGTCCTCCCTTTTTATTGGGCGTGGGGTAAAGTCTCGAAAGAAGTTCCCATTTGGGGAGGAGGGGGGGGGGATTTTTAATTCAATACTCTTCCTCCCGCCACCTCTATGAACGAAACAGACACCCGGCGTCAGGCCTCCAAACCACTCCCCATTCTCTGCGTGGTTTTAGACACGCATGGACCAGGTCACACATATGCCAGATCACAAGTGCCCCCTTCCCTCCCGTATCGTGCTACCAACTGTCTCTCTCCCCAATCCTTCCGTCTCGTGCTACCAAGTGTCCCTCCTCCACCCTTCCCCCACCCTCGGGCTACTATCTTTACATTCACGTCAGGTTCACTTCTCGTTGAACTTGACTACGTCTCGAGGAGTACGTCTATCCCCCGTGGGCGATATGGTGTAAGGCTGTTGCGTGTTGACTTCGCAAAATTTAAAAGTGGAAGGATAGGTAGACGTAGTGTCTAACATTCAAACGAATCAATCCATTAACCAGTAGGCGCGTGAGACTGCCGTAGGTACGCTAAGAACGATTTTGAAAAATTCGCCATTTAGTCAATTTAAGTCCCATCCTGAAAATTCTTAGTTACAGCACTGCGGAAGGGTCTAGAGAAGCCGTGTACAAAATCTGAAACGAATCCATCCATCAATGTAGCCTGTAGGCGCGTGAGAGTGCCGTATATACGCTAAGTCAAGCGCCGATTTTCAAAAATCCGCCATTTTATCAATTTTTTTTTCGGATCCGGAAAATCCTTAGTCACTGCAATGCGAAAGGGTCCAGAGAAGCCGTGTACAAAATTTGAAACAAATCTATCTATTAGTGTAGCCTGTAGACGCGTGAGACTGCCGTATATACGCTAAGTCCAGTGCCGATTTTCAAAAGTTCGCCATTTTCTCAATTCTTTTTCGGATCCGGAGAAATCTTGGTCACTGCACTGCGGAAGGGTCCAGAGAAGCCGTGTACAAAATTTGAAAGGAATCCATCCGTTAATGTGGCCTATAGGCGCGTGAGACTGAAGCGTGACAGACGGACAGACCGAAAACCGTCTGTTTCGGTCTGTCCGTCTGGAAATTGTTTTATGATATTTTTTAAAATACCATATTATTCTTTTAAATCACAACTACCACAAAAGCCAAATGACGTTATCGAATATTATAAAAATACATACGGACCTTAATCGGTATCTCTTCGCTAAGAGATTCCGAATTCTTGTCTGTTTCAGATACTGTGTCTGTTTTCTCTGGCACTATTTCGGTAATACATTCTAACGTCTTGTCTGTGTCAGATTCTGTGTACGCCGTATCTGGCACTGTTGCGGTCTTGTCCGGAGATTCTATGATTGCCCCCGTTTCTTTCTGAAAATATAAAAAATATACAATCAAACGTTTACTGATGCTAGTGATCTGTATCAATTCTGATTTTTAACTAAACACAGTCACAGATAAATATGGTTTGAATTTTCATATATTACGCTTTCTCAATATTTTGCTGAGACTAAAAATCTGTATCTTTTGCTGATTTTAAACAGAAAAATAGGCAGAACAATATTATTTCAATCCTATTACTTTACGTTTCCTCAAGATACAATCAATTAAGTTTCCTACGCGGGGCATTAATTATCTGTATCATTTGCTGATTTTAAACAAAAGAATCAGACATATCTGATTTTAATCCTAGTGTTTTTTTTGGTGGGGGGGGGGGGGGCTAAACTTAAGACCTGTTCAACTTGTAAAGGTGTCCATCCTGCTTCGCGCAGTTGCTGCACTTGTTCGTCTCACGTTTCAGGTTGTGGCAGTGGCACCGTTGCAGCCATGTCCATAGATGCTGTGACTGCCCCCGTTTCTTTCTGAAAATATGAAAAAATACTTATATATATAATCAAGCGTTTGCTTATGCTAGTGATCTGTATCAATTCGATTTTTAACTAAACACAGTCACAGATGAATATGGTTTGAATTTTCATATATTACGCTTTCTCAATATTTTGCTGAGACTAAAAATATGTATCTTTTACTGATTTTAAACAGAAAAATAGACAGACAAATATCATTTCAATTCTACCTCTATAAGTTTCCTCAATATACAATCTTTTTAAGTTTGCTAAGCGGGGGCAGCAATTATCTGTATCATTTGCTGATTTTCAACCAAAAATCAGACATATATGATTTTAATCCTAGTGTTTTTTTTTTTTGGGGGGGGGGCTAAAGTAAAGACCTGTTCAACTTGTAAAGGTGTCCATCCTGCTTCGGGCGGTTGCTGCACTTGCTCGTCTGACGTTTCTGGTTGTGCCAGTGACACTGTTGCGGCCTTGTCCGGAGATTTCCTGACTGCCCCCGACTGCAACAAAGATATTATATATATATATAAACATGTGCCGACCTGCAAATATTAACCAGTTAACTGTATTACAAATGTACTGAAACACGAGAGAGAAGTATGAATTTAATGTTAATGCTTTCTTGGACATGCCACACCCTTCTTCAAAAATATATATCAGTGATAGCAATGTTATTTATTTTAATCCACAGCCACCATCGGACAGATTTAACTGGAAAAATCATAGGTTTGGGAACATACGAACCTGTGTGACGAGTCGGCCTGCATTTAGCAAGTTCACTTTCACCCCAATATTGGACATCTTAACAGGTTCGGGACGAGAAGAGTTTGCTGCCTTCTTTACACGCTTGGAAACTCTGCGTCCATATCTTTTGCTCTTCGGTGTGGTTTTAAGACGTTTATGGGGACTTTTTTGTTTCCATTCCTCTGAGGATTCTGTTAACGTATCTGAAGTGTGCATACCCGTATCAGTTTGAGACTTTCTGAGTGCTTCTGTGGTTTTCCTTTTTTCTGTGTCGGGTCATAAGGGGTGGAAAAGTAGCTTCTTGTCCTTTACTGGTGCTGGGCTTTACTATTGATTTACTTGCGGTGGGTTGTGCGAGGGGATTTATATCAAACCCCTTTGCTTTCGCAGCTGTGGCATAGTCGGATTTAAAGGCAGCCATCGTTGAAGGAAGACATATTCTTAACTTTCCCTGCATAAGGAAACAAAAGTGTCAATTCGTGTTCTCCCCGATCTTCATCAATAACGCTCTACGGGAAAACTACAGACAGATGTGAATAAAAATCTGAACGTATCACAAAAAAATGACTTCACATGCCGTGATTACGGTAACCGCAACAAATGTTAAAACACACACACAGACACACATACACACCCACACACAGACACAGGGCTTTACGCGATTTTTTTTCGACACCTTCCGGCATATTTTAGGCAATTGGATCCTGTTTCCTGCCCCCACCGCCATTCTTACATGCACCACATTGCCTCTTCCGTAGGTCACCCCTCCCCCTCCCCCCTCCCCCTCCCCCCTCCCCCCTTTCATTAATAAACGCTCGCGGGGAAAACTACAGACATATGTGAATAAAAATCTGAACGTATCACAAAAAAAAAATGACTTCACATGCCGTGATTACGGTAACCGCAACAAATGTTAAAACACACACACAGACACACACACACACAATACACAGGGCTTTACGCTAATTTTTTTCGACCACTTCCGGCACATTTTCGGCAATTGGATCTTGTTGCCTGCCCCCACCACCACTCTTACACGCCCCCACGTTTTGTCTCTTCCGTAGGTCACCCCTTCCCCCCCCCCTTCATTAATAAAACGCTCTAATGGTTATATAATATGTCACTGACGTCTTCGCGGGGGAAAACTACAGACAAATGTGAATAAAAATCTGAACATATAACAGAATAAAAGCTTTAAAGAAAGAAAGAGTTCACAAAGTTTAGTTGTCTCAACAATAAAACAAACCAAAAATCAATTTTTAAAAAAATTTACCTAGGCTGACACGATATATCTCGTGGCTATCCGGGCCAAAGGCTTTCACCGTCTTTCGCCATGTACCTTGTGCTCTACGAAAAAAAAAACAATGTACACGGCGATATTTTTTTTCTTTCTTCAATTTTACTGTAAAGTTTATTACGTCTAGCTGTATTGTTTGTCAAAAGCTGTTAAATAGTAAAATGTAACACCTCAATAATTTAGAAAATTATAATTCGTAATAGGTAGGTATTACATGCAGTTGCCAATGATCATTTTGATTATTAATTTTCTTGCCACCGCATTTAAAATGGAAACATTAATAACAACTGCTAAGTATTTGAAGGTTTCCATAAAATCAAGCGATTGCGATGCAGCATTAAATGAATAACATAAACAATTTTAACAAATTGCAGACAAGGAAATGAAAAAGAAAACTCACGTTGTCCCGTCAGACCAAAACTTCACATGTACATCAAACAAGGTGACTTTAATAGCCTGCCCCGGCCACCAAACTTTGTTCTGGATGAAGGCCCACACTACGTCCCTTTCATTTATGTCCTCGACAGGCTTTACTGACATAATGCCTGTAAACAAAAAATACGAAAAAACGGGTAAATCTCATCCGTCTGACGTGCCACAAGTTCGACGTCCCATTAGTCCGAAAACCCAAAATTCTGAATGATGCTTTCTTAGAAGGACCATGACTTCACTACTGCAAGGGTTCAATTATTAGATGTATTTGATCCACGACCAAGTATTCTGGCATTCCATACACATTCGGACGTGTGGGCTTTCGGACTAGTGGCACGTGGTCACCCCTTCCCCCTCCCCCTCCCCCTTCATTAATAAACGCTCGCGGGGAAAACTACAGACAGATGTGAATAAAAATCTGAACTTATCACAAAAAATGAATTCACATGCCGCGATTACGATAACAGCAACAGATGTTTGAAAATAACACACACACACACAATACACAGGGCTTTACGCAAATTTTTTTCGACACCTTCCGGCACATTTTTGGCAATTGGATCTTGTTGCCTGCCCCCAACACCACTTTTACACGCCCCCACATTTTGTCTCTTCCGTAGGTCACCCCTTCCCCCCCCCCTTTCATTAATAAACGCTCTAATGCTTATATAATACGTCACTGACGTCTTCGCGGGGAAAACTACAGACAAATGAGAATAAAAATATGAACTTATTACAGAATAAAAGCCTTAAAAAAAAGACTTCTCATCAGTCTAACGTGCCATAAGTTCGACGTCCCACTAGTCCGAAAACTCAAAATTCTGAATCATGCTTTCTTAAAAGGACTACTGGGCTGTCTCCCATAAACAGAGAAAAGTGCGGCGCGTCGCGAGGGGTTTGCCGAAAAAATGCCCTGTTTTTATTTAACTCGTCATATAACCGCTGAAAATGGATCGATCTCTAAAAAAACGCCTAGGTGTCAACTTAAAACAAATTTCTATCCGTGTACAACATTTCGTGTTTCTAGGTCCCGTATATTTGAACGAGTTGTGACCACAAAACATCGCATTTTTCGCAGAAAAAAAAGACAGTTTTGCAACAGTAAATAATAATATCCCTCTTGACGTCAAGTGGGTAAAAAATATAACTGGGGAGGGGGGCGATTACCCGGGAGATTACGGTTTTATAAAAGTAATTCTGTTATACTTAAAAAAAATTATTTTGGAAAAAAAATTTCAAAGATAAAATTATACATTCAGTGAAGAAACAAAAAAAAAATAAATGTTACCTCTTTAAAGTGTGAACAATATCCTTAAGTATCCTTGTTTATAAGTAATTAAATTATTAACACCACAAGATATAATACCAAAAGATAATTTTTTTAATCAATCTTCACACTTGCTCAACCAAAAGAACAGTGACACCTGCAGTGGCAAAGCGTGGGAAAAAAGACCTCGCTGACGCTGACGAAAATTCCACCAATCACAGACGTTTCCCAATCAATACATAGTGCCTTGATCTAGCCGCCATAAAATCTGAGCCAATCACAGCACAGACCTAAACTAGTGGCCTGGCCTTTGATGAAAGCAAACCGTGAGAACATCGACAGACAATACTGGCTAAAAAGCAATATGAAAAAGAACTTAAAAATGACTTCACATGCCGCGATTACGATAACAGCAACAGCTGTTAAAAAAAAAAACAAACACACACACACAGGGCTTTACACTAATTTTTTTCGACACCTTCCGGCACATTTTCGACAATTGGATCTTGTTTCCTGCCAACCCCCCCTCCCCCACTCTTACATGCCCCCACACTTTGGTCTCTTCCGTAGGTCACCCCTTTCTCCCCCCCCCCCTCCCCACCTTCATTAATAAACGCTCTATTGCTTATATAATACGTCACTGACGTCTTCGCAGGGAAAACTACAGGCAGATGTGAACAAATCTGAACTTATTACAAAAAATGACATCACATGCCGCGATTACGATAAAATACACACACACACAGGGCTTTACGCTAATTTTTTTCGACACCTTCCGGCACATTTTCGGCAATTGGATCTTGTCTCCTGCCCCCCCCCCCCCACTCTTACATGCCCCCACACTTTGGTCTCTTCCGTAGGTCACCCCTTCCCCCTCCCCCCCTTTCATCAATAAACGCTCGTGGGGAAAACTACAGACAGATGTGAATAAAAATCTGAACTTATCACAAAAAATGAATTCACATGCCGCGATTACGACAACAGCAACAGATGTTTAAAAAAACACACACACACAATACACAGGGCTTGTCGCTATTTTTTTTTCGACACCATCCGGCACATTTTCGGCAATTGGATCTTGTTGCCTGCCCCCACCACCACTCTTACATGCCCCCACATTTTGTCTCTTCCGTAGGTCATCCCCTTCCCCCTCCCCATCTTCATTAATAAACGCTCTAAGGCTTATATAATACGTCACTGACGTCTTCGCGGGGAAAAATACAGACAGATGTTAATAAAAATCTGAACTTATTACCAAAAATATAAATGTATATAGCGTTACTTACCCCATGCTGTACAATGCAGTATCCTTACTATCTGCTCAAGACTTTTTCTTCGAGATATCATCCCATTTTGACTTGCTCATTATTTCTTTGATTTTGCACTGCTTTTTTTCCCCCAGTTTTTAAATTGCCAAATGTGTTAGTGACATCTTTGAAGTTTACATATTTCTGAAAATGTTCATATAAAGGATCTTTCTTGATAAACGCATCCGCTAAACGAGCCGGTTTTAAAGTGTTTTTTTTACGTCTCGGTCCCACTCTCTCACATTTCTTCACTAGTTTACAACCGGTGTCAGAAATCTGTGAAGTGCCATGTTCTGGGGTATTTTGTAGCGAAATATCATGCTGTGAACTTCTACAGCTAGCAACTCTTGCTTTATATCCAATGTTTTCTCCTCCAATACAGTTTTCTAAACGTTTGCGAGCAAGCTTCGCACGTCGACTATAATTATCGGCATTACATTTTCGCCGCCTTCTGTACTTCCTTCTTTCTTTGTTATTGTGCCTACCCATGTCTAAAACAGGTGTCAAAGAACACAAACAGCCCTAAATTTCATTTCACAAGATTTTACGCCAATTTATACGATCTCCCAATCAGTCAACACTTCTTTTCCTTCAATTTTCCCATTTTCATCCGACTGTTCAATTTTTGACTTAGGTTTGACGCATTTTGACTTGGGTTTGAGCATCTCTCTCCTCCTCTTCAAATAAGCTTTTCTGCTCACTTTATCGTGTCGACCCATATTAAGCTACTACCTAGAACATATCGTATGTTGGTCTTGCTGGAAAATTTGCTAAACTAGGAGACGGAACCCCGAAGTTGTTAAATTTAAAACATCCTAACAATAAGCAAATTCGCACTTTGACTTTTGCCGAAAAGTTTGTGCAATTCGGATGAATTCATTTGGGATAAGGACATAAAGAAATGATAGAAAAAACGGCAATAATCAACATTTCTTTATATCCTTATCCCAACTGAATTCAGCCGAAACACAAAAACTTTTCGACATAAGTCAAAGTGCGCTTTGGCTTATCACGGGTCTCCCACTCGTAAAAGCCAAGTCATACTTTCGGCGTTCCTAATAATAAAGCGTAAAACTTCTGCGTTTCGAATAAAAGTAACCGGGTAAAAAATGAAAGAAATGATAGAGAGATTTCGCCTAAATGTCAAATGTCTCTTGCACTAAAGAGTGGTCGGGTTTTTAACAACCTGTATGCTATTTTAAAAATGTATTAAAAATTTTAACAAATAGTTTCAAGTTTCAATTTCTTTTATGTTCCGAATATGAGCTGTTTGCGATATTTCTTCCATATCTTTCTATCATTTCTTTCATTTTTTTATCCGGCTCCCTCGCAGTCGAAATTCAAAATTCTTTCGCAAATTATTCGAAACACCCAAAGTGTGATTTGGCTTATAATAAACAAAATAACAAAGCAACTCAACAAAAGAATGTTTTAGGTTAAAATTTCATGTTTGTTAAGGATAAATAAACAGCCAAAAAAGGTCCTGTTGCCAGTTCAGCGCAAGATTCCAAGCAACTTTCATACTGACACCTACGTGACTGCTAATTCCTTGCATCAGCTTTTTAAAACGTTTAAAACAGCCGAAAAGGCTGTATTTTTCAGATCTGCTTTGTAAAAAATATGAAGACTGAACTAAAAAAGTGTATGCTTTATCAAAACAGTAATTATGTTGATTTATTTGGCTCTCAATTCTTTAGAAAAGAATTTTCGATTTCTACTCAGACAGACAGTATTTCATGATCGTGTTAAAAACAGCTTAAAGGCTGTTTTTTTTTACTTTATTAGCACAAACTATGCAGAACGATGTTGTTAGACTTATGCCGTGGTAAAAAAATACATACTTTATTGTATTATGCCTCAATTCTTCTCAAAAAGAAAGTGAGCGATAAAACAATATCATTCCACCTCGATGTCAAACATTCCCAAATATTCAAATAATAACATATCCATGAAAGTTTATATTTCTGACAATACATTTTCTTATTCTTAAAAATATAATTACATTGCTTATTTAGTTTATTAATCCTTTACAAGCATGAAAATTTGAACTTTAAAATTTTTGCGAACAAACAACACACGAGATTCCTCCTAACACTCATCACACCGAGCTGCGCGCGCGCACACAAATAGTCCGCAGTTTTTACACTTTAAAATGACTATTTGCAAAGTAATAAATATTAAATAAAGTGCTTATTTGATATTTTGTTTATTTTAAAAATAGCTGGGAACATATTTATTTATATAATATGACTAATTGCCGTCTTGTAATTTGACCTAGTTTTAGGAACCTATGGCGTGACTTTTTCTAACCGCCAAAACTTAACACAAGGCGGCATATCAAAGGATGTTGAACATTTCGCGCAAGAATACGTACAATTCGTCGGGGCTTTCTGATTCGCTATTAAAACACGTGCTTTCGTGGTATTTTTTTCAACACCAGGTGCCGCTCGTACATTACAGGGGTATTTAAAAATACAGACAGCAACCAGAAGCAATGACAGACAGACATTTTTGGTTAAAATGCGGAAAACTTCTCTATGTTACTCAGTGAACATCGGCGGTTTCAATTTTGATTTTTTGCCACATGGTTTTTTGCCACAACACGATTTTGTGCCACATCGTATGGAAAATGCGGATGACTTCTGCCACTACGTAGCTCCTGTAAGAACGGACGGACGGATGGATTGATGGATGGATGGATGGATAGATAGATAGATAGATAGATAGATAGATAGATAGATAGATAGATAGATAGATAGATAGATAGAGAGATAGATAGATAGAGAGATAGATAGATAGATAGATAGATAGATAGATAGATAGATAGATAGATAGATAGACAGATAGATAGATAGATAGATAGATAGATAGATAGATAGATAGATAGATAGATAGATAGATAGATAGATACTAGGCTGTTACAGATGCCTGTCAGAGTAAGAAGAAACAAGAACTGGCACTGCGAGTTTTTTTTAAATACTGAGAGAACAGTTGGCGAAATATTAATTCTATTATTTAATATCAATGTATCCTCAACATTTATTTTGTTCTGGGCCGCAGATTCTAGCTTATGTTAAAAAAGATAACGATATCATAACCGAATAACATGCAAACGTGCCTAAGTCACTTTCAGTTTGTTTGCTTTGATGTGAAGATACACTATCCACAATGATATTATAGAAACCCCCACTAAAGATTCAATCTAATTAATGATGCACTTTCTCCTGTGCATCGACAGTGGTCCCGATGTGAAAGTGTCCAAGGCACTTTGCAAATATAATACACAAGGACATATAATCGAACGTATAGAGGTAATTACTGGCCAAATGCTATTTGGTATTTAACTTTTAATAAGGCAAAATCTCAAAAGAAACTTTAAATATTTCCTGATACTTTTTGGAACTTTTATGACGGCAAACTGGTTCTTGGTATGTTAAGCGGTTAGAGGGTTGGTCTGTTAATCCCAAGGTCCTGAGTTCTGTTCCAGCTCGGATGGTAAGCAGAGGATTGACGTTCGCCCCAACCGTCTCAGCTAAGCGAATGCAGTGGATTAGATCTCTTATCATGGAGTTTAAAACTAGAACCTCATTTCGCTAGCGAAATGTTAAACACTTGACAAAAATACTTCCTTTAATGGGTTATTTCTTGAATAATACATTGCAAACAACACAGCTTGAATACGTCTTATAAGTAGTGTTTGTTTTTGTTGGCATAAGGTTTTATTGACTGAGCAAGCATACGCCGTGTTATCTATTTACGCAGTGAGAGCACGCACAAAGCTCAGCAACTGTGTGTTCTGTGATGTACGTTAAATGCACTGCATTGAATTGCAAAAATACACTCTTTTCACATGGCGTTTTAACACAGAAAACGAAATCGAAGACGAAAATAAAAAGAGACACGTTCAGATCAAGCTCTTCATAAGTCCCAAGTTTCATGGTCCTAGGGCCCATAGTGTCAGAGAACAAGAAGACACAAAAATCGGAAAATTATCAAGAAGAAAAAAGGACCAATGGCTGCTCGCACAAATTCATATAACCCTTGCAAGCCAAAGGCTTGTCAAGTGTTAATTAACGCCAACTGAGGCTTTCGGCTATCTCTTAAAACGTGTTTTTATTTTAGATAAAATTGTGATACTTGCCAAATAAAATGCTAATTCATTGTACTATCTGAGAACCGATACCCCTTTATTCCGAACACACTAGATGATAAATACAATGGGGTACTAGAGTAGTTTTTAAAGTGTCTGCATCGATAAAACATTGAGGAATTCTTTCTCGTTTCTATTAAAAAAGTCCGGCTGAGCCAACTCTAAAATATTTGTTCAGCTGAGCAAACTCTGAAATATATGAAACTTGCATATTAATGAATCAGAATTTCAAAATAAGAGTACCAAGATATGTTTGACAGAAAACTGATCAGATCCTAGCTCTCGGATCGTTAAGACGCGTTTAAATTTTAATTTAAGAATGAATCTAACATAAAAAATATATATACCTCCACACCCACTCCAGTAATACAACGCTGGAAATCTAAAATCAATATTTTTACACTGCGTAAAGTTTCAAGTAGCTGGAAGTAAGAATTTCTGAGAACTCGTCTGTAGAAAACTCATATCTTCTTGGAAAAATGTGTAATTGTTCATCAGTTTTTGACAAACTCCCGATGCGTCAGTTTTAAACCGATTAAAAATAATAAATCAATCACATCTGCAACATTTATATCTTCACTGCGTAATTTTTTATAAGGTTTGGGCTCACAGTTTCTGACAACTTCTCTGAGATAACAATAATAATTATAATGATACTAATAATATAATAACAAGGCCATTCCTGGTGTATATCCACTTCATGGACATACACAAAATGCTAGCCCTACCATACGCATATTATGGATGCACATAAAGTATATTTTCTAATGTTAACCAGTAAATAACATTCAATGTGTTTAAATAAAGTACAAAATACATATACCTTTTGTATATAAAAGCCATTTTGGAACAGTCATCGTAAAATAAAAGAATTGATTTCTTCAAATGCTATACCATTATAATGCAATTTATTACTGACGTTGCTTAAAACACAATTAACTTGTTCTTTGCAAAGTTACAGAGTATCTTTACCCAAAGCTACTTCTTCAAAGCGATACTCCCTTTTGTAATTTTTGTAAATATTCAAGGGTTTCGATAAAATGTGTCAAAATACAATCAGAGCTATATTTTTCCAATTTACAGTTGACTGCAAGTTACCGATTTATTTCTGAAATATATTTCGCTACCGTCTGCAAAAAAAGAAAAAGTTGCATTTTGTTGAAAAATGTACTTATTTAAAGCTGGTACACCGCAGACTTTGCTAGTGCTAGTGCACAGTCTTTGCTTTGTGGCACCTCAGAACACCATCCAATGACTGCTGCTTGGCAGTAGCGGGTTGCCTTTTGTCACCTCCGCGGTCAACACTCCCAAATGGAGGGTAATATACAAATCAAAATAAGGCCATATGAGTAGACTAAAGCATATGACTGGCATCTGGGTATAGTCATAATTTACTTTTTGGAAGACGGCCCACTCGTCGATAGTTTTTATAAAATCGATCTTTTAGACACCTTAAAACGCTATCCCATGACTGTTGCTGGGCAACAGCGTGTTGTTTTATATCACCTCCGCAGTCAACGATCCCAAAAGGAGGATAATATACAAATCGAGGCAAGGGCATGTAAGGAGGCTCAAGCAAGTGACCAGCACCTGGATATAGTTCCAGTTGATAATCCCCACCAGCGGCAGTAATTCTTTTCCCTAAATCAACGGCAAGTTTGTAGGGATATACTTTATCGTCGGTTCCTTGTTGAATATGAAAAAATGCTTTAGAATTTTCAACTGGAATGAGTTCGGAACCGGACTGATCTTCGTATATACCGCGTAATACAATTCCTTTTTCTGTGGAAAGAGGCTTTGTCCAATCGAAATTGCGAACACGTAAAGGCTTGCCTTTGTAGGTATGGAGTCCTCGTGAATAATAATGATTACCACTCACACAAATGCAGAGCTTAATTTGTGCGTGATAACTTGCCATATGCATTGCAATTTCGGCTCCACCACAAGTACCAAAAGCGCATAATCCTTGTGAAGCATCAACTCTTTGATGATTTAACATAAATTTCACCACGTCATCAAAATAATCGTAATCGTAGTTAAACGTTGTTGGTAGATCGTCGTAATCTGCACTTGCGAGTGCGAGGCTTGTATAACCATGTGAGGCAAGCAATGCAGCTCTGAATTCATACAAATTACTCAGTCCAACCTGCATGTCGATTACCCCTGGGTATCTTTTCCCGGCTTTTGGATAGAACAATGTACCGCGCACTTGGCCTGACCTAATGTTTTCTTGCATTGTGTCTGAAGCAAGGTAAGAACGCTCCACTACTGTTGTACATAACGCAGTAACGTCATTCAAATGATTGATACTTGTAAATCCATCTATTACAAACAAGTAAAAGATATGCGTAGTTTGGGCGTCCGTTTTCAACATAGTGCTTCCGTGTCTATGGCCAGAGGCTGGTACCATGCTCCAGAAGAGTCCCATACCATCTATTCCCACGTAAGACCCTGACAGAGCGGGTTGTCTGTCTACATTTACTGATCCATTTGCGTCCGCAATAAAATGAGCGAAGGAAATAAACTTAGCATGGGCCTCTTCCGCACGTGTTGCCAAAGTGACTCGCTGAAATGGCTGAAGGTTGGCTACTGAGATATGTAGTCGTTCATCCACCATTGCTATTGGTTTGTCAACGGTTATTTTGGGAGATGTCGCTGCCATTCTGACTCTAAAATGTTTAACGTAACATTATGATGCTTTTTAAATACAAGTTTCAAAAATGAAAAAGTAATTAACTTTAATTTTGTTATTTGAACATCTTATATAAATTATTACGTCCAAGTTGGCCTACGGCCCAGGGCTCAGTTGTCCTACCTTTTGTCATTTCGAGTTGGACTACGAATTTGCAGATCCACATCAAAGTTTTTGGAGGTGATTGCATTTTCTTGAGTCAAAAACTTCACACCTTTCTTTGACGTTTGTATATTTTGTGTTTTTAACAAAGGTCATTTCATCGCATGTGATATTTGTTTTGTTTGTTGAGCAATTGATCTGTTACACCTCACTTATCCATTCACTTATCCATTCACTTATCCATTCACCTATCCATTCACTTATCCATTCACTTATCCATTCACTTATCCATTCACTTATCCATTCACCTATCCATTCACTTATCCATTCACTTATCCATTCACCTATCCATTCACTTATCCATTCACTTATCCATTCACCTATCCATTCAATTATCCATTCACTTATCCATTCACCTATCCATTCACTTATCCATTCACTTATCCATTCATCTATCCATTCACTTATCCATTCACTTATCCATTCACCTATCCATTCACTTATCCATTCACTTATCCATTCACCTATCCATTCACCTATCCATTCACCTATCCATTCACCTATCCATTCTTAATTGTATTTCTATCGCCAGTATTACTAAGATGTGATTACAATTTTGATATTCTAATGTGTAATTGCAATTCATTTGTGTTAGCATGTTTTTCGACCAAAGATGGAGAATAAAAGGGAATTGAAAGGAAGTTGTGCTACCATGCGTTTTGAAATAAACAGTGTATTTATTTTAGATGAAAGTGTAACTTATGATTATTATTTGTCAGGGGAAATGTAAGATGCTAGAAAAAATTGAAATATCAACTCGTAGGACAACCGAGCAGTAGCTGAACCGGGAATGCAAAATCCTAGGGCAACTGGGCCCTACGACATCCGGGAATGCAAACTTTGAAGTCTTAAGACAAACTCGAAACCTCAGGTGCGAACTCACGTAAAACCGGACAACTCGCTATTTCGCTGTACGCTGTTCGAAACAGCTACTTAGAACAGACTAATGATCATAATTTTGTCGTATATAAAAAGGCTTCGTAGCGCACAACGGGGAGGGAGCTGGGCATATCGAATAAAGTATCAAAGAAAAGCTCCCGACAGTCTTTTCTTCAGTATATCAACGCCTTTCTT
Source organism: Protula sp. h YS-2021 (assembly GCA_949752745.1). Taxonomy (NCBI): domain Eukaryota; kingdom Metazoa; phylum Annelida; class Polychaeta; order Sabellida; family Serpulidae; genus Protula; species Protula sp. h YS-2021. Next base: position 27,539,265 of record OX457033.1, on the reverse strand, counting down.
TTGGGGTATCAGTACGCTTTTGGGACCTCTTACAGAAACAAAGCAAAAGAAGATGCAAAATTACAGATGCCTTTTGACTTAAAGGCATCTAACTGATGGTTGAATAGCATTTTAGTATTATAAAACGTTATAGCATTAGATTTTCGTTAGGTGGTAGTGAAGAAGTACGCGTTAATAGTGATTTGGTAAAAAAAAAAAAAAAAAAGAAGGAAGAATAACAAACCATAAACAAAGAATTTGGATGAGATTAGAGTGCTGTTTCGAGCACTTCCAAACGAATTCCAGGAAAATCCCCTCCCCCAATCGCGGGAAAAACACGCCACAACACAACAATTGCGAAAACAAGGTCCCCACAGGAGTTCTGCCACACCTGCAGAAAATTCTCCGTGTGATAATTATTACACTTGGGGATTTGCCAAAATTCTCTAGTGTGTTGAATTTGTATGAAAATTATAGCCGCGGTTGTGGCATGTTTTTTTCCCCTTTTTTGGTTAGTTTGTCCGTGGAACTAGTCAGAGGCCGTTAGGGCTAGAAACATGAAACTTGGATATGATAAACTTCAGTATGCCTAGTTAATCCTCCTGAATTTTTTTAAATTCGCTTGATTTTTCAATCAATAAACGACAAAACAAATTTGCGAAACAGGCGGCAAGAAGCTCAGGGCAGTAGTTTAAACTGGCATGATATCAGCCTCGGTGTATTTATCTCAACTGTCAATGAAAGCCATCACAGCATGCGTGTACAAGTTGGCTGCAGCGTTTGGGTTTATCCCAATTGCTAAAGCGTGATGAAATTTGGCTCACTGATAGGGGATAATTAGACACCGTAAAATCCGCATTTTTAACCATGACCTTGATTGACATCTTCGGCCATGGTCAATGTCAAAAACCGGAAGTGGGCCATTATCTCAAAAACGGTTAGAGATAGAGCAATTTTGAGCTTACTTTCGACCCTTTGGGCCTAAAAGACCATATGTAAGAGGTATCTCGGTGACCTTGACCTTCTTGAACATGATCAGAGTCAGAAACCGGAAGTTGACCATTATCTTGAAAATAGTTAGAGACAGAGCGATTTAGAGCTTTTTTCGACCCTTTGGCCCTAAAAATTGATATGTAAGAGATATCTCGGTGACCTTGACGTCCTCGGCCATGATCAAAGGCAAAAACCGAAAGTGGGCCATTATCTCGAAACGGTTAGAAATTGGAGTATTTTGAGCTTATTTTCGACCCTTTGGGCATAAAAGACGATATGTGAGAGATTATTAGTTCAGAATCGTATTTTTGTGACCCCCAAGTGTAATTTTCGCTAATCGGTAGCGAAAACGGTCTAGTTTTTGTTTTTAGCCTATCCTAGAAATAAGTAACTATTGAAGCAAAATTCGACAATTGATCATTATTATGTTTTGCCTCTCGTATTTTTAGCTTAGAAATGTGGTAATAATTTCTAGATTAATTTAATTTTATTTCAAAAATTTTGATTAAAACGAAATAAATAAAATATGCAAACAAATACATATTGACATTGGAACACTTAAATTTAGTACAGAAAGCATACCTCTAAGATGATAGCCATACATAGATGATAGACACTTTATATCACGTAAATTTCTCTTAATTTCAATACACCTTTATCTTATTTAGCAAGTCTTGTGATGAATATTATTGTTGATGTATACACATCCAGTTGTTTTTACAAACGCTTAGTTAGAAATGCACCTATAACGTACGCTTAAACATCGAAACAATTGTAGCAATTAAATGACATCAGGTGTGTTTGAATATTCTTATATTTGGTGAACGACAGATACGTTGTAAAGGCAGCATTGAGCTTGTTGCATGTCCCAAATATGCGTGGCAAGCAGAGGGTAGTGACTCGGCTATATGATTGAACATTCAAAAGTTCAAGCCTTGAAGGCGAGACTACAATAGCATTTAGGTTGTTGACACCGAAAGCGATGATTCTATTGTTGTCATTCAATGACGAACGGCGGCGTGGCTGAAAAATAGAAATTTACTAAAGAAACATAGGGGTTTTTTTTAAGGAATGGCTGAAAAACTCAGTGGGGGGTTAACTTTGGTTTCCGTGATAGGTGATCGAACCCACTGCATTGGCTCAGCTAAGGCAATTGAAACTACCGTTCATCCCCCGCCTCCCCCCCCCCCCCCGCCCACCCCCTTATACACCCACAGCCGGATATGAACCCTGAATTTTTGGAATCGCCAAAGCGATCCAATAACAAACTGCTGCTAGAGTCATCTCAGTCATCTCAAAATATGGCTTAATTTCTGTGGAAAAGTTTGAATTCAGCCAATCGAGATTATTTCCTTAAAAAATTAAAAGGGGAAATTTATTTGCTTTGTTTATTGCTAAAAGGGAACATTATTTGTTTTGTTTATTGCTAAAAGGGAACATTAATGCTTTGTTTATAGCGAATTATTTTACTCGCTCTGTATGCTTAGTTGGGACGACGCGGTAGCAGTGATGCGCCCAAGGGTGGGTTTTCATTGGTCCTTTTGTTGTTAGTAGTTTTTAGAAATAACTGTAATCATGAACAAGTTTATAAATGTGTAAAATATTAACTTGTTTTGTCAGAGAGTGGCCCACTTTTTTGCTTCTTTCCTTCAACGCGAAATACATGTTGATTTGTTTAGTGTTTATGTTTACATATGGCTATTCGAGAACAAAGGAACAACTGAGGTCTGGAAAATATGCTCAGAAAGAAGCGGGGTGCAATACGTGGCCAAAAAACACTGCCCTCTTCATTCTTCTTTTTTTCATTTTGTCATTTCTGAATACAGTTGTTTGAATTGCAATTATTTTTTATTGTTTTTGTTATTATCATCAATGTGTAATCGTTTTATTGAATTACACCTTTTATTTTCAATGCAAGTTAAAGTAATTCATGATATGAGTTGACGAAGTAGTATCCGTAATCAATGAAAGTATTTGATAAACCAGTTCACATCAGCGGATTAGCATGCCTTCATTCTCCCCTCCTACAGCCTGCGTTAAATGGATATTTTTATTTTTGTCCTAAAACGCACCAACGGATGGACACGAATCGCATGTTAACCAAGAAAACGACGGGGGGGGGGGGGGGGAGGGGGGGCATGGGTTACTGTTAAATTAGCATGTTCCGAGCCCTGGCTATCTCAACCCAGTGACTATATCGAGCTATTTGCTTAATCTCTAAAAAATACATAGCATAAGTATATTATTTCATCTCCTTTCTGGAAACGTGATGTATACCTGCAGTTAATTTATTTAATTTTCATTTCACTTCATTTTATCCTCAAGCTTTATTTTTGTAACTGTATGTGATTGCTTTTCAATAAACGTTTGGTGCTGTACATTCTAATGTTTAATTGGTTACAGACAAATTAAAAATGAAAATATATTAATAAAATAATATTTGTGGTGATATTTCCGCAGCTGTTTCTTGACATAAAAATTTTGCAACTTTTTGCTGCAGATATGGAGGGGGAAAGAGTGTCAAGTAGGAATACATTATGGATTTTATGCACTTTACGGAAACGGTTAAACGTGCACGAGTACATGATGGCCGCGTGAATTCTGTGACAGCACAGCACACACCCGAACTGGAAACTGATGCGTCCAAAAAAGAAACTGCCAATATGGTGTGTGTTGTCTAGAGGTCCACACATTTTTGCGTCGTTGTCTAAGGGTTGACACATTGTTTGCAGCCTTGGCTAGAGGTCTAGAGGGTTGTTTAGGGGTGCACACATTTTTGCAGGGTTGTAGCGAATGTGAGGTCAACTAAGATAACTTTACATTCTTTGTATAGGAAAAGCACGGGGTAAGGGATTGGGAGGGGGGGGGGGGTCACTGACGTTCTAACTGGTTGCAGTGAGTATCCATAGCATTTTAAAACAACCCCCTAAACGAGAGTGCTACTTTTGAAAAAAAAGATACCCCCTCCCCCCGTTATAATCAAACACGAAGTACAGTTGTGAAAGAACTCAACATTTTGTTGGAAACGCGGACTACTGAATGTAAATGACCTCGTTTTTAACGAAATTGTTCCTCCGAGTGGACCGTGTCTGGCCTCAAAATTAACCCCTTTCTCGTTTTTTTTTGTTGTTGTTGTTGTTGTTGTTTTTGTTTGTTTTTTTGTTATTTTGTTTTTGTTTTGTTTTTGTTTTTTTTTTGTTGACAGGCACAAAATTTTAGTAGCTTTTGGCGGCAGAGTTGGAGGAATTTAGTGCATAAAGTACGAATACATTATGGCACTTTACGGGAAGGTTTAAACATGCGCGAGTACATCCTGGCCACGTGACTGGTGAAAGGTCACCCCACATACCGGTGTAAGGAAACGTTTTGACCCCCAAACAAATCGACCCCCCGGTCGATTTGTTTTAAAACAAACAGACCCCCCGGTCGATTTGTTTTGGGAAAACCCGCCATAACAAACAGACCTCCCCCATAATAAAATGACCCCCTCCAAATAATCATGTTTAAATATAAAATGGAAGTAAAAAAGGTGCAGGTGGTTTTTAAATACTATTTTAAGCATTTTCTACCTCTTGATGTAGAAAATTATTATTTTGAGAATTTGAAATGCCATTATTGAGCTTTGACAGATTTTTGGTGACTGTATGTTAGTGGTGTTGGAAGTGTTTTCGTGTTTGAAAATGTAGATGTTAGTTGCCAGATAAATTGTTATTCGTGGATACAGTTTTATTTCAATTAAAGAAACTAATAAGGTGGCCATATATGGAAAGAAATAAAGAAATCAACAAAAAATAAGAGGGTTAAAACATTTCAGAGGGGGTCTGTTTGTTTTAAAACAAATCGACCGGGGGGTCTGTTTGTTTTAAAACAAATCGACCGGGGGGTCGATTCATTTTGGGGGTCAAAACGTTTCCTTGCACCGGTGTGACACGACGAATGGCCTCCCCGGAGGAATGCTCCCGGGGGGGGGGGTGGTTCCATTCGTCCTAGGATATTTGGCCCCCTCGTAGGATATTTAGTCCCCCTTTTATTTTTTTATGAGAAATTAACAATAGTTTTATGTGTAACAGGCTATCTCACCCCCTTGTACAGGGGGTGGGGTGGGGGGGGGAACTATACTTGCAGCCCTTTTCCGTTTTAAAATTGACAAAAGATACAGATGTTTGCTAACAGTATGAAAATAGTTCTTTTATGCCCCTATTTTATGGCTGATTCAGACATTTAGGAGATGAATTAGTCTAAAATTAAATTTTCACTATTGTCTTTTCACTGTCCCTCTTAATATTTTTGTTAGTCCCATGATAAGCGTAATCAGAGTACTGTGCTTACCGATAATCTCGCGGCTGTCAACCAATCAACATGCACCATTTATACTTGGCCAGATCGGGGATTTCCCACCTGATACAGGTCAACTTTGCATGCTTCGTATATTAAAAGTACGGGATGGGGGGAGGCGGGGGGCGGGGCCTGTCCATAATATTTTAAAAAGAACCATAAACGCTAATTCTGAAATAATACCTCGTTTTTAACCAAACGCGGAGCAAAGTTTTGATTGAACCCAATCGAAACGTGACATACTGAAAGAAAATTACCCCCTTCTACAACGAAATTATCACTCCGCGCGGACCGTGCCTGATCTCAAAATTAGCCGTCCTCTCTCCTCAATTTTGGACACGCATGGTAAAACATATGATGCCAAGTACCCCCCCCCCCCAATCCCCCCCTCCTTCCCCATCCCCAGGAGGAAAAGCAACCGAAATTCCACCACTGCAACGTTTATGGGCAAGTGATACTCAAATGAATGTAGGAAATAAAAAATAATAACGAATTTTAGTTTTCACTCAGTATTGTTGCAAAGTTCAGACGAGTGGTACACTAGTCAAATATCTCGCTGTTTTATCCCAGTTCACCTCACTGCATGTAAAAAGTGGGATTTGGCTCATACTTTTTGGGGCGTTCCTTTCAAAGCTTATTCACGTCAGATGGGCCAGTTTTTATTTGGAGTATTTTCTTCTTATTCCAAAACTAAACTGCACGCCTATTTATGGCAATATTAGATTCAGATGTAAACATTGTGCATTCGTTCATAATTATAAATCCATATTTTGTAAGAAATTTCACATTTTTATTGACTTTTTATGTTCTAAATGACTCGTTTCATTTTGTATTCAAATTTCTTATTGTTTTAGTTTTATTTTCTTGCAGCAGCATTGTATATGCAAATGTCGCAAATAATTATTGAATTTATCAATATTATGCATTCATTTTCTCTATTTCTGAGAAGTCACATCCAAACGAATAAAAAGGTACTGCTTGTTACGTAGTCTGTAACAGGACGTTGTGGTTCTTCTAAAAGCAAACGGGACCACCTGTTGGACTGAACTAATGGTCGGTGCAGCAGGATGTCTCCCGCTCCCCCCTCCCCCACCCTCGTCCCCGAACAAGAAAACTTGGATATCTTTGCCCAAATTATCCTCAGATACCGTGGTCCTCTATTAATACAAAGCAAAAAGAATGTATTTTATTTATTTTATTTCTCACTACACTGAAACTGAAACATGTACAGTAAATCCGACCAGCGTTGTACCAAAAAAAAAAAAACAAAGAAAAAAAAAAAAAACTAACAAACAAACAAACAAAAAAAAATATAAAAAAAATAAATAAATGAAAATCCCCTATCATAACAGTTCATATTACAGTTCTACATTTCACAAATCGGAATGTAAAGCTCGTGTCTATTTTAAGTGTACACATCCTGTGATTTAATTTCGCGAGTTTTGTCAAGCGTTTTTAGGGCTGATCCCTGAGCTTTGTGGGTGAGCCACTTATAAGCGGGTGGAAAGATATCCTAGTGGTGTAGAAGATATCCTGAGATATTTTGACAGCTGGGGTGGAGGGGGGGGGCAGGATATCCTTGGAAACCGGTCCTGTTTGTAACGTTCTTGATGGAACGCTTTTAGAACAAGACTATTGAAAAGTGGTCCTATTTTCGGGGTGGTCCCATCTCGGGATTTGGCTATACATCAAACTTCATCATAAACCGTATACAGTGTACATACCGGATGTGTTTGCCATCAGAATGTTTGCGCAGACAGTTCACACGTGGGTGATAGCAGGTGGCCGAATGGATCTAAAAGACGCCCTCGCCCCCCCCCCCCCTCTCCCTCCGTAAACCGCGACCGTGTTGTAGGAATCGGAATCTATGAGTGAAAATGCCACTTAACATGTCTACACCTTTTAATAATACATATTATGGTACAATGCTACAGCCATATCTGCTTAAACATCATGAGTGATTACTACAATTTCTGCAGCCACAGTCTGTTGTCGTGCATATCACAGAGACTTGTGGTTGTCATGACTACGGCACAGATACGGTTACCATGACGATCACACAAACCTCGTCAGGGAATGGCATTTCACAGGTTCATGTTACATTTTTTTGCAGCCACTCCCTGGTCCTTTTCATTTACATTCGCTAGAAAATGTGACTTTTTTTTTGGTCTACCATACTGAATCAGGCGTATGTTTACGGTGAACCCCCTTCAGATCACCCACCCACCCCCACAACAAAGTCTGTCATTTGAGTAAAGCTCCTAACTGCGGCGGGGGCTTGGGAGGGGAAGGAGGGTGGGCACTTTGTATCATATTTGTTACCATGCGTGTCCTAAAGACAAAAGCGGAGAAGGGGGGGGGGGGTAATTTTGAGGCCAGACGCGGTCCGCGCCAAGCACGTTTAAATAGGGGGTTATTTTCATTCAGTACTCCGCGTTTCCCACAGAAAGTGGTGTTTTTTTAGAACTGTACTCCTCGGGGTATTATTTCAAAACTGAAACTCCACGCTTAGGGGTTGTTTTAAAAAGGAATGGACACGCATGGTAACCAGTTTGTACATGATTGCCCCCCTCACCACGCCCCCACCCTTCCCCCTGGGGTGGGGGCAGCACAGCTGTAACGGGGGGCGGGGGTGGAGGAATACTAGCTAAACAGTTACAGAAAGGAGCCACAGTTATCTGTTGACGTTTTCTTTGGTTTTCTGCGGTTACCGCGATGCTCTCGTCATATCCAAGCGACTGTTGGAACCCTTTCCAAACGTTGAAACGCACATCCTTGAAAAAAAAATAATGACAGATGTACGGTTAAACTGACTCTTACGCTTTATAATACTTTGTTATTTGTATCTTTGGTTTTATAGAAATTGAATCTACAATTCATGACCTGCAGCGACTTCCCTATATATTTTTATATGCAATAATATATAATATTAGCCAATTCGAGGTTAGGCGTTGAGGGGCTACCGATCCGACACGCTGCAGGTGCCAGAACGAAGCCTGCAGGTGCGCGATCCACACCAAAAATACCACTGACGATAGTGGCATTATGGGACAAAGTTCCGAATGGGCATTTGCTGAGGTGATGGCCATAACAGCCAGGATCGGCTTAAGGTGAGGGGTAGAGTTAAGGGGTAGGATGAGGGGGTAGAGTTAAGGGGTAGCGTGAGGGGGTAGAGTTAGGGGGTAGGGTTAGGGGGTAGAGTTAAGGGGTAGGGTGAGGGGGTAGAGTTAAGGGGTAGCATGAGGGGGGTAGAGTTAGGGGGTAGGGTGAGGGGGTAGAGTTAAGGGGTAGGGTGAGGGGGTAGAGTTAGGGGGTAGGTCTGCAGGGAGGTTTTTTGGTTTTTCAGTAGGGATTATGGTTTTTTGCATCCCCTGCCCCTAAGAATTTTCCAGTGATTATTTTGATTGATCGGGAGGGATGGGGTTAGTGATAGGATTAGTGTAAGTGTTAGGGTTAGAGTTAGTGGATTTCCACCCCTTTCCCCTGCCCCCACCCCACCGCATCTACCAATGGACACATAAGAACGAACTGACATCGGATACACGATACATAAGGGCGAACTGACTAGCACCTGTTGATTCAACAGTACTAAAAATAAACAATAAACTATGGTCACAAATGCTCATCGAGCAACTCTTCATGGCATGATTTGCAAGAAATATCATCGATATTATGTCATAAAAAATAATGATTAAAAAATCAGTCAGAATGATCGATACACTAAATTATTGCACGTTTGCTTCGGGGTGATATACAGTCTTCGGATTATAATTGTGCTACAGTTTATAAATCACTTCTTTGCATTCTATATGTTTACGATATCTACTTAGAGATGTACATAGAATTTTATTTTATTGGTACTTATTTTAAGTTCATACCAATAAATGTGTAAGTTCAGCATGTCACTTTTATTTATATACGACCCAGCTTGAATTATCTTTTTTTTTGACGTTAGACTTCCAGGAGGGGAAAAGTTTAGTGAATTTATTTGCACCGTTGTAAATACTGGACATGATGCAGATCCGATCTTAAGAGCTTGGGTTTTTTTTAATCTAACTATTTGTCTATCGATCACTTTTCAAACAAACAATTTAATGATTTAAAATGCGCCATTAAAGGGTTTAAAAAAATTTGATTTGAATTTGATTTAACTTGATATTTTCCCTTCTTCTCAAGCTTCGTATCAAGCCATTCTGAGCCATCTCTTTTAAGTAATCGTCTTTTGACAACAACAACAAAGTTTTTTTTCGTTCCATTTCCTGTTATCAGGGATTAAATGATTGTGCTCTTTGTTGTTATTTAATTTTCTAAAAGTGTAAAGAATATTGGCGTTTTTTTTTTTTTTTTGTTAGTTGATCAAAGAAGTTTTTAAACTGGAATAGAATTGAGTCTCTAACCCAACCACACAACAGCAGTTTTAGTACATTATCATCTTTTATCGCCCACTTCAAGCACCAGACTTGAATTATAACGAGTTTTATGGAGACGAAATGATTAACGTATGTTTTTGTGACTATTTTTTGTCCAGGGTATTCTATTGCCTGTGGGGGGATTTTGCAGAAAAAGTGTACGCCAAAACATTGCGAACACGAATCCTTTGATTGGTCGGAGTCTTTAGCCAATCAGAGCGTTCGTTACAATTGTCAGTGTTCTTTCGCGCTTTACTGCAAGAAACACTAGAACATAGAGGATATACCCTTAACAATATCTACTCATATATCCTTTGCTCATTGCCGTTTTGTTATTCAATCTTTTAAAATATTTACCTCGAAGTATTTCTCCGTGGTTTTATTTCACAAGAGAAAATACACACTAATGCCACGTGCGGTATTAAATTTGGCGATTTTTTTAATTGACTGATCATTGACAAAATTTGAACAAAAAATCATACACTCACAGGGCAAGCTCTCAAGGCACGCGTCATACCTGTATCAATGAATATTGATAATCACTAAAACAAAAAGTATTTTAAAATTGGGAAATATTTTTAAAAATTTAACTAAGATCAGAAAAAAGTCATTATCATAAAAATTTAACTTCAAATGTAAAAATATCTATATAAATTATTTAGCCAAGAAAATTACAATTTTGCAATCTTACTGTTGGTAAACAAAATCAAATTCGGTTATGATTAGTTGTATGACTGTAAATACGAGAGCTTCAGAGCCACTGGCACACACTGCCGTTAACTCAGCGCATTTCCGTCTCGCCCACTGTGCGTTCAAATTGCCAGTTGAATTTACTGAAGACAAAGTAAATATATTACATATTTTTTCCACACCAACTGTATCTAGACTCATCGGCAGGGGTGTATTTTCAATAAGAAGAAACTATACCCTCCCTCCTCCTTCCTTACCCTTCACCGAAATATTAAAATGAAGCAAAAAAAATATGAATGTAAAAATAAGAGAGCGATAATAAAAGGCATAAAAAAGCGTAAAATCGTCCTGATGATGTTTCTATGTTAGGGGTGAGCGACACATTTGGCGATAGGTGGCGCGCTGATTATTGTATGGTTTCCGTCGTGTTGACGGGATCTATGAACATTTTATTATGTCTTATTACATGCAGTAGATCACTGCGTTCTCCCACCAAAGTGGCACCCTTCCTCTCTCTCGTTCTCTCTCTCATTCTCTCTCTCGTTCTCTCTCTCATTCTCTCTCTCATTCTCTCTTTCTCTATTGTTCTCTCTTCCCGCCCCTCTCTTTGTCTGTCTGTCTGTCTCTATCCATCTATCTATCTATCTATCTATCTATCTATCTATCTATTTATTTATTTATTTATTTATTTATTTATCTTTCTATCTTTCTGTCCATCTCTCTCTCTATCTCTTTCTTTCTTATTAAAGTCTGTCTCAGTGTTGGGGATATTCTTGATACAGATGAAAAACTTGCTACAGTTGAGTGAGACAGCAGCGATATTTTGTCTTCTCTCTTTCCAGCGAGACGCAGCCTTGAAGCAAACCCACTGAAACGACAGTCTTCAAAAGGTTAAGACGTAAAAATCAACACCCCCACCCACCCCCCCCCCCCCCCAAAAAAATGACAGCATTGTTGGAAGACCTGATTTAATGGAAATGATACAGTAAAAAAATGTTGCCTTTTTCGGCAAGGTTTTATTTTGTGCCTGGATTGACAAACTTGAATAGAGCACTAAACCGCCAACAGGAGCCTGTGCACGTTTCCGATCAAAATTTGAAGGTGATTGAACATGTCGTTTGTTCGCCTCCGGCCTTATTTTTTCACCCTCAATCGTCGATCCATGTATAAAATTCTCCTGGTTTTTTATTGTGTTTTCATTGTGTTTTAGCTGTATTATGCGTACAATGCATTCACTTTTCCATGTGTAATAAGCTAGACAGCATTTTAAAAGGAACTGCCCAGTGGATGTTTCTAAAGAATGTGTGCTTGTATATCAAGACATACTTTTGATTATCTTCTTAACACCCCGGTGGCATTCGAGTAGTTTACAAAATGCTGAAAGATACACAGCCACGAGTTATTTTTCACACTTTAATGTCCAGAGACAAGGGTACCTGTTCTTTCCCTCAAGACGAACCCTTCCATTCATAATCTGTTTAGAAAGCACCACGAATGTTGTGTACATAGCCACGCGATATTTAAGTAAAGGAAAAGAGCGCATAGATCCTGTTCAGTCATACACGATCAGGGAGCAGTGCATATGAATGGAGAGTTCCCAAAATGGTGTTAAATGTTAATATCTCAAACACTTGTAAAATTACCCCCTAATCGGCGCTGGTATGCGTCAGATAAGAGCGTCATTGTCTCTGCAGTCATTGTCGAGTCTGGATTTTCTGGATCCGGCATAGAACAAACATTGCATTGTTTTTTTGTTCAATACCTTGTTTTGCATTTAAAAAACATGATCAATTCCACGTTTTATTCAGGTATTTAAAAGGTAAAATGTTATTGTGTAACTTGAGATTGATTGGAAGAAAGAGAGGATGAAGAAAGATCAGGGAAGGGGGGGGGGCGAGAGGGAGGGACCCAGAGGGGGTACGGGAGAGGGAAAGATGGTAGGAAAGGGGAGAGAGAAGGATGAAGAAAGATCGGGGAGATCAAGCGAGGGAGGGAGTGAGGGAGGGAAAGAGGACGGGGAGGAAGGCGGATGAGGAGGTGCAAGGGAGGGGGAGGGCAGAGAGAAGGGAGAGAGTGGGAGGGCAGAGAGAATGACATCGAGAGATCGGGGAGACTAAGCGAGAGAGATTGAGAGGGAGTGAAGGAAGGGAGGAGGGAAGAAGGAAGGGTGGAGGTAGCTAGGGATAGACAGGGGGTGCGAGGGACTGGGAGATAGAAGGGAACATGAAGGGAGGGGGGTTGGGCAAGGAAAGGGAGCATAAATGCCTTCTTGAAAGTGAGATACTGATTTCGACAAATCTGATGCCAAACAGGTGAATAACAAATCATTGCCCAGATAAGATACAGTGAAATGATTCCTTGATCATGCAGCAGACTGCCAGATAAAGGCAAGACAGCAAGATAAGAACACAAATAATCTAGATAACACACTGGGAATGAGGTGAGAACTGCTGCTAGCACGCGCTTGTTTTTAATACAAAACTGTTGCTAACCATATCATTAATAATCAGATTAATAGCTTTCAGGTGAGTGTCCATTTTATTTGTCTCGCTGGCGGAAGGAGAAAAATGACGTGGCGTTTTCGAGGAACAAGTAAACATTATTCGGTGTCAATTTTGGAATGGAAAAAATGAAGCGCCAAGTCTCCGAGGCAATCTGTAACTACGTAAGTGCCTCACTACGAAAAAATTAATCGTAAGCAAATTTTTTAGAAAAAAAAAGAACAGTTTGCTTCAGTAACCGCTGACCTAGTCTCCCGCACCACTGCAGACCCAATGTCCATTCTGACTTCACACAACTGACCTCCCCTTGTCAACTCAGACACGCTCTCTACCCTGACCTCTTACCACCCCTAAGCCCCTCATGCCTTACCAGTCTGACCTCCCCTAACCCCCCAGACCTGATGTCTTACCACCCAGACCTCCCCCCTGACACCTCCTGACCACCTCATACCCTCTGCCTACCCTGCCGTACCACCCTTGGCCCCTTCAAACCCACTGCCTATATACCCTGACTCCTTACCAAACCTGATCCCCTCAAACCAGTTGTCCACTCTCATTTCCTACCACCCTGACCTCTCCTGACCCCGCCCCCCCGCCCGCCGGACCTAATGCCTTACCACCCAGACCTCCCCCTGACATCTCCTGACCACATCAGACCCGCTGCCTACCCTGACCCCTCATCACCCCTGACCCCCTCAAACCCGCTGCCAGCACTGACACCTTACCACCCCTGTTCCCCACTCATTTTAGCCATCTCACATCTTTTACCGAGGCACAATTGAATATCCATCTCTTTGTTGAATATCTGCATTAATATTATTGCACCTTCAAGGTTTATGACGTGCCTTTATTCCACGCTCTTTGTTTGTCGCACTATGGGATTGTAAAACTGTCCAGGAAGGAATCTATGGAGCTTCGGCAAGCCAAAAGATTAAGACGGTGAGTGCGGAAGAGGCAGTGGAAAGGTGGGGGGGGGGGGGGGGGAGGTAGCAGGGGTTATGGTTTTTACTGTTAATAACCACATGCTATGGTAGCTAAGTGTTAAGTTTGATGAACATGTTGACATAGCGAGTTGGCCGTGCATTGCTCAACATCGAACTGTTGTAATATTGCAAAAGCATGTCTATCATATGGTATCAACATGACAGCCACGTCGCGAAGATTGCTTTTGTAAAGTCCTCCCTCCCTTCTTCTCTTTCTGCATCTCTCTCGCTCTCTCGCTCTCTCGCTCTCTCTCTCTCTCTCTCTCTCTCTCTCTCTCTCTCTCTCTCTCTCTCTCTCTCTCTCTCTCTCTCTATATCTCTCTTTCTTTCTTTCTTTCTTTCTTTCTTTCTTTCTTTCTTTCTTTCTTTCTTTCTTTATCTCTTTCTTTCTTTCCCTCCCTCCCTCCCTCCCTCCCTCCCTCCCTTCCCCTCTCTCTTTCTTTGTTTCTTTCTTTCTTCTTCTTCTTCTTCTTCTTCTCTCTCTCTCTCTCTCTCTCTCTCTCTCTCTCTCTCTCTCTCTCTCTCTCTCTCCCTCTCCCTCTCTCTCTGTGTGTTCTCGTAGTGAAATTAACAGTCGTCATTTTTAATCAGAATACCTTTTAATTTTGCATGCGTGACTTTAAATTGTACTCACGCAATAAGATCGGAACATAAACACGCCGCATGCTTACACATATCATGCTTTATAAAGGCACAAAGAGATTCGGCATTAACGAACGTGTTGCTTATTAAATATTCATGAAAAGACACAACTTTAAGAATTTGCAAACTGTATTTTATCCCTTAACAGTTGATTGATAGTACAAACTTGGTACGCCAGTAAAATGTAAACAAACTATTAAAAAGTTTGATTTTAGTGAAAATAATCAGCATAACTTCAACGTTAACGTCATAACAACTGCTTTATTCATTTTGTGTCATGTTCATAGAAAAATATGTTCTTTTCGCAGCTTTTAAGAAAAGTAATTAAATTTTGAAGTATGCCGTGAGAGTACCATAAAGAGCTTTCAAAAGGTGCGAAATTATACAAACAACCCTTCTTGAATTTTCACTAATAAACCCAACTGACTGCGGACGTGTGTGTTTTCCTTCAATTTTCCACATTGAATACAGTAAAACTGTTCGTTATTATTTCTTATGTTATGATGTTGAGACTTAAAATATGTACCATGAAAAAAAAACTGTT
This sequence comes from Protula sp. h YS-2021, assembly GCA_949752745.1. NCBI lineage: Eukaryota > Metazoa > Annelida > Polychaeta > Sabellida > Serpulidae > Protula > Protula sp. h YS-2021. The sequence goes on along the minus strand of OX457033.1, from coordinate 27,524,189 downwards.
TGGCTTTTTGTACTTGATAATGTTATATCAATGTGAAGTTAGATATAAGATTTTTATCATATTAAACAAGGAGTCGATAGCTTTGATTTTTTTTCGCCCTCAGTAACCCGCGGGGAATACGGTACACGTATCAAACACACCCAGTGATCTGATAACGCGATTCGGAACTTGGCGAACGTTTTCTCAACGGTTATGGTTACTTGAAGATGGATTGGTTGCACTTTTGACCGCAATGCATTGCATTTTAAAGCATATCCTATCTCGTTACAGTTATGGGTGGTGTGCCGATTGAATTGACTATATTCTGGTCATTTTCAAAAATGTATTTAAACATCAGATGTTGTCTAAGCCACTTTTAGCAGCTGATATCTGCTGCCTTCTACAGATGTTTCAGCAGCTGATATCTGCGGACTGAGCTGCCTTCGAAGTACAGACGTTTCAGCAGCTGATATGCCTTCTACAGATGTTTCAGCAGATAACATCTGCGCACTAGGCTGCCTTTTACAGATGTTTCAGCAGCTGATATCTGAACACTAAACTGCCTTCTACAGATGTTTCAGCAGCTAATATCTGAGCACTGAGCTGCCTTCTACAGATGTTTCTGCAGCTGATATCTGCGCACTGAGATGTCTTCTACAGATGTTTCTGCAGCTTTTGAGGTGGCTGGTCCTTCCACTGAGCTGTACCCATGTCAGCTGTTCATGGAAGTGACCCGCAAACAACACATCAGAATTCTATGCCCCATTGTAACACACAATAGACCCACACTGCGAGACATTAGTAAGACAAATTGTACTGTTTGGAGCCATCAATTACGTTTTTTTTTTTTTTTTGGCTTCCTCCGTCTGTCCATTGTATAGCTGATACTGGTTTCTATGCATTTGCATCCAACAAATGCACAAGTGTAACTGGGGCAAGTATTTTGTATTTATTTTTATTGAATCATCTGTTGCTACCGCTTAAAAACATACAATTGTAAGCCTTGTTCTTGTTTTTTTTTTTTTTTTTTTGTGAGTGTGTAACGTTTCTTCATCTCATTCATCTAATTAGGTTCTTATGGATTGAATTGAAGTGCACGCGTTTATAAAGTGGTTCTTAAACAAAGGGGTTTGATCCAGGAACTGAAATAACTGAATATGTAGTTGCATGTCTATTCCTAATACGAAGTGGCCAGCTTCACTGATTGTGCTAGGTTGTGGGGCCGGGGTGGGAGGGCGGGGGCGGGGGCGGAGGCAGGATGAGGGGGTTGCGGAGTCGCATATCTATTCCTGATACGATTGGTGAGCTTCACTGAGGAGGGAAGGCTGGGGGAGGGGGCCGTCGGAGAGGGCGAGGGGGGCGAGGGCGGAGGACGGAGGGAGGAAGGCGGTTGCGAAGTTGCACATATAATTCCTGATACGAACGGCGAGCTTTACTGTACCCCTTCATTAACACTTCCTAAGCTGAGTGTGTGAAAGAAAAAACGGGTGTAACCATCAGGGAACCTTTGGACGGTTAGAAAAAAAACTAAAGTCATGCGTCACGTGTCAGTCTGCTGAGGTCACGTAGTGATGACGTCACGTGGTCTGAGATACCGCCATTATCTGTACACTGTGCATTTAAGCAGTAAGAATCCATCCATTTAAACATAGCATTTGAAATTATTCATTTTATATTTTATTTAAAATATATAGTGACCAGAGTCTAACTTTGGCGGATAGTATGGGGCAACCACTGAACCCCCCCCCTCCCCTCCCCCTCCCTACCCACCTTGCATCGACCACTGTGTTGTGGTATAACAGCATAATCTTTAAGTATAACGGTATTGCATGTAGTATTATGGTGCATTATACTGGCATAGTATTACAATATTGTGTTATCTGGTTATAATGCAGTCAGAATGTAATCTGATAAGCGGATCATCAAATTATCTCAGGACGAAGCACGTGATGGGATTGACTCTTAGCTTCCGGTTCTCACAAACACGGCTTTCGTAGCTTTAAAACAAAGGAACATGTACTATTCAACGCCCTCCCACGCCTCAGCTGACCCCCATGGCCCCTGACACGCAGTGGTGTTTCTTTGGCAGTCTCTTCAGCAAACAGAAAAAAGGGTGAGCAGCCGAGAAGCAACACCACTTAGAGATGATGCATGGGAGGCAGGGGGAGGGGGAGGGGAGGGGGAGGGGGTTGGCGACAGGTTTTGCACGTGTCTCCGCCATTTCGGGGGTGCTTGATCGATGGTGTTCCCACGATATGAGCTCTTTGATGTATGCTACTCTATTGATTACAGTATAGGAGTATTGCTTGGAAACAGTTAACCATAGTGAAGTGTTCATAAAAAAAGTGTGAAAGTCGTCCGAGAACCAACTCTCAATGTACTCAACATAGGGGTGGATTTCCTCATGCTTCTCGTCTGTAGCTCCAAGTTACTCGAATATGATATTGAACTAGACCCCACTTCACGAGATGGTAGCGAAATGCACCGGCAGCGAAACGCATGGCCTTTATACCTAACTTTAAAAGCCAATGGTTTGGAATTTGAAACCTAGTCAAATTACTCAATGCTTAAAAGTTTTTGAGTTGTAAAGTAATGTAACCTTTAGACTGAACCCTAAGCCAAGAGTCAAGGTCATGATGCCGGATGTTATGTTATAATGTACAGGCCGTAAGGCAAAAATTAAATCAGAATAGTTAAATATATTGTATGAATATAAGAATTTAGGAATTTCCCTGCTTCAAGATCAACGTTTCAAGGTCAAGGTCAATGCCAAATTCAAGGTCAACGTTTTATATCACAGCGCAAACAAAACGAATCTTTTAAAAGAGTTAAAGTTGTTCAACGTTTTCCGCGATGTTTTAATTGCGAAGCATTTATCGTCAAAAAAAAAAACAAAAAAAAACAATAACAACAAAAACAAACTGATTGTGGGGCTGCAACTCAAGGACACTAAATTACGCTATATACCACCCCTATGTACCACCCCTATATACCAGCCCTATATATAACACCTATATACCGCCCCTATATACCACCCCTATACACCACCACTATATACCACCCCTATATACCACCACTAAATACCACCCTATATACCACCCCTATATACCACCCCTATACGCCACCCCTATATACCAGCCCTACATACCACCCTATATACCACCACTATATACCACCCCTATATATCATCCCTATATACCACCCCTATATGCCACCCCTATATGCCAACCCTATATACCATCCCTATATACCACCCCTATATACCACCACTATATACCACCCCTATATACCATCCATATATAACACCCCTATATGCCACCCCTATACGCCAACCCTATATGCCACTCCTATATACCATCCCTATATACCACCCCTATATACCACCAATATATATCACCCCTATATACCACCTCTATATGCCGCCCCTATATAAAATCCCTATATACCACCCCTATACGCCATCCCTATATGCCACCCCTATATGCCACCCCTATATACCACCCCTATATACCACCCCTTTATACCACCCCTATATTCCATCCCTATATACCACGACTATATACCACTCCAATTCACCATCCCTATATACCACCCCTATATACAACCCCTTTATGCCACCCCCATACGCCACCCCTATCTGCCACCCCTATATACCACCCCTATATTCCACCCCTATATGCCACCCCCATACGCCACCCCTATCTGCCACTCCTACATACCACCCCTATGTACCACTCCTATATACCACCCTTATATACTACCCCTATATACCACATCTTTATACCACCCCTATCTGCCACCCCTATATACCACCCCTATGTTCCATCCCTATATACCACCCCTATATACAACCCCTATATACCACCAATATATGCCACCCCTATATACCACCCGTTTATACCACCCCTATCTGCCACCCCTATATACCACCCCTATATGCCACCCCTATATGCCACCCCTTTATGCCACCCCTATATACCACCCCTATATATCACCTCTATATGCCACCCCTATATACCACCCCTATATATCACCTCTATATGCCACCCCTATATACCACACCTATATACCACCCCTATACGCCACCCCTATATGCCACCCCTTTATGCCACCCCTATATACCACCCCTATATACCGCCCCTATATATAACCCCTATATACAACCCCTGTACACCATCCCTATATACCACTCTTATGTACCACCCCTATTTGCAAGGGGAATTAAGAAATAAGGTTCAAATTACTCTACCTTTCACACATCTGAATAAGGTGATCTGAGATATAAAGCCCTTAGTTTGATTAATTAAGCGACGAAATATTCTTATGTAGTCTTATCGAAGTTGAAACATGCTAAAAAGAAACCAACAAAACATGTTAACAAAAAGTGCCATTAAAATATATCTGTTTTTCGCCAGCAATAATACTTCATGTGTCACCATAATAAACCATAAGTAATGATGTTAGCTTTGAAAATTTTGATATAGATGGTGTGTGCATATTTGATACCTGCTTTGTCTTTCAATTGAAATAAATCTTGGTCGAAGAACTAAATATTACTAAATACCACATAATTTTGTAAATACAGTACCTAAAACCTCAATAAACCGTATGCTGACTTGACTGAGCTAATTTGTGTATCAAAAGAAATTTGAAGCCTCAATATTTTGCACACTACAAAATGAATTGATTAGAAAGGTGAAAGAAGGTCACCCGTGAAAACCCACCTCTTATTGCCATCTGCGAAGAAAATCTCACTCATATCTTTTTTTAGATACTCAGATAAAATAACCCTAAGCAAAAACAGAGATTTTTCCTCCCGCATAGAAAATAGTAACACATTAAAATGCATTTTACTATGTAATAAAATACTTCTACAAAATTTACTTAACTTGCCACCGACGAGGAGTACTTTCGGTGCATCAAATCATTCAAACCATGATGCCATTTTCTTGGCTACTCCACCATGGCTAACGGGATTTCTGAAGTGTGATAAAAGGGAAAAGATTTGAAGAACATTGTTCTTGCTTTTTCTTAAACCTATAAAGGGTTTGCAAATACAAACTCGCCAAGGTGCTGTCATGTTCTGAAAGATTAGCTAAAAGATCCTTTGTTTCTATCACTAATTTGCATGTTAAGGTGTTATAATGGTGATATGTCTTGCTCCTGATGTTGATTTCTATTTTAGTGTCAATGCTGAAGGTTAGGAGTTATTACTTAATTATAAGAAAACTTGATTGGCAGTTTTCCACAGCGCAATATTTTATGTTGTTTATTTCTTCGCAGATAAGAGACTGCCTAACAAATTTTAAACTTAACTACCATTTAATATTCTAATACATAATTCATAAAAGTAAAAGACATATTAAAAATCGTCATCCTGTCTGTTACAGAAGACTTTTTCTTCATGAAATGTTGACAACGCTGTGCATCTCACAAATACAAAAGCCTGGACACGAGACACAACAGTACAATAAAGACACAAGTCCAATATTGAAAGACTATGGATTCTTGGACTGTTTTTCCTATCAGTTATGTAAGTATTGAACCTAGGATTTCAAAGAATAGAGCAAACAAAACATCTCATTGTCGCACCTTTTCACAACACTATAAACTCTCGGAATATGTCCCTTATAAACCTGTTTGTACAGTTCTACCTTCAGAACACAATTTCACGGTAGCAATTAAAGCTACAATAGGCTCACAAGTATTAGATTTATCGATCAAGCTTTGCATCTAAATTTAATATTGCCTAACAAATTAACTTTGACTAATCCCAATGAAAGACAAGGACCTTTATGGAGTCAAATAAGACTGAGATAACTTATGAGAGTCAACAGAATATCATCCTCCTGTCTTTAGATAATCTCTCCTGTGTATTCGCACAGTAAGATATCTTACTTCTGACAACAGAATATCATTTAGTACTCCTGTATATTCACACAGTAAGCTATCTTACTGATTACAACAGAATATCATCTAATCCTGCTGTATGTTCCGCAAAGTAAGATATTTTACTGATTACACCAGAATATCATTTATCGGTGGAACATGCAGCTAAGTAAGAGGAATTCTAAAACACACAAGATTATCCCCGAAGGACACTAAAACATGTTTGATCTTCTATAGCATAACATCACACCCTACCTTCGAAACAGAAAAATAAAATACCTTACGAGTGCAACACAATGTCTCTCTGTAACTCAGAGCAACTTTGCGTTTTATTATTACTCCCTGTGAAATTTATATTTAGTTTGTACGAGTAGCGTGTGGTATTCAGGAGCACTCTTTTTATATTGAATTTATTTTTACGAATATTCACCCATTTAGTGTTCAAAATATTAACATTATGACAAAAATCAACTGATATGATCTTACAAAAATTATCAGTGGAGTCATGTTTTCAAATATTCTCGACTTATAACAAATTTGGAATTCTATCTGACCATATTATGCAATGAAGGTTTGCTTTTAAATAGGACAAGCTTTGTTGCAAATAAAGCCTTTCTCATCTAGGGTGAAAATTTTTTTAGATTTTGGAGTCTAAAACCATACCAACCAGGTGTCAATCCACGATGTTGTCATTTATGCTGTAATTAAGGGAGTAATGCTATCACATGTAGGAATTGCTATTACAAGCCACTTGTGCACCGTGTTACTACTCAGTCACTGAAAAACCGTGTATACCACTACTATTAGTGCCAGTGTTCATTCAAAAATAATAAATGTGAGCTATTTGTGAAACAGTGTAGGATATGTCTGTTCGGAAATTCACGGGCAATGCGTAGTATGCTCGTCCTCAAATCACAGCCAATGCGCAGCATCCTCATCCTCAAATCACAGACAATGCACAGTATCCTCATCCTCAAATCACAGGCAATGCGTCATATCCTCATCATCAAATTACTGACAATAGGTTGCATCCTCATTCTGAAATCACAGACAATTCGTAGTATTCTCATCCTCAAATCACAACCAATGCACAGTATCCTCATCCTCAAGTCACAGGCAATGCGTCATATCCCCATCCTTAAATTACTGACAATAGGCGCCATCCTCATTATTAAATCACACACAATGCGTAATAGACCCATCCTCAAATCACAGACAATGCGGAGTATCCTCATCCTCAAATCACAGACAATACGTAATATCCTCATCTTCAAATCACGGGCAATGCGTCATATCCTCATCCTCAAAATACTGACAATAGGTGGCATCCTCATTATTAAATCACACACAATGCGTAATAGACCCATCCTCAAATCACAGACAACGCGTAGTATCTTCATCCTCAAATCACACACAGTACGTAATATCCTCATATTCAGATCACAGATGATTCACACTCACTCATAGTGTTGCCTTCGTTTGACTTTCTATTTGAAATCATGGAGGCCACGTCCCTGTAATGAGTAGAAGATAGTGACATTCATGCTTTTGGTTGGGGGAGGGGGGAGAAGTAGAGTCCCGGTGTATTGGCAGGGAGGGTGTAGTGCGAGGGACATTTACAAGGGTGTATTGGGTTATAGTACAGAGGGTTTTCTCTCTTGAATAGCTGTCCTGGAGGTATGGTCCAAAGGGAATGGTCTGTGGGACATGGTCCGTTAATGGTATGGTCCGTGGGGAATGGTCTGTGGGGTATGGTCCGAGGGGAATGGTTCATTGGGATATGGTCCATGGGAAATGGTCCACGGGGAATGGTCCGTGGGGTATGGTCCGAGGGAATGGTTCATTGGGATATGGTCCATGGGAAATGGTCCACGGGGAATGGTCCGTGGGGTATGGTCCGTGGAGAATGGTTTGTGGGGAATGGTTTATTGGGATATGGTCATGGGAAATGGTCCGTGGGGAATGGTCCGTGGGAAATGGTTCCTGGGGATTGGTCCGTGGGGTATGGTCCGTAGGTATGGACCATACATGAGCTGTTGCAAAATCTAGAGAACATGCACATCAGTATAAACTAAATTCGTACTCAGATATAATAATGCCGTATAAGCATTCTGTTCAAATTTACTAATTATTTTGAAATAATAAACAATAGTTGAGTGGATTGGATAAAGCGAGCACAGAAATTGTTTAACTAACGAAGATATGTTATAAAACTATACTATTTTGTAGTTTTTTACATTAAAAAGATAATCTTATCATATCAGTCAACTTGGTAAATAGAAAGGCTTGTATCGACCCGTGATCTCAGTATAGATGAAGCAAGAGCTTCTTATCATATCTGAGTATTTTTTGCATAAGGATATTGGTTTATACCTTGTTTTCTGCTAAAGATAGGTGCTTCTTTCTTAAACCTTTCAGTAATTCAGTTCTGTTTCATTTTCTATCTGGAATACTCAAAAAGTTACAGCTAATTTAATTTGACACTTCAGCCCGTACTGTAGAGTATTTAAATTGCAATTGAAATGTGCCTCAATTGTAATTTGAATAAACATAACGTAGAACTTCGGAAATAACTCAAAATGGTGTTAAGCAAGGAATGCAACGAAATAACAGTTACTATGTGATCGGTCAAAACTGATATTCCTTTTTATCAACATAACCTTTCACAATAGTTTGAAACAATTACTTTTATGCATGGTAAATAAAGTAATGTAAACAATAGATTATGCAATGGAATGGCAAGCAAATCACTACTTCACGCACGTCATTTAAGAAAACATTGGTCTGGAATAAAGGTCGCTTGGGGAAAAAATACAAGAGTTGCCTCATACAGGGTTTTGTTGTATGCAGACACTCGTACCAAGAGCCAGCCAATTAAAAACGTAATAATAAAAGAAAGCAAAGGGATATATATATATATATATATATATATATATATATATATATATATATATATATATATATATATATATATATATATATATATATATCCGAATGAGTAATTAAAGCAATGGGGTTCGACGTATCAGATTGTACTTTGACTGCATCGGCTCCATTGATAGTTCTAGTTTTTGCTAGTTATTATAATTAACCCATATTGTATACAAAATATATTACATTTTTCTTGGATTATTAATAAATTATATTAATTTAAAGGAATTTTTGCATTAGTTAATCCTGCGTTTGCTCGTCTGAAGCTCATGAAGTTGTATAAAAATAATACCTCGTCATTTGTGACATCAGCTACATTGAGACACACCTCTATATTACACATAACACAGGCACACGGTACTCTAGTGAACAGAGGTGTGTCCATTGGGCTTCGGTGATGTGTGACGACTATCGGGAGAAGCCCTAGGCCCCAGAACGGCCTGTATATTAGACACAGAATATAAAAATACCTTGTATTCTATGCCGACAGTGTCAAGTCTATGTCGCTCATTCACCACTGCTTTAAGGAAATTATTTTTAATTCTTGTTCTTAATTTATAAGTAGGTTTATTTTGGTTAGAATGGAAGCTTGGACGTTTCGTGTTTCCAGCAGAATTGCACTTTTCTCTACAAGTAGAGGACATTTGTGAGAAACGTCAGCGCCATATAGTTATGACAATAAGACGATAAATCCTTATGTCAAAATTAAACTTTGAACAAATTCGAAGTGCTTCATTTTATTTATTTATTTATATGCCTTGGTGATAATGAAAAAAAACACAACCTTTGAATATTTGGTTTATAATACTAAGAAAGACTCTTAAAAAAATCTCGCATTTGAATCATTTGGAAGTTGAAACAAGTATATCGTAAACGAATGTCTGTATTTAAAATTCAAAATTCATCGACTCTAGAAAAAATGAAAGTAAATAATAATAACAATAATAATAACAATAATAATAGAAGTAACCACAATAATAATAATACTACTAATAATAATAATGATGATGATTATAATGATGATGATGATAATAATAATAATAATAAATAATTTGTTGACGAAAGACGTCATATTTTCAATTATGCCTCACATTTCAAATCAAAATTTCGTTGTTTAATTCATTTTTTCTGTATTTAAAGTCTAACGGCTAGGGGTTATTCATAATGCACGTCACGAACATTGTCCATGTATGACCGTCAAGCGATGTCACATAAATCCTAAACTCCTGATACCAGACTGCTATCAGGACGCTTCGAAAAGTGGCCTGTTTGAACTTTTTGTTGTATAACCTTTATTTAAAATTTCTGGCAACTAATTGCAAATTAAATTGAATCATTAAAGGCAAACTTCAGATTGTCCAAATACTTCCTTCAAATTTAATTTCAATTAGGTAATTGAAACTTTTCACGAGAAATTCCAGGGTAATTTAAAAAAAAACTGAAAAAATCCCAAACATTCTGTCTTTTTCACATTTCTGGAATTTTAGGCATGCTGTGTCATCAAATCTTGTTCTTCTGCCCGTCTGTCTGTATGTCTGTCTGTCTGTTTGTCTGCCGGAGTCGTGTGATATAAAGAAGTCACAATAAATACGTCGTATCCACGCAACGAACTACCGGTGGTTCAAGTATCGGACTGCAATTTGATTGGACGACGCACTTCGTTACGCCGTTACTCCCGAAATGTTCCCAGGAATACGTTCATGCCCATAATACAGTTTAAAAGGCGATTCCAAATGCGGTCTGAGGAATGCAATAAGCTAGCTATCAATCTCGTAGGCAACAGGAAAACGACTTCTTTTACTTCTTTTACTTCTTTTAATGCCTAATGTTATTGAATTTGCCAGGAAACTGGGACAGCGGGCAGAGATTAAATCCAATGTTTTCTGCATCCCAAGTATTTAATAAAGTGACGAAATGCCAGGCTGTTTGTTTAATCAAAGCGGCGTTATTAAATCCGCTAAAGGACGATGTTTTGATCTAATGTCACTGTGGTAAAGGTCGCTCTTTCCATTGGTGAGAGATTTTGCCCCAAGCCAACCCCAGAGCGGCCTGGCCAATTCGGCAAGAGTTAGATTGAATTTTGGTTTGCTCTTCTGTCATATCGAGAAGCCAGATTTTCAGCAAGGAATTAGTGATGAGCAAAAACTCTCCTTTTCCAGGAAAAAAAACAAGCACTCACACCAACGTAATATCCATTAAAGTTTGAAACAAACACAGAATTTGAGCTAATCTCTAAATATTAAAAAGAAATATAACCTTACTGCTATTCTACATGTTAATGGAAAGAGAAGAAGAGAAAAAACTGTTTGAATTAAAACAAAATTGCTGAGACATTTTTGACGTAACGACACACAGGTGATCCGTTGCTCCTTGTTCCAAATGCTCACTAGGGAAAGGACATTGGGATCGGCTGGCGCGTTTTCAAGAATGGTGGTGTCCGGAAAATATCTTGTCATTAACTGTGAACCAAGGAAGATACTAAACATTTAAAAACGACCTTCAAATGATTGAAATCTATTATATTAGATTATAAAAGAATATATTATATTATAATATATTATAATATATTATGCTATAGCATATTATATTATTGTTATTATTATTTATTTATTTTTATTTATTTCTTTTTATTTGTTATATGCTTATTTTATGTCTCTATTTTTCTTTCGGAGGGAGGGACAGGGAGGGGGGGGGGGGGACGGTCCAATAAGAACTTGTAGTTGCCCATACCGATGTGCGCATTGGAAAACTATTTTTATGAGTGTGGTAAAACACCGTTTTAAATTCAAAGATATTTTATTTCTATTTAATAAAACGCGGCACACAGTTTTCCCTGCATCTGCAGAACATGTAACACTAAGCAAGGCTGTGACCCTATTACCGACGCCATATTGTCCAATAGCCACGTCACCATGGATACGACGAGTATGTAAGAAGCCGTTGCCATGGGCGGCAGCTCAATAATTGTCCGTTATTTCTGTATAAATGAAATAAAGTTAGATGTCCAAAATATAAAGCGCCTTGCGTGGAAAGCTTCCTTCCTCCATTGCGCTTGTCACGATCTGTGACTTTAACTGACAATGGGATAGAAACATTCCAAAAATTCTGTGCAGCCATTGGTCAGCATTCAAAGACGAACTTTCAGCGTAAGGTATTTATTGAAAAGAAAGGAGTAAAGAAATTTAAGGCTGGATGGCAGTGTTAAGGCTCACTCTGTTTACGGGTATTTTACGAGGATTTGTAGCGAGTAATTGAGGTCATTTTGCAGCTCCATAATGGACAATAAAACACTCCTTTTAAGCTCTGTTAACTTTTGCCTGGGGCAACAATTGCTCTTAGAATAGAAAACGACCATTTGCCGGGGGGGGGGGGGGTGAGAAGGGGGGAGGAAGGGGTGACTTTACAAAACTGTTCGCACAACACGCAAAAGAATGTTTGCGATTACATTTAACGCTCTTTTTTATTTATTTATATTGTTTTAATATTTCTCATCATTTATTTATTTAATTTTAAAGCTTGGGATGTGCATCGAAGGCCAGCTTCGCAGAGGAATCGACGACAGCCGCTTCTGGACCTCGTTTTTAGGACACCTCGCTTCTGGACACATCGCTTCTGGACATCTCGCTCCCATACACCTCTCTCATAGACACTCCACTTTTGGACACTTCGCTTTTAGACACTCGACTTTTGGACACCTCGCTCCTAGACACCTCGCTTTTGGACACCTCGCTGTTGGACACCTCGCTTCTAGAAATCTTTCATCCCAATAAAAAATAAGCAGACCATCGCCACATTTTTGCCATCTTTATGTTACACTTAAAACTATTCGCAAATTTCACAAATTTTCGTAGTTATAAATACTCGCATTTTTTCGTACTTTCTGTGCCCCATGATTCACATGATTCACATGGGCACGCGTTTATAGCCCGCTACTTAAAAGTTGATCTACTTCTGTAAATTTATACAATAACTGAAAATATTTAATGAAACTTTTTGAAATTCTTTAACAAAAATAACGTTAATAAACAAAGATGTCTCTTTTTTTTTATTTGAGAGAAATCCAGATGCGAGATGTTAGGATGAAATGTGCCCAGAGGAGAGGTGTCTGTACACTTCACAGAGGCACTGGGTCATCGTATGATACACGGGTCCGGCATTAGATTAGAATTTCGTCACACACCAGTCAGAATCCGTATAGTTTATCGCTATTTAATTCACTTAATGAGAGAGAGAGAGTGAGAGAGAGAGAGAGAAAGAAAGAAGAAAGAAAAAAAGAAAGAAAGGAAGGAAGGAAGGAAGGAAGGAAGGAAGGAAGGAAGGAAGGGAAAGAAAGAAAGACAGGAAGAAAGAAAAAAAGAAAGAAAGAAAGAAAGTAAGAAGAAATTAAGCAAGGGAAAGAAAGAAAGAAGGAAAGAAAGAAAGAAAAAAGAAAGAAAGAAAGAATGAAGAAAGAAAGAAAGAAAGAAAGAAAGGGAAAGAAAGAAAAAAAGAAAGAAAGAAAGGGATAGAAAGAAAGAAAGAAAGAAAGAATGAAGAAAGAAAGAAAGAAAGAAAGAAAGAAGGAAAGAAAGAAAGAAAGAAAGAAAGAAAGGGAAAAAAGAAAGAAAGAAAGAAAGAAAGAGAAAGAAAGAAAGAAAGAAAGTGAGAGTGAGAGAGAGGGGGGGTGTGGGGGAGAGAGTGTGGGATAGACAGAGAAAGAGAGAGTGAGAGTGAGAGAGAGAGAACCATCGTGAAAATCCGTCTTCCCCATTCATAAATAAAAAAAGTAACTTTTTTCAACATGTATTACACATCGGACAAATTGCCCGAAAATGAAAATGAATTTATTTTCCGCATGCCAAATTTGGCAAAAAAAAAAGAGTTGAGAGACAGAGACACCTGTCACAGAAGCTGACACGTACAAGTGGGTGACAACGTCATAAGGACGTCACGAGGACGTCATAAGAACAGGCACAGCTCATAGATGCAGAAAACAATCTGCACAGTAATCCCCTGCCCTTCACGCCCATCGTCTAACCCCCCGGTGGTGTCTTTCAACAGCAGGGTCACAATGGAGCTTACCCAATCCTCTCTCTCCCCCTCCCCCTTGTTTTCAGTCATAACAATCGAAGCACTTGAAAGTTGACTTTATTTGGCAACAGCGAAACATTAATCCCCGCTTATGTCCACCATTGCATTGTGAAGCACGGTGCTTTGGAACCAGGGGGGGGGGGGGGGGGGTATCATTGTCACTGAACGATATCGGGGGTTTGGGAGAGGTGAGGAGTAGGGGGGGGGGTGTAATTCCGACTTCTCTTAAAGTAGATACGATGCCCCGAGCACTGATTGTTCAATATTTATATCAATATTGCTGATAGTATAATGCAGTGAGAGGGAATTACCTACTGAAGGCAAATCACTGATTTTATAACCTTTTCACGTATTTAATATAATACATACATACCCAGCTGTTTTCTATGCCACTAAAATTAAGTAAGAGTCGACTTACAAAATTGTCAATTGAATTGAACTTACACAAGGGACCACTTCTTTTTGAAACGTGCAGAAGGAAAGGGAATGGTCGTAAAAGTTTATCATTCGGTTTTTGACATTAATAAGTGATAACAGTTCGTTTTTTTTTAAACAATTACACTCGTTAAATAGTCCAGCAATAATCTTTTTTAAAATCTCTACACAGTGAATGGAGTTCATTTGTAGGTAAAAGGTTTTAAATCATTTTAATTGCTGCCACTTGAGCAATGCAAAACTATCTCAGCATTGTCGCAGCGGCACTGGTCATAGAAGTACTGGTCATGGAGGTACTGCTCGTAGCGGTACTGGTCATAGAGGTACTAGCTGCTCGTAGCGGTACTGGTCACGGTGGTACTAGTCATAGCAGTATTGTTCATAGCGGAACTGGTCACATGACACTGTTTATATCGGCACTGTTCATAGAAGTACTGGTCATAGAGGTACTGGTCAAATGGGCACTGATTATAACCTCAGATTTTTATATTTACCTTTTTTTCAAATGTGCTTTCCATATTTAGACTCAGTAGTCTGACAACCACACATGTCAAATGATTTTATTTTAAAGACAGTGGATGAAGGTCATATTTTGTCCGCTATAATTCAGCGCCTTGAGTATTTTGACCACTGCCGCTCATAGTCAATTTTTTTAACATAACATGAATCGGCGAGTACTGGGAACTGTCGCATTTCTTACACCACTAATAATGCCCTTCATGTGGATACCCATGTGTTCTCGAAAACCATCCTCAAAATAATTAGAAAGATCGTCTGTATACTTCTCTCCTCTGTCCTCCCCCCTCCCCCCCTCCCCCCCCCCCCTCAATCATTGTGTGACAATAAGCCAATTCGCACTTTGGGATTTTTCAGGTGGAGGTGTTGCTTCGACTGAAAATGTTGGGGGATAAATTATAAAGAAATGATAAGGTAAAACATAAAAATTCTAATTTTCTTTCAACATGCACATTTTCAAATTTATAAAGCCATCATATGATCTTTTAAAAACTATTTTACATATTATTCAGTCCCTTCAATAACCAACATGTGAATATATTTCTGGCAAAATGGAATTTTGTTGATTTTTGCCGGTTTTTTCTTATCATTTCTTTATATCCTTATCCCACCTGAATTCAGCCGAAACGCAAAAACTTTTCGGCAAAAGTCAAAAGTGCGAATTGGCTTATCACATACTTGGTTTCACTTATCAACAATCTCATTTCACATTTCGAGCAATTACAATGCACATTCCTGTTAAATAATGAGGGAGGGGGGAGAGGTATTTTTCCCCATGAATTTCCATGACTGGTATGTAAATACGACAAACAGGGATGAGGAAGTTGTGACGGACGTCATGTGACACTATGCTAATGTGACGTTGTCACACAAGCTTCAACGACTTTGACTCCCCAAGTCAAATTTGCCACAAACGTCACCGGAAGAGGTGATGATGTATGCAAATTGGACATCATCTAATCGCCAAGGGTTTTGTTTAATAAATTCACAATCCCATTCTATTCCAATTCTCTTTCAAATGGAATTTTTCCTGGCGGAAAATTTTGTTATGTAACTCTGATTAAAATCAGCAGCAATGACAAGGAAAGATAAGCGATAAGAACGGCTTTAAGACTTGCTTCACTCCAAGTCTGGCGTTTGTTTTAACTAATTTGACAGCACCCCCTCCCACACCCCTCCCTCGGGGTTGGGGTACAAGTCTTGATTGCTTTTACAAATATGTTGCAATCGAAGTATCCCACAATTTTATTACTGAATAAGAAAAAAAAATGGTTTGGAAATATCTTACTCAATTCAATAAAATCACTGAATATTCTTTGGTCGATTCTAAAGACTTTCTGGGTGTGAATGGATTATTCTTATTCTTTAGCCCATATCAACTTCGTAGGACAGAAGGTGTGTGGGGAGGTGTAAGATATCCGTTACCAAAACATTTTTCTAGTTGGCTCAGATTGCATCTGAACATCTTGGTAGAGCTCTGGCAATGGTTTTAACAGCATTCTGCCACGCAGTCGTTGTGATAGAATAACTGACCTCTAGAGACCTACCAAAGCTGACTTCTAGAGAGCTACATCTGCTATGTATCTATGTTAAACAGATGCAGATAAAAACGTAGTTTCGCTCTTTCAATAAGAGTTACATTTTCTGGAACTTCCAAGTGGGTCAGCGAAACAAGGGTTTAATGCAATTCAGATCGAACCACCGTGGAGGTCTGCTGTTGAGCAACAACGGCCGTGCAGTTGGTATGCGCGAGCGTTATCTCTACCATGTGCTAATCCCTAATCTCACGTCGACTCCTCCCATTTGTTATTTCAACAGCTCCGGTGTCGGATTCCTCCAAACCAGTACATCTATTCAGCTGTTGTTAGAAAAATTACAGTCAGCCCAAAAGCCCAGGGGGTTCCCAGTTATGTGGGCAACACGTAAAAGAATGCAATGGGTAGGAAACCTCATGCACAGCCAATCCTGTAAAAAGGCATCCGGACATGACGTCTACGCTTAAAACGATGACGTCAAAAAAAAGTCAACATCTGAAACGTAGACGGTCAAAACGTCAGCGGATAGAACGTCAACGACCAAAGTGTCGACAAGCGTTAAGGTGGACTAAGTGTCGACCATTTCTTCGTGCATTTTGGTCACTGTTTGCCTTTTGTCTAGACGTCAGGGTGGGACAGGAGTGATGGTGTCATATTGAGGATTGCATTTTATTAACATGGTTTATCCTTGTGACCCACAGTATTTTTTAAGCAACTGTTTATTTGACCATATCACAAGTATATTCACAGCAGAACTAATTAAACTCAATCTATCGTTTTATTTTCGTAAAACGCGCTTTTACGAGTAAAAGCGCAATTCGCGTTCTCCACTTTAGATGGGTTCCCTTCCGGTAAATAATACCACGCAAATAAAAATGAAATTTTTCCTTGTGAATAGAATGGTCCCTCTACTCTCCATCCTGTCTTCCCTCCATCTCCAGCCAATCAGCAAGCGAGAACGATAAGACTTACGTCATTCGAAGACATCAATCATTCCCTTCAAGCCCCAAAAAGTGGTGACAACGCACCCAGGCTTGTTGCGGGTTGGCTGGGAGGGAAGATAGGCTAAAGTGGAGAACGCGAATTGCGCTTTTACTCGTAAAAGCGCGTTTTACGAAAATAAAACGATAGTTTTACTTCGTAAAAGCTTTAAATTCGCTTATCTCCACTTTAGATGGGACTAAAGTCCGGAGAAAAGGAGCTTGCCATTCTGTTGAAATATTGATAAATAATTACGCGAATTGTGCTGTATACTCGACAGAGTGCAATGTCCTTGGACATAAGGGTACAAAGTGAGAGAAAAATAAAAGACTCAAACCATGTTCCGCTTTTACTATTCTTCCAACTAATAGTCGAGAAGAGCACTCTCGATCCATTGACAAAGAATAACAAAAAGTAGTACTAACGGTCAAAGGACTCCAACGTAGTACCAAGCTAAATTGACCATCAGACCAACCGTTTGAATGAGTATCCTATCCATCCCCCGCCTGCCTCCCACTGGATGGAGCCCGACCTGGGATACTCTGATGCTATGTATTATCATGCAGAAGGTACAAAGTAAATCAATTTTATTGACCTTAAAAGCTTATTTAAAAGTAGTAAATCCAAAACCTGATTTACGTAAAATAAAATTCTTAACACAGAGGAAATTAGCTCCGTCTGTGTCAGTAAAAACATGCTGGCCTTAAGGCCTGAACACATAAATGGAACACAAATTGAAGTATTGTCACGATCTCTAGCATAAGTGAAAATACGGATAATAAGCACCTTATTCATGAAATTAAAATTACTACACACCCACAGGGTGAAGGCATAATCACAGAATTATAATTTGTTGAGAACTGTCACAATTTGCATATGGGATCAGTCCCAGAAAAAATGGCACCTACGGTACTCACGGTATGGTCACTGTAGGAATGGGATACCTTCTTCAAGGGATCAAGTGAAACTAGACTATATCGAACCGGGCAAGGAGAAGAGATGTCTGTCTCTGCTCTCCCCCCCTTTTCTTAGTAATACTTAGAAAAGGGGTTACATAATCAGCCCTGAAGAAGGAAAATCCCTGCTACAGTGACGGTACCTTACACAGACTCTTGAATATGGTACGAAAGTATAAACTGTCTTGGTCCCAAAATATGGGATCGAAAGAAAACTTCGCCGTTAAGCGTGGCTAGATGTCTCTAGAAGCGGTTGTGGTCCATCAGGAGGAGCGGTTATTCTTGAACTTATGTTGATAGCCGCCTCGACCCTTGGATGGTCCACCTTTCTGTTTGCCCTTGCTTTTCGGTCTAGGGGTGACCGGTCTGTTAACAGAACAAAATTAAGCCTTAAATGTTGATTCTGCCGCTATAAAAGGGGCCACCGAATAAATCCCGGAGATTTCATCTTGGGAGAAATCTTTTAGGTAATATTTGATAAAAGAGTTTGGCGAAACCCAGCATCCCGTTTTGAGGATTTCAGAAAATGACACATTGCGTAAAGCCCTAAGTGAATTTGCCACCTGTCTTACTTGATGGGCTTTAACGTTCAATTCTGATAGGAGCTTGGTATCAGACTGCGACCTTTCATAGGCTGAAATAATGACCTCTTTAATGTAACGAGAAATTGTTTGTTTGGAGATGTCCTTATTGAAATTCGGCATGTGGGAAATGATCAAGGCTTTTTGACCTGATGACCGATATGTTTCCGAAATAACTAAATACTGTCGTAGTGCTTGTACGGGGCACAATGACACACGATCTCCCGGGCTATGTTCTTCGGGTAGGGACGGTAGGGCTATATGATCAAATGTGCCCATCCCGTGAGTTTTGATGTGTTTTTTGCCCATGAATCCTGCCCTTGGTACGAGGAATACCTTATCCCAAGTCCCATTTTCCTTACTCACTGTTCTGTCTAAGGCGTGAATTTCACTTCTTCGTTTGCCTGATGCCAACGCCAATAGGAAGGTGAACCTTAAGGTGGCATTTTTAGCTGATATTACTGATTCGTCAAAAATGTCAGGCCTTTGAAGAACGCGAAGAACTACTGACAGATCCCATTTTGCCACTGTGGGCGTACTGGGGGGGGGGGGAATTCACCTTAAAGTGTCTGATCAATTGTGATAGGGCGGAGTCTTCTCCTGGGTCATAGCCTGTGGACGCTTTGAGTTTAGATCCTATGGCTGCCCTGTATCCCTCTATTGAACCTACTTTTAAATGTTCGTCCGTAAATAGATAGTCCAGAAAATCGGCCACGACTGGTGGGGATGCCTGGAATGGATCTATTTTCGATTTGGTACACCACGAGGCAAATTTATTCCACTGGGCTCTGTACACCTTAGTTGTGGATTGTTTATGACTACTAACCATTTTATCCACTACCTTATTCGAGAAACCTTTCTTTTTTAAGAAAGATTGGTCAGACACCAAAGGTGTAGGTTCAGCAGATGAGGAGCCGGGTGGAAGTGATGCCAGTGTGGTTGGGATAATAGTTCTTTGTGGCATGGGATCGGGACTGATTTGACCACCTTGCATTGTAGCAATAGGGCAAACCATGGAGCTTCCGGCATCCATGGGGCCACTAACAGGAGGAATCGTGGTTTCAGTTTGATTACCCTTTGGAGAACCTGAAGGAGTATTGCCTGTGGGGGGAAGGCGCACAGTACTTCTTGGGTTGGCCATGGGCAATTGAGTGCGTCCACCGCCCATGCAGCTGGATCCGGGCAGGGGGAGATAAACCTGGGCAGTTGGGTCGTCATGGAATTGGCGAATAGGTCTATGGAGGGGGGACCCCATGGTGATTGACCTGCTACCCATCGGAAGGATGTGTGTGCTAGGCACCATTCCGTGTGAATTACTTGTCCCTCCCTGGAGGCCAAATCTGCCAGTACATTGAGTTTTCCCGCTAAGTGATGGGCTGTTAGGGTGATGTGACATTGGCGAGCAAAGCAAAAAATCCTGCATGCTAATTTCGAGAGATGAAGAGACCTGGTCCCTCCCTGTCTGTTTAGGTAAGCTACTGCCGTAGAGTTGTCTAAAAGGAACCGTACGGATTTGCCCCTGAGAATGTGATTCAATCTGTTTAGGGCTATCCACACTACTCGTAACTCTAACCAATTGATGTGGTAGCTGTTTAGGGGGGAGCCCATAACCCTTTCCATACTTGACCCTGACAATGTATCCCCCAGCCCTTCTGGGACGAATCGGTCTGAAGTTCCATCTCTGGGGGTGGGGGGTGAAAGGGGACACCCTCGGTCATCACTATGGGATCGCACCACCATTGTAGGGGAATTAGTGTTTTCCCAGAAATTTTTGTTTTGGCACGGGGAAACCTCCCTTTTCTTAGTGCAAATCTGACCTGTCTTTGAAATGGTCTGTAATGCAAGCGGCCTAAAGGGACCGTTTTTTCGGTTGCAACTAGGAGACCTAACAGGGATTCCATTGCCTGTAAGTTCACGTTTTTGTCTGCTGGGATTGCTTTTATTGCCTGACAGACTCTTTGGCGTCTCTCTTCGGTAGGAAAGGCTCTTGCATTTTTTAGATCCCATCTTTCCCCGAGGAATATAATGTCTTGTTTGGGTGAAAGTTCCGATTTGGGTATGTTGACTACGAGCCCTACCTGAATGGCCTTTCGAACTAGAGTTATAGTTTGAAGACGGGCCGTTTGTTTGTCTTGATGGGCTAGTAACCAGTCGTCTAGATATTGGAACACCAACATGCCTTCTAGGCGAGCCCAAGACTTCAGAACTTTCATTACCTTTGAAAACACATACGGAGCCGTGGAGAGACCGAAAGGGAGTGCCCGAAACCAAAAACGTTGTAGGCCTATTTGAAAGCTTACGAATTTTTTGGTTGAATGATGCAATGGGATATGGAGGTACGCGTCTGACAGATCTATCGACGTGCCCCACATCCCTGCCTGAAGACTTTCTTTTATAACTTGGGCTGTGTCCATTTGGAAAGTTGTGGTCATTAGGAATTCGTTGAGGGAGGAGAGGTCTATGACTAATCTCCACCCGCCTGATTTTTTGGGGACTAGAAAGACCCTGCTGAAAAAGGCTTCCTGGGTTTCGGGCATTTCCTCTATGGCCTCTTTTTCTTTCAGGGATATCAACATTTCCTGAAGGGCTACATCTTTGTCTGACCCTTTGGGATAGGAGGTGACTAAGTTTTCTGGTGCCCGGGCAGTTAGGGGAATAGGGACTTTGTGACCCCTTTGATCCCGTTTGAACGGTAGAGAATACCCGTTTTTTTAGCCATCGGACTACCCGACGAGGGGCACCCATTTCTGCCCAGGCCTTCCAGAATTTGCCTAGCCTTCCTCCTACGGGCCAGTAGGAGATGCAGGAATGCAAATCTTTTGGATTTTCTACACTTATTAAAGTATCGCCAGGAGACCAATGAGTCTCTGGGCGGTACTTTGATTGGCTGCTACCTGCTCTGTTGCGGTGATGGGCCCTCCTGTCGATTGCTGTGACCCGACTTGGGCTTCTTGGCCGGAGGGGGTTGCGATTGAGATATGGGCTTAGCCTGCTCCGAGTTTGGGCGTTGAACTCTCTTGCGTTTGAGCGGGCGCCGAAATGATGCCCGGGACATCCTGGACATCAAGGCGAAGTCTTGTGATAGGGAGCGGCTTTCTTGATTTACTCGCTCTATTTCCGCGGGAGAAAACAATTCTTTTTCACCCAGAATGGGAGCATGACGCAAATCCCTCAACCCTTTCACGCTTGACCAGCAATGTTGTAAGAAGGCATCCCGTCTGAGAAAAACCATGGACGTCATCAGGTAAGTAGATAGCTTGACCACGTCCCTGGTTGCAAGAGCCAGACATTCCAATAGTTTGGACGTGACCGGATCATTGAGGCGTAAATCCTCCCAACGCGTTTTTAACGCTTTCAGAGTGTCGTCCTGAAATGACATTACATTAAGAATATGTCGTGAGGACGCCTCAATGGTCTTAGCGTCTTTCTCCACTAGTGGAATGTCCGAATCATTGCGAACCGAGGGCATCCAAACCGTGCGTTTCGACGGTTGCTCCAAGGGTTCTGAAGATATTAGGTCGTCCGATGGTCGATACGGGCCTGGTCTTACAGCACAGTGGCGCGAGGCGTGAAAACGGGATAAGGTACGGCCCTCAGCATTA
This sequence comes from Protula sp. h YS-2021, assembly GCA_949752745.1. Classification (NCBI taxonomy): domain Eukaryota; kingdom Metazoa; phylum Annelida; class Polychaeta; order Sabellida; family Serpulidae; genus Protula; species Protula sp. h YS-2021. The sequence continues at coordinate 27,501,714 of OX457033.1, read as the reverse complement.
TCCATCTTTTTGAACTCCCTTGTTCTTACTGTTACCGCGTTAGCGATGCCTTCGCTAGTAGGTAGCGCGATAAATGGGTCTTGATGCGGCGGGGCCGTCTGAGAGGTCATCCGGATCGGAGGATCCTCTTTATCGGCTGTAGGAGAGCTGGCCGTGACCCTAGCCAGACGGGCAATTTCCTGAATTGCGTCGCGAAAAGGAACGTCCTCTGGCGCTATTGTAGATGCGGTGATGGATGGCGTGGCATTCTCGCTTCGTGGAGTGAAATCCGGTGGGGAGGGTGTCCTGATTGGGCGTCTCCCTGCTGCTGCCGGATCTTTCCAAAGCTTCTGGCCACTACGAGGGGATCTGATATAGTCCATTTCCCTGAGGGGAAGGCGAAACTGAGAGGAAGGGGGTGTATCTGCTGCCTCCTCACTCGATTCTCCCCCTACTGACTCTTGGTCCTCTGACTCCTGTTCAGGTTCCCGTTCGTGACTGGTGCCTGCCGATTGTGATGGGACGTCACCCGAAGGGGTATAGATCTCCCGTTCTCGGTTGAGTGGAATGGAAGACAGATGGGATGCCACTGACTGGACCAACTCTTCTTCCTCCTCCTCTCCCAAAAAGCCTGATCCTCGCCCTGATGGGGGGAGCCCTGAAGATTCAGCGTCACTGATCACTTCTACTGACGGTAGTTGTGTGCTGGGATCTACACGAGAAGGGGATGGAGTGGTGAGTGGCTGTAGGTCCGGTGGTGCACTGAAGGGGGGGACGACAGTTCCGATTGTGCCGGAATGCCCAACTGAGCGGCCAGAGCCGAGAAACTGGAGCCCGAAGCCGTATGAGTAACTGTCACTGGTTCCATGGCAATGTCTGTTTTCGGTGTCGTTTCGGTTTTATCCGTATCCGAGGGTGTAATAGCCCAAGCCTTCCTGAGGGTTTCCAACTCTTTGCCTTCTGGAATATCCAGGTCGGCCACCGTTTCGGTATATGCTTTACGTTTGCGGGATTTCTTGTTCTTCTTGTCCACCGCAAACGCATCGGACTCCGAACCTGTATCCATCTTAACGGGAGACGAAACTTGTTCCAAAATCACTGAGCTAGCTTTACGCATCGTTACTTGACCGAAATCCGAGGACGCACATGGGGATAAAGACAAGGCTTTACGTCTGTACCTTCTCCTATCATTGCGTATCCTGTTCTTGAGAATAAGTTTCCACTGTTTCGGTGACAAGTGATGGCACTCAGAGCAAGTATTCCACTCGTCGCAAAGGGGTACACTGTTCTTTCGTTTGCAACGGTCACAAATAGAGTGGGGGTTGAAGGCTGAAGGTGGGTGGGTGCACTGCAGAAGTATCGGCTGACTCCGCAGGCTGGCTTCTGTCATATCTGAAATGCAAGCAGAAAAAGACAGGTAAGTTATCTGTTCATGTCACAGCAGACTAGATAGATAAAAGAACATTTAGCGCAAAAACGAGAGTTATACCACCTTGGAGTGTTAGCAAATAATACCAGTACGTACTCTGCTCGAATAGGCGCTAAAATGATGCTCATAGGCCTCTCAGAGCTCTATCGAATGACAAGTATTCAAGATGAGCTTTCGATGGGCCCATTTTCGGGATGTAGGAAAATTATCCCATAAACGGGATATGACCATGGGCCCGAAAACGGGATCGATTCCGGGACCCTAAACGGTACCATCTAGTCCATTTGTGGGTCTCGTCCGACTGATCCCATAAATGGGATTCGGGCCTGATCCCAGGCAAATGAGGTGCCACAAATGGGCCACTTGGTGCCGAAAAAACGGCACCTCGGAACCATGTATGGGATATCGTAGTCCCATAAATGGGCTTTCAGCAGAAATTTCGCCAAAAATAGCTCGAAACGTCTATGAGCATAATTTCGCCTGAACCAGAGCTAGCAGAGTCTGGAGAAACCCTGACCTAACTAGCAGGTTCCGAAGGAGTGTCTAACCAGCAAAAATGGCCATTCACGTAATGGTACCATAAGCTGTGGTTGACTAGGAATCGAAGCAGGCACAGTGGGCTGCAGAGATGCTACCAACTCCGAGGCGGTGTGTGCATGAACTAGAACAAAATTCCGGTCCTGTAGCTTCCGTGTGGAGAAGAGAGGCACACTTCCCGGGACTAAGAGGTGTCTCCGCTGCGTGTAAACTCAACAACTACCAGACCGAAAGAAACAGTGCCGAAAAATTGCTTCAATCCGAGTAGAAATTTATCCACACAAATCACAAATCACGTAAGTTAATCCAAGAAAGTGAAAATAGTAGATTAAAGCAAAATCGCACCTTGCTCAGTTCCCTTTTTTAGACAAAAAAGTGGAGCACACAGAAATGCGTGTGTTGTAAACACCACGCTTGAAGGGAATGATTGCTGTCTTCGAATGACGTAAGTCTTATCGTTCTCGCTTGCTGATTGGCTGGAGATGGAGGGAAGACAGGATGGAGAGTAGAGGGACCATTCTATTCACAAGGAAAAATTTCATTTTTATTTGCGTGGTATTATTTACCGGAAGTGAACCCATCTAAGGTGGAGATAAGCGAATTTAAAGCTTTTACGAAGTAAAAGAAGTTTTTAACAGCCCAGGTCGATGATTTATCTGTGTTTACACTTGTCGGCGTTTTATCCGCCCATTTTTTCTCGACATTTTGACCTTCTCACGGCCGACATTTTGACCGTCAGCACAAATTCGTTTTAAGGACGCCATTGCTTTGTAATAAAGCAACTGACCTCTGGTGAGATCTCTCTGTTGTGTTTAACGTAGAGCGAGTAAAAAATAATTCAAAGTAGTTTCTCTGTTTAATGAGTGCTATTTTCGCGGGATCCCCCAGTGGGTCTGCGGCGTAAAAATTTGCTGTAAACAACAGACCGAACCGCCGTAGTGGGTCGCCTTTGGCTGTTGCTGTTTTATCGAATTTTCTGAGAAGTCATTTCTTTTAATGAATATCGTTAAGAAAATAAACAGACAGTTGGCCGCAACTCGGAAAACTGTTATTTCGGTTTGGTCTATACTAAGTGGAAACAAAGAAGCAGATAAGAATCGAACAGTTGACTTATCGCCTTTCGATAATACCGTTGATAGCTGCTCACATTACCTTACTCGTGTTGCCCCGCCCCCAACCCTTGCACACAGTCACCTCTAATTAATACTCTCCTGCCCGCATTCGTCTAACCCTCTTTTTTAAAATTTGGGGGAGGGGGGGGGGGTTGAAAAATAATCTAAGAAGTGCATTGCCGATTAGATCAAACTGTTATCATTTAGATCATAACATAACTTAAGATCTAGGCCGATTACGGGTAATTTCACCTTTCATGTCGGGGAGATAGTGAGGGTTTGGCGCCTCCAGCGTAAGCACTGCACCCCACTGCACCCAGGCGCTTTCCAAGAAGTCTTCAATTACCCCCCAGTTGGTGCTAAACACGGTGCAAATCTCACTTTCAATTTTCTATGGCTTTCTAACAGGTGTTGGTTCTTTTAATGGTAGGTTTTTTAAGGAGAATTACAGTGATATTCGAGGCAGGAACCCAAAGATATGACAATTATTCTCTGCCTTTTGGCATATTTGCTACCAGTGTCCAAAGTTCCTCACGCTTTTAAAAAAAAATTCGAAACCCAGATTACGGAACAGGAAACAGCTAACCCGTTACTGTGTGCTAAGTGGGTGTTCACGAGCACATGAAATCCCGAAACACCAGCCGGGGACCGTATTCGACACTCGCGCTGTTTGGATTGTTGGCCCAGTGCTCTACACGGAATGCGAGTTCTTCAGTCATCCTGGAGCAGGGGAAAAGTTCCGTTTTATTTTATTTTGTTTTATTATTCAATTTGAAAATTTCAAAATTCCTTCGTTCTGGCAATTATTCTGGTTATTATTATTATTATTGTCATTATTATTATTACTATTATTATTACTATTATTAATATTGCTATTATTATTATTACTATTATTACTATTATTACTATTATTATTATTATTATTATTATTATTATTATTATTATTATTATTATTATTATTATTATTATTATTATTATTATTGTTGTTATTATTATTATTATTATTATTATTATTATTATTATTATTATTATTATTATTAGTAGTAGTAGTAGTAGTAGTAGTAGTAGTAGTAGTAGTAGTAGTAGTAGTAGTAGTAGTAGTAGTAGTAGTAGTAGTAGTAAGAATTTAGTAAGGTGTCTTTTTTTAAGGAAATATTTCACCCAAGACAGAAACTGTAGTACTTATATAAAAAACATACATTGCTTTCACTCATTACTATTACATGTGAATTTCAAATTTATTCCATACTGGAGTAGAAGAAAAGGAATATTTAGTGTTGCTGCAGTGACCTTTGACCTTTGTCGCAAATCCAAACTAGACTGATATAAGGATCCAGAAAGTAGGAGCTGTCTCCGAAACGGTTTATCCGGTGGTGCACTGCAGGTCGGCGTGGAATGTCAACCCCTCTAGGCTATTACAGCCAAGTAAAAAAAAAAGTCCATTATTGTGTCATGTTTGTTTGTATACTGCACCTGCTTTTAACCCCGTGGAATAAAATGCCTTGTCCAAATCAAAAATACAATCGACATTGTCATCATTGAATGGAGTGAAAGACAATCCAGGGTGAGGGAGTTGGGCTGTATGCGAGGTATATAACCCCAGGGCTGGAACACTGTAGTTTCCGATATCAATGACCCGTTCTATTTATACATACTTTTTTTCCTTTAAGGGGTTAAAAATGACGCTAAAAGAAACATATGGAGGAATAGTGTAGGTTTTTTTATCATACTTTTTAATGACACACAAAAATAGTATTAGTATCGAGTTAACGGTGTTTAAGATAAGTGGAGTACAGAGTGACTGTGAGCAGCTGTCACTGACACGTAAAGGTTAGCAAAGCTCCTTGTTATGTTAAAAAAAGCCAGTAGTTATATTTATTTGTGCAATTTAAAAGAAAAATGCATGATTTAAAATATATATATATATTTTTTTTTTAAAGAAGGAAGAAGTAAAACAAATATAGGTGTAACTAAAGAAAGGAACGATTTTGTTTAATTTATAACCCATACAAATATTTATTGTTTATTTTTTATTTTCTCTTTGAGCACACACTTTCTGAAAAATAATTTCATTTTGACAAGGAGGGGTTTTCGGATGGCTTTTATTTCAAGACATATTAAAGCTCACAACACCTTCCCCGCTCCCGCCGTGAACTCCCGCCCCCCCCCCCCCCCCCCTCTCCCCCACAGAACTCCATTAAAACTTACGATCGTCTTCTAAATAAATATTTGTCTCTAAATTAGGAATTCGTGCCAAACACTTTTGTTAACGGGTTTTAAGGGATTAAGTAGCAGAGATCTAAGGTCTAATCTTTATTTGGGTCTTTCAGTATTAAGGGTCATTGTCTGCAATTCGAGTGTCGGTACCGTATTGGTAAGATCAAAGGGATCATGTGTCAGGTGCGAGATGGGGGAGCATCTATTGTTTGAGAGGGAGCATCTATTGTTCGATTGCCTGCAATGTCTTTATTGACTTAACCTCGAATCTTGGATTGACTCCTGACGATGAAAAGAGTTCAAATAGATTATTCCAATCTCCTACTAAAATACATCAAATTTAAAATAAGAAATTAATTGCCGTAAGGAGCCAATACTTTGATGATTAAAATGTTTATTGTGTTGTGATTTAAAGTTCCCCTTTAAATGCTAAAATCATTTGAAACGCAGAGTTGACCATTTATCATCCAGCAGATGCGTTCTGGTAAACAGAGTGGGTGCTTGCGAAAGCCCCGTGCTATCATTATACTTCAAACTTTGAATTTTAATCCTTTAATTTCATACTTTAACACTGAACTTACAATTTAGGTGGGGCCAAACCAAATTGGTCCTTTTGTGTGGCTGTAGATAGTTAGAGGAGCCTGGAACTGTGGTCCTGCTTGTGAGGTGGTCACAACTGACTGACAGGTAGTCGCAGCCCGGACTTCCGTTGTATTTCCTATTTGTGAGATGGTCACATCTGAGGGATAGTGGCAGACCGGTGTTCCGTTGTATTTCCCGTTTGTGAGGTGGTCACATCTGAGGGATAGTGGCAGACCGGTGTTCTGTTGTATTTCCTGTTTGTGAGGTGGTCACATCTGACGGATAGTGGCAGACCGGAGTTCCGCTGTATTTCCTGTTTGTGAGGTGGTCACATCTGAGGGATAGTGGCAGACCGGTGTTCCGTTGTATTTCCCGTTTGTGAGGTGGTCACATCTGAAGGATAGTGGCAGACCGGTGTTCCGTTGTATTTCCCGTTTGTGAGGTGGTCACATCTGACGGATAGTGGCAGACCGGAGTTCCGCTGTATTTCCTGTTTGTGAGGTGGTCACATCTGAGGGATAGTGGCGGCCCGGAGTTTCCTTGTATTTCCTTAATGCTGAGGTTCTGTGGAATCGATAGATGTGGCAAAACGACACCATTCGCTTAGTATTTTTCTTTCGAGCGTTTACAGTAATTACAGAAACAACAACAACACAAGAATGCAGAAAAGGAACGTGAACTTAGCCATGGGCCGATCAAGCTCTTTGTACCATTCTTCTTATAATATTTTGAAACAGCTCCCGTATCTTAATAATGGTTGGTAATTCTACGTAAAATATTTCACTTGTTTTAGCACAGACGCCGAAAAATTAAAAAATCAACGTTCAAATATTTGGCTGGTATTAGAGATGGGCGGGTGGGGGGGGGGGGGGGCGACAGCTGTGATTCTAGCGACCATCAAAAATGTAATTCCAGCCCTAAAATCGGCAGGATTGAAAAAAAACTCTGGATCTGATCTTAAGATAAAACACCTGCACGGCGAGAATGTGGAGGGCCTAGGAATGTACGTCATAACAGGCCCTAGGGGGCGCTCTGCGATTGGGGGTTACTCACTTAGAAAATGAGCATATATTTGCTTAACTTAGTAGCTTTTGGAAGTTTGTGTCAGGCAGAGAGTAACTTTACATACATAATACGAGTTCCATTTGTTTGCCTGGTAAGGGTTTTTTTTTTTTTTGTTGCGTCTCTCGGCACTGACATTAACAGAACTCAAAAGCCAAAATTCATGTCAATGCATTCCTTGCTGAATAACATTGCCCATGCCGGCGTAGATCAAAGGTAAAGGATAATAGATGAAAGGGCATTTTGTACCAAATATGGCCATTTACTTCAAGCCATGCTCATATTTGTATTTGTATGTTTTTGCAGTGAAGCTCAATTGGAAAAAGCACACATGGATTTGACCTTACCCAAATATAACTTGACCTGAGTTTATGAAGTTGACTGCAGCTCCAAAATACCCTAAATACCCCCCACCCTCCTCGATCCATTCCTCCCGCTCTCATCTCACTGAAACTTTACCCGGAAGGGCAGAGATTGCTTACGACATTACGTTCACAATTATCTGATTTATGAGTGAATTATGAATGATTTATGAATGATTTACGAGTGATTTATGAGTGATTTGTAGTTCAGTTTTCAATGCCGTGATAGAGTGTTTAGGGGAGTTAAAAATTTTGTCCCAATGCGTTCCACCCAGGCAGCTGTGCCAAATAAATATATTGTACAACGAAACCCCGCAAATACGACCATCAGTGGGGCTAATCTGGTCCAACCACTGGGGTGATGCTATTCATATTCCAATCTATGTTCCTATATGTGGTCTTATTTGTGGGATTATTCATAGTGAATGGCTCTGAGAATTGAACTATTCATAAGTGGTCCCATGTGTGACGTAATTGTATTTCCAAAATGGTCTTATCCGGGGGATAACGCTGTGTTTATATTATCAATTATGTTGTTCATCGGTAAGCAGGGGGTTAGGAAAGTTTATTAAAATGTTTTCATAACCATCGCGACAACAACAGTAGGAAGGGAAATGGCGAGCGCCGGCTACATTCCACCGAACACAAGGATCTATCTACCCCTTACTCCCCCCTCCCCCTCCCCACCACCCCAACTTTTGTTTCTTTAAAATACATTTATCTGAAACTCCTCAAATTGCGCGAGTACAAAATTTGTATTTTACATTTACAAATATATTGGTAAATGTTTTTTTACTGATCTGTATAATCACATGTATTCAGGTTCTGGTAAAATAACCCATGGCCTGTCAATCTTCTGGTATAAGACTGATCACCATTTAGGATTTCAGTGTAAATAAATGAGCATCAGTTTAGGATTCTAGTATGATAGGCGAGCATCAGTTAGGATCAAATCCTTATAGAACAGGTGGGGATAAAACGACAACCAACCAGCAAACAGAAAAACAGGCAAGAGAAAAGACAACCAACCAACAAACAGATAAACAGGCAGGACAAACGACAACCAACCAGCAAACAGAGTAACAGACAGGACAAACGTCATGCAAACAACCGTGCCATCAGCTAGGAAGTGCTGCAGGGCAACTGCCCCTGGACGCCTGAGGACGTGTAAAAAAAAATATATATATATATATAACGCAGTGCAATAAAACATGCCAATTCAAGTCCTCTTGAAGAAATTTCTCTCCCTCGAGCCTAACTTGGAACTGTTTTGTACTAAAGTTGTCTTTCACAAAAGTATTTTAACACTTGGCAAAGGAGGTGCTGTTTTTGTCAGAAATTATATTCGCGAACAGTCGGGCACATTACCCCGTATGGTACGCACACTAAACTGCAATTGCATTGAACAAGTATTAAAGTTCTTCTCCAAGTGGTTTTAGATTCCAACCAATGGAATAAGGTCGCCCTTTGGTAGCACTTATCACTCCCAATTTAGGCCCGAGTCAAGAGACTTTTTCCACACACAAAAGGTATAAAATTCAACACATATTGTTGCAACGAAAGTGATCTCCTCTTTAAAAAAAAAAGAAATTTAATATGAAACTTAAGTCGAGGTCAAGAGCGTGTCCAATAAAAACACGAAAAACTGCCACGCAAAGCTCACTGGCTTACAGAAATCGGTTTACGTCAGTCTATGCATATTATATTAAACACAACACAATATCTACACGTATTTATTTTATATTTATCTATTTATTTACTCTTTATTTGTTCCATATACATATTTTTCTTTTAAATTTATATTTTGCAAATTACTTTTTAAAATTAGTCTCAGGAGAAGGAATCAAATGTTTCGGAATTTCTAATTTTTTCCGTTTCGCAGACAAGAACTTCCGCTTAATAAACACACCCAAGGACGTCTGCTCTTAGTAATGGTTTGTTTTATAAATTTTGTTATTATTCATTCAGGGTCAAAATGACGTTGATCGCAGAGCCTGATACTTTTCTATATATGATAATTTTATATATAATTTTATATATTATATTTTATTTTCAAATGTGTTGTTGTGTACTTTGTAAGATTAAACAAATTAGAAGTTCTGTTCGTTTCTGTTCATTTCTGTATCTATTCTGTTAACTGACACGTGAGGGTCTGAACTACTGAACGGTATACAAGGCACTAGGTGAAATTTGGTGACATTCGGATACATTCGGTGACATTGGAACACATTCGGTGACATTGGAACACATTCGATGACATCCGGACACATTCGGTGACATTCGGACGAATTCGGTGACATTACACAATATACAGCAACTTCCTGTTCTCTTTTCCGTACACAATTTATAGTAAGTCGAAAACCTCAAAAATAATAACAATAAAATAAATAAATAAAATAACATTTTAAAAAGCTGCAGAATTCAATGGTTTCTCAATATTTAATATTTATATATAAATTATTTTTCACCTATTTCCAAGAAGGGCAGTTCAGTTTAAGACCGGCTTGTGATGTCATCAACTTCGAACTGAACTGAAGTTGCCATGTAACCGTCGACATATTTTCAGCATAAATTTAAAGTAAACATTATCAACTTATTAATGACGTGGGGAAAAATTCATATACTTGAGTATCTAACCCAATACCACCTGTAGTACTTGCAAAAAGTGGTCTTATTTTTTTTGCATGTGACATGTTCAGTCACGTGACATTAATCCCTGTGTTGCTTCACTTCCGGAGTTCGCAATATTGACAATGATATCCAGCGGAACTGCACAAACTCTTATTTTTTTTCTCTTGGTGGTGATATTACTGGGTTCTATAGCATTTCTTAAAAGCCCGAGTCGTTGTATCATTCTAATTTTCAACGCAACTGAGTTTGCCTATGTCAACAAACAAAAACAAACATAACCGGGTTATAATTTCTCATTCTTAAATATGCAGTAGGGGACAGATCAATGGATGTACAACCTACAGTAGGTGACAGAAACATGGATGTATTATCTACAGGTCTCTACTACTTACGGCCGCTATTGTCTACAGTAGGGGACAGAGATATGGCTGTACAAATTACAGGCTCCACCCCCACAGTCGCTATTACTTTAAGTAGCTGAGAGAAACATGACTGTACATCATGCGTATCATGTTTTCTACTGTCAGTATTATCTACTGTCAGTATCATCTACTGTCAGTATTTTCTACTGTCAGTCTTTTCTACTGTCAGTATCATCGGGTCTAGGCGGTCTCCCCCCCGGCGGTCTCCCCCCCCGGCGGACTCCCCCCTACCAACTCCCCCCTGGCGATCTCCCCCCGTAGGCTGACTCCCCCCCGTCCTTCTCCCCCCGATGGCAGATTTTTTTTAGTTAGTAAGTTAGTCACTAGGAAAGTCACTAGGAAATTAATTTGCTTTAAAATCCAATTACGAAATTACAATCAAACACTTACTGTAAACTGATCTTTCAAATGTGATCACGAAATTTAATCTACAGATCACCAGCTTTACTGTGTCACCACCTACTCCGGAAAACATCATCATCAGTAGCCTACTCTGGCGGTGAAGGCTAATAAACAATTGCAATTCTTGTGCATGCAATGAGCATAACACTAGATCCGACGTTTCATTGATTCGGTCAAAAATTCAAAATATCAATCACTTAATTAAACAGATTAAAGAAACATCAATAACCCTTTGGTCTTCATACATCAATAAGGAAAGCAAGTTTAAGGGGGGAGAAGAAAAAAAAAGAGTGGAACGTAAAGTTTTGCTGATGTAAGTTTTAAAAAAAAATCTGCTTCGGGGGGGAGAAGGACAGGGGGGAGACCGCCTAGGGGGGGAGACCGCCAGGGGGGAAATCGCCGGGGGGAAACCGCCGGGGGGGGGGGAAAGCGCCAGGGGGGAGACCGCCTGTTCCCGTATCATCTACTGTCAGTATTTTCTACTGTCAGTATTATCTACTGTCATTATTATCTACTGCCAGTATTATCTGCTGTCAGTCTTTTCTACTGTCAGTATTTTCTACTGCCAGTATTATCTACTGTCAGTCCTTTCTACTGTCAATATTTTCTACTGTCAGTATCATCTACTGTCAGTATTTTCTACTGTCAGTCTTTTCTACTGTCAGTATTATCTCCTCTCAGTCTTTTTCTACTGTCAGTATCATCTACCGTCAGTATTATCTACTGCCAGTCTTTTCTACTGTCAGTATTTTCTACTGTCAGTATCATCTACTGTCAGTATTTTCTACTGTCAGTATCATCTACTGTCAGTATTTTCTACTGTCAGTCTTTTCTACTGTCAGTCTGTTCTACTGTCAGTATCATTTACTGTGAGTATTTTCTACTGTCGGTATCATCTACTGTGAGTATTTTCTACTGTCGATATCATCTACTGTCAGTCTTTTCTACTGTCAGTATCATCTACTATGAGTATTTTCTACTGTCGGTATTATCTGCAGGGACTGCAGGACAAAGCCCCTGACCACTCCGAGCTTCTGTTTCGGAGAATTCTAACTCAGTGCCCAGCTATTCTCCACACAGAGACACATAGCAACAGCCTAGATCCAACAAGCTCAGATATCACCGTCTTTGCTGTTTCTGGTTAATAAGTTCGCTGAAAAGAAGTTAATCAAAATATTGCAAATTGCTCACTAATGGTAAATTAGCATCCGAAACAGCAACGGAGGCACAATATGGAGGACAATGCCGAACATTTTACGCCCGATTTGCTTCCAGTTTTGACAAATTGAACCAGCACGTGTGTAGCAGACGTGCTGAAAAGAATGTCGGCCATCTTGGTGAACGCGAGCAGCGTCCCGGTTATTTGTTCAAAGGAAGCGCCGTTTTTTCACTTCCTTATTCCGGTCAGTCGTCAATCAATCAATCAATCAATCAAACACCAGACGTGTTTGTGAATAAATTCCACCGGTTTTTTTTTTGGGGGGGGGGGGCGAGGGAGGGGAGCGGGGGGTGGATTAGTTTTCAAGAGGGGGTAAAATGGGTGAATTAGCCACAGTAGATCAACATTAAACAGAGAGCGCAAATTAAACATCTTTGACACTAAACCGTGTTTCTTAATATTTGTACAGTGTTTTCATGCCCTTTTGAAATTAATACGTAACGTTGTTCAACAATTACCTAAAAAAATAGCTGTTATTTTTTGTCCAGCAGTATTTTTTAATTTTTCACAGCATTTTCATTTAACTGTTTTTTATTTGTTAATAAAAAAGAGTGACGGTTGGGCGTGTGTACGGGGGTGGGGGGGGGGTTGTTTGGGGGATGGGGGGGGGGTTGTTTGGGGGATGGGGGGTGGGGCGGCATTTTTTTTAAAATTTTTCACAGCATTTTCATTTAACTGTTTTTTTATTTGTTAATAAAAAAGAGTGACGGTTGGGCGTGTGTACGGGGGTGGGGGGGGGGGGGGGGTTGTTTGGGGGTTGGGGGATGGAGCGGCAGGGCCGAGTGTCGTAGAGGAGAAGGTAGCTATCCTAACTGACAAACTATGCCATTACAACTGCTAACAGGTTTTTTTTCCCTCCAAATCTCGACTATTAGAAAGGTGGCAGATTAGAATTGGTCGAGAAATAATGTTGTTCACAAAAATTGTCAACAAAGACCGGCCCTCTCCAGTGGGGCTGTCGTTGTTGATTCACCCTTAAGCAGCTGACTGACAGAAATTGTTAGCCTTTTTAACTTATTTATTTTGTAATTTGTATTTGTTTATTTATTCTCAAATTTTTAACATAAATATAGTTTAAATTTTGCGTTTTAAATTCGAAACAATTTTGAATTGAAACCTTTTTCACTGGAACCAATCGATAGCGAGCTTAATTTTCTCACATATTTCCCTATACATTTCTCTGCACTTTTCTCTGCATATTTTTTCTGTACATTTCTCTACATATTTCAATGAATATATTTCTCTGCACATTTTTCTGCATATTTTACAACACTCATTTTGTTAAGCTCGGTATCGTTTGTTATTCATAGACAAAGTCTTGCCTCTCCCCCGCCACCTCTCCCTCCTCCCTCCACCCTAGTCCCAATCCCCCCTCCAAAAAAAAATACACATACACAAAAAGATACCACAAGAGGGTTATTACTCTACAATAGTGACCGCTAATTAAATATGATACAACAATAATCGGACCCTTAAACAAGCAGCAGAGCTTTAAATTTGTGGACGAGCGGCCATTGAATAAGAACCGACAAGGGAGGAGTATATGTCACTTGAATCACCTGGGGGTAAAATCATGTATCCTATTGTCAACCCTTCTTCCTCGTTGACACATTATACAAGATAAAAAGCTCTTGGGTCACCCCCTCCCCCCCCCCTTATAATACCTTGTCTATTGAGCACACCCCTAATTAACGCCACTTTCTTTTCAGCCGATGTGTAAACACGGTTATTATCGCTCGCCAATCTCACCGCCCCTGTTATCATTTACAAGGTGCATTTTGGGAATTTTCACAATAGCTGAGTTAAGGGGATGATTCAGATTCTTTTTATGCCATTCCGAATATATTATTTGTTGGAGAAGAGGCTCCCTGAATTAAATCTGAAATGCTTGAGTGGGTGTTTTTAACTTAAATTTCGCTACATTAAATGCAAAAAGTAATAGGGCAATTTCTAAGTGATTTGTGAAGGAACTCCGGGTATTTCTGCCAAAAGTTTCACTTGTTAAAGAAGACAAGGAAACGGTATAATTATTTTAATTGTATTGAAGAGCCGCTACGAGGCTTTACCTGCCGTCAGTACATCCCTTGCCATGTGAGTTGTTTGGGGTTTGCACAGATAGCTAAGGGTATTATGGCTTGACTTGTGAAGGGTAGCAAGCCCCCTCCACCATTATTATTATTATTTACTTTTATAATAATAATAATAATAATAATAATAATAATAATAATAATAATAATAATAATAATAATAATAATAATAATAATAATAATAATAATAATAATAATAATAATAATAACAATAATAATAATAATAATAATAATAATAATAATAATAATAATAATAATAATAATAATAATAATAATAATAATAATAACAATTATTATTTTATTATTATTGTTGTTGTTGTTATTATTATTGTTATCATCATCATCTTTATTATGCAACGCCCTTTCTAATCAAAATAGTATAAAATGCACATTAATTAATCAGTTAATTAATAAGACGCCTTTTACCACAAGTGTTTTAGATGAAGAACTGAATGACCTAATCGCAATTAATTATGGTATTATCAAGGTGCGAACACAGATAACGTTCTGAATAAAATAAGCTGCCTTGGGGTGCGGTTAGAATGCGTCACTGGCTCGCACTCTCAGTTAAAGTGTACATACAACCACGCGACGTATCCCATCACCGGTCGCATGTTTTATGTCAACACTATAATATTTTTTAAATACACCTTATACCCGTTGCTGTAATGTCTAGATAATTAAGCAATCTCACCAGCTGAACATGTACATGTGTAAGTTCTAATTTCAACAACCTAAATGTTTAAAGTCAAAATATCAAGGATAACAACCACTTCCTGATGCCTCTGACCAGCTTTATATTGTCACATGAGCTTACCGGTACGTCTCATATTCTTATCACATCTAATAAGACACGAGATTCCTTAAATGAAGATATGAACTGTCTTTGCTGCAACTACCTTAAATACCCCAGATTTTAAAACTAACATGTTCAACAAAATATACATAGAAAAAAACGCAGCTATAAAGTATTTCATTCAGATGTAAATATACTTCAAACATGTAAAATATCACTGATTTAAAAACTTGATGAAACATTTGTGTTTTGATACAGCTTCACGTTTATGTTTTTAATTTTGTTTTTTTGTTTTTAAAGATTATGTTTTCAGGCATAAGGATATTGATTTTTTCTGAGAATTCTGTCGCTAATTAACAAGGGGCTTATAGCAACAAATAGTTGAGCAGACTCAAAATCGAAAATTCATATGTGACAATTTTGATTTTATTAACATAAACTAAAGTGAATAATTTGAGAAATATATTTTGGTGTGCCAGGAACTTATTCAAATTGAGCTTAAAGACCAATGAACAGTTATAAATAACGATTTAAGTGTTTTATTCAGGAAACTAGATGGTAATATCCCCAGGACCGACACATTTTCTCCAAGACCGATGCCTTTTCTCCACGACTGATAATTACAATTAAGCACAATAGATTTTATCGGATACAAGTAGGGTGAAAAGGACAGTTTCACCACACTTTGTGACGTCATACTGTCTGGAAGTGACATCATAGCGTCTGGACCGGAAGTGTTGTCTGGACCGGAAGTGCTGTCTGGACCGGAAGTGCTGTCTGGACCGGAAGTGCTGTCTGGACCGGAAGTGACGTCATCATGTCTGGAAGTGACGTCATCATGTCTGGACCGGAAGTGCTGTCTGGACCGGAAGTGCTGTCTGAAGCGGAAGTGACGTCATAGGCGTAGTCATGGCAACAAAGTAAACAAAGGAAACAAAGTAAACAAAGTAAACAAGGATTCTGGCTCACTTGATGACGTCATACTGTCTGGACCGGAAGTGACGTCATAGCGTCTGGACCGGAAGTGCTGTCTGGACCGGAAGTGCTGTCTGAAGCGGAAGTGACGTCATAGACGTAGTCATAGGCATAGCCATGTAGGCGTAACCCTCATAACAAAGTGATGACCCCCCCCCCTAGGCGGTAGTCGGGAGAGACCCTATGGTCATAAAGTGATGACCCCCCCCCTAGGCGGTAGTCGGGAGAGACCCTATGGTCATAAAGTGATGACCCCCCCTAGGACATACTATGTACCGACCCCCCCCCCCCCCCCTAGGAGACAGTCGGGACAGACCTCCCCTCCCCCTCCCCAGGATCGTGATATGGCTAACTTCAAGAATGTATAACTTTAAAACTACTTGGTTGATTTATATGAAAATTTCACTGTTTGATTCAGTTTTATGTAAAGTTTTGTCATAAAGTGGTCACAGGCTATTTTCGCAGCTGGCTGTATGCATTTTTCTAAAATGCCACCATTTTAACTTTGTAAAAAGTGAAAAAGTGTGATAACTTTCGTTATAGTTGGTCGATTTGCATGAAAATTTCACTATTTGATTCAGTTTTATATCTAGTTTTATTATAAAGTAGTCATGGGCTATTTGCGCATGTGGCTGTATGCATAATTGTAACATGCCGCCATTTTAACTTTGTAAAAATGTGAAAAATTGAGATAACTTTCGCGATGCTTGGTCGATTTACATGAAAATTTCACTGTTTGATTCAGTTTTATATCTAGTTTTAACATTAAATGGTTATAGGCTATTTGCACCGATGGTTGTATGCATAATGTGACATGCCGCCATTTTAACTTTGTAAAAAAGTGAAAAAATTGAGATAACTTCCGTTATACTTGGTCGATTTACATTTGTCTGAAATCTTACAATTGGCCACAAAGTCTTAAAAGACACTTAAAGAATGCTCACACTTCAGAAGAAGAAGAATTGGAGATAGATATTGAAAACCCTGTGAAACGACCTATCACTGAAATTTTAGATGAGTCTTCTATGGAAAGTCAAAGCGTCAACATGACTGAAAAGAATGCACATGCTTGTACAGAATGTGGTGCGTTATACAACAGTCAAGAAGCTTTGTTCAAACATATGGAACATTGTGTTGAGGGTGATAAGGACGGCAGCTCTGAAAGTGAGTCAGAAACAGACTCTGAAAGTGAGTCAGAAACAGACTCTGAAAGTGAGTCAGAAACAGACTCTGTTTGGTATGATATGGTTCAAGAAGTCTACGATGAATATGATACCAAATTTCAAGAAAAGGTTTCAGAATATGAAGAACAAGGGCTTGAAGATGCGCGTGACATAGCAAGTGATGACTTTCGACCCATTTATAAGCGTCGACTTAAACAACTGTTTATGAGACTATTCAAATATGCCCAACGCCTACAACAAAACGAACATTATGAAACCATTTTAGAAGACTTTAATTACTTTGTTGATGAAAAACATTACGATTATTCAAAGGCACTAAAGGCGGCTATAAGAAGAAACGATGCATTCTTTGAAGAGCTTCTAGATGAGGAGGAGGAAGATGAAAGCAGTGACGAAGAAAGTGATATGGATGCCAGTGAACAGAGTGAAGCAGATGAAGAAAAATAGACTTATTTGACTAAACATTTATAATAAAGACTTTGTAAATCAATAAATGTTATAATATTGTTATAGATTTAAGCTGTATATATTTAAGTGTATTTAAGTGTATTTAAGTGTATTAATAAACCTATTCAACATATGTCTTATTTTTTCTTTTCTTCAACTACAACTTGTTGAACAACTTGTTAAACAGCATGTTGTTGAACATGTTGAATAGGTTGAACATGTTCAACTTGAGCACCAACATGTTGAACATGTTCAACTTGTTGAACATGTTGTTGAACATGTTGAACATGTTGAACATGTTCAACAACATGTTGAACAACAGCTCGTTGAACAATTGTTGTACAATTGCTAAACAACTTGTTGAACAATAGTTTGACGTAAAAATAATTCAAACACATGTTTGAATGGTGGGGGGCGCGCGACATTCCAACAATCCACCTATGCCAAACTACTGTAAACTAAGACATCAAACTGAATTCAATGGTGAAATTTTCATTCAAATCGGTTAACCATAACGAAAGTTATTACACTTTTCCACTTTTTACAAAGTTAAAATGGCGAATGTCAAATTATGTATACAGTCAGCTGTGTAAATAGCCCATGACTACATTATAACAAAACTAGATATAAAACTGAATCAAATAGTCAAATTTTCATGTAAATCGACCAAGTATAACGGAAGTTATCTCAATTTTTTCACTTTTTACAAAGTTAAAATGGCGGCATGTCACATTATGCATACAACCATCGGTGCAAATAGCCTATAACCATTTAATGTTAAAACTAGATATAAAACTGAATCAAACAGTGAAATTTTCATGTAAATCGACCAAGCATCGCGAAAGTTATCTCAATTTTTCACTTTTTTACAAAGTTAAAATGGCGGCATGTTACAATTATGCATACAGCCACATGCGCAAATAGCCCATGACTACTTTATAATAAAACTAGATATAAAACTGAATCAAATAGTGAAAAATTCATGCAAATCGACCAACTATAACGAAAGTTATCACACTTTTTCACTTTTTACAAAGTTAAAATGGTGGCATTTTAGAAAAATGCATACAGCCAGCTGCGAAAATAGCCTGTGACCACTTTATGACAAAACTTTACATAAAACTGAATCAAACAGTGAAATTTTCATATAAATCAACCAAGTAGTTTTAAAGTTATACATTCTTGAAGTTAGCCATATCACGATCCTGGGGAGGGGGAGGGGAGGTCTGTCCCGACTGTCTCCTAGGGGGGGGGGGGAGGGTCGGTACATAGTATGTCCTAGGGGGGGGGGTCATCACTTTATGAGCATAGGGTCTCTCCCGACTACCGCCTAGGGGGGGGGGGTCATCACTTTATGACCATAGGGTCTCTCCCGACTACCGCCTAGGGGGGGGGTCATCACTTTGTTATGAGGGTTACGCCTACATGGCTATGCCTATGACTACGCCTATGACGTCACTTCCGCTTCAGACAGCACTTCCGGTCCAGACAGCACTTCCGGTCCAGACGCTATGACGTCACTTCCGGTCCAGACAGTATGACGTCATCAAGTGAGCCAGAATCCTTGTTTACTTTGTTTCCTTTGTTTACTTTGTTTCCTTTGTTTACTTTGTTGCCATGACTACGTCTATGACGTCACTTCCGCTTCAGACAGCACTTCCGGTCCAGACAGCACTTCCGGTCCAGACATGATGACGTCACTTCCAGACATGATGACGTCACTTCCGGTCCAGACAGCACTTCCGGTCCAGACAGCACTTCCGGTCCAGACAGCACTTCCGGTCCAGACAGCACTTCCGGTCCAGACAACACTTCCGGTCCAGACGCTATGACGTCACTTCCAGACAGTATGACGTCACAAAGTGTGGTGAAACTGTCCTTTTCACCCTACTGATACACTAATACAGGGGAATTCTTTTCAGTGGCTATCAGAAGCTTTTCCTTTAGCATGTGGTGTCGTTTTCCTTTAGCATGTACTCTCGTTTTCCTTTAGCATGTGGTCTCGTTTTCCTTTAGCATGTGGTCTCGTTTTCCTTTAGCATGTGGTCTCGTTTTCCTATAGCATGTGGTCTCGTTCTCCTTTAGCATGTGGTCTCGTTTTCCTATAGCATGTGGTCTCGTTTTCCTATAGCATGTGGTCTCGTTTTCCTATAGCATGTGGTCTCGTTTTCCTATAGCATGTGGTCTCGTTTTCCTATAGCATGTGGTGTCGTTTTTCTTTAGCATGTGGTCTCGTTTTCCTTTAGCATGTAGTCTCGTTTTTTTAGCATGTGGTCACGTCTTGCTTTAGCATGTGGTCTCGTTTTCCTTCAGCATGTGGTCTCGTTTTCCTATAGCATGTGGTCTCGTTTTCCTATAGCATGTGGTCTCGTTTTCCTTTAGCATGTGGTCTCGTTTTCCTATAGCATGTGGTGTCGTTTTTCTTTAGCATGTGGTCTCGTTTTCCTTTAGCATGTGGTCTCGTTTTGTTTAGGAATGTGGTCTCGTTTTTCTTTATCATGTGGTCTCGTTTTCCTTTAGCACGTGGTCTCGTTTTTTAGCATGTGGTCTCGTTTTTCTTTATCATGTGGTCTCGTTTTCCTTTAGCACGTGGTCTCGTTTTGTTTAGGAATGTGGTCTCGTTTTTTTAGCATGTGGTCACGTCTTGCTTTAGCACATGGTGTCGCCTTCCTATAACATCTGGTCTAGTGTTCCTTTAGCATGTGATTTTATCTTCCCTTATCATATGGATTCTTCTTCCTTTAACATGTGGCATCGTCTTCTTTTATTTAAGCATTTTGGAATGTTTGACGATTGTCGTCGTATATAAAATTTTTGAATTTTGCAAACATATAATATTAAGCTGATATATACATATCTATGTTCAATATATACAGCGTAGAGTTCGCTATTTGATCAATGTAATTCCTGTCGAACATTCGCTCTGCGAAAACTTCTACGTTGGAGATCTTGTCCTTCCAGCTTATCTCGAAAAGGTAATGCTGAGATAAAAGCTGTTATTTTCCTTGTGAGAGTAGCTTGTCCATTAGGACCTGTAGCTTGATTTCATTATGTGCTAATAGCCAAGCATCGTCGGCGAAATACAGCTGCATAATGGTTACATTGCGCCTTTTCTGTTTTGCTTCAAAGGTTAACAGACTGAATAGTTTCCTGTCACAGCGAGTGAAGCTGTGAATGTGACTGTCAACATTCACGAGAAAAAGATAAGAACGAGCGTGGCTTCAAACCTTTTTTATTTGGAAGCTAGCAGAGTTTGTGCTGTTGAAGTTGAAGGTGCTGTGCACGTTTTTTTTTTGTCGAAGTGTTCTTCTAGACAAAGTCTTGGAGGGCAGATAATTTGCTCTGAGTCTTTGTACAGGCCGACCTAATAGTGGAATCGAAAGCTTTGGGCAGGTGGAGAAAACCCAAGTATAAAGGTTTTTGCTGTCTTTTCCTGCATTTTACGTTATCTTTTCCTGAATAAAAATACTATATAAATTGCTGTCGTTTTTGAACGGAAATCTCATCCAGTTTTAGTATTCAAATATGAGCTTTTTCTACCCGTTTTCTAAGTCTGTTGATCGAGGTATCAGCTTTTTCTGACATTAATTTCGTCACTTAGTTCTTCTCACTGGTGTTTGCGCTTACCTTACAGTCCCTAACGGGGTCTCATTGAGATTTGATTAGGATAGTGATTACGAGTGTGATAGAATATACTAGTACAACTGTATTAGCTTTGATATAGACTTCATACGTATGCGTTTGCTTAATACGTATATATAACACCTTAGTTTAACTCTCTCTGGATGACTAATAAAGCCATAGAGAAAAGTGCTGTCTTAAATAGCAAAGAAAAGTCTTAAAGTCTGGCCTACCAAGAGAGAAATATCACAGCATAGCTTGGGAGTTTTGTCTTTGACATCTGACATATTCCGTTTACATATTAAAAGCAAAGCTAAAATCTGAAAAAAAGAATGATGTGAAGTGTACATCACCGTTTTGTGGTGTTCAAAGTAAGTACCAGTGGATGAGAGATTCATTGTGACATATCTAAATTTGAATCATAACTATATTGAGATAAAACTAGTCAACGGTTCACTTTTGTTGTGGTTTATAAACCAGAATATTAAAATACAGAATATTGTCTATTTAACATATATAAAAGCGAACGGACCATGATGAATACATAAGTATTTAAGTGAAGCCGTTTCTTCGCAACCGTATTACATCATATTGCAATATGGTATAACGTAAACCATAAGCAAAGATTACAAAATGTAGCTGATGAATCATAGCTGGAGACTCTTTTTTACACAACAAAAATAGTCTCTTGGAAAATATATTTAAATTTTGAAACTAGAAAGAAATTGTTAATCACTTTTTGATAGATACACTTATTTCTCTATATTATTACATGACAACTGGAATTTGTAATTGCAATTTGGGTTGAATTTGTAATTAAAATTCAGCTAGACCAATGTCAGTCGTGGGTCGCAATCCTAATGTCTTACATGTAAGAGAGGCGGTCGCAAACCTAATGTCTTGCATGTTGGAGTGCCTGGTCGCAATCCTAATGTCTTACATGTAGGAGTGGCGGGTCGCAATCCTAATGTTTTACATGTAGGAGTTGCGAGTCGCAATCTTGATGTTCAGTGGACTGAAAAAAACTGCGGTAATTCGTGTTCAATATTTCTGTTATTATGATGATTACTCACTGACGTCACTTCAATTAATATATTTATTTGTGATGGTTCTGGCTATTTCAAAAATAAAAGTAATTTTCTCTAAAGGTATAAAGATCTTTCTAGAAAACGAACTATTTTCATCAGTTCTTGGAGTAGCAGTATATGGAATTAATCTCCTTATACGGAATGATTGCTGTCCCTAAATGAACACATACCTACAGAATATGCTGATAAACAGTAGTTAAATCAATACTCTGAAAGATCATTCTCTATAGAAAGCGGATGCAGTTGTTCTTTTGTAACCTTATCAATTGTTAGTTGCGTTTGTTGTTTTTAAATGGAAAACCTTGGAAATAAAACTTTGAAACACCATTCAATCAACATCGAGACAATGATACCAGTAATTTTGTTTTATATTTCTAAAAAATAAATTTAGTTTTCAAGCAATGCATCTGCTGTAAGGTACCTCATGTGTGGTCCAGATGCTGTTGGAAATTGTATACTGGCAAAAATTTTATTGTACAATTGTCTTTTCGTTTGTGATTCGTCGTTAGGCTTATAAAAGCTCCACAACTAAAGGTTCATGCAAAAGCAGCATTGCTCAACTTATGACACGCTTAAGCAACGATCTGGTGTGATTCATTTTACTAGTGGACGAAGAAGCATGAACTCGGCAAAGATAGCTTGTATCGCGCTTATAGTGAGTTGAAAATATGCATTTTTTTTAAACTAACATATTTGTCAAATATTGGAAATAAAGACACGTTTATGGTAAGCACTGAACCTATACATGGTATTTTGTAAACAAACTATGACGCAAAGAGTGCTTTCCTCAATGCTTTGGAGTTTATTAAGGCTCTAAGTGCAAAGAGTTCGTTTATGTAGTTGTCAAATTGTTTGTTACCGCGAATACTTGAGAGATGATTTATGTCCATCAATGCATCCATGAAACATATGTAAACAGCTGAAAATGTTAACAACAGAAGAGATGTAATTGTTATAATTTCTATATTAGTATACAAAAATCTTCAATTTGGCAGTTAAAGATTATGCCATGTGGTTCTTGCTCAAACTGGATTTCTCTGTACTTTACTCATTTGGGTGTCAACTGTCCATGATGATTCTATCTCATGGCACTTCACCCGGAAATAAACCAACAGAACGACCAATAGTTACTAGTTTAACCTATGTGACTTAGACATACCGAGTGATAGAACTAAATGGTATGCTGGTTGGTTCATGCTTTTATTTATTATTTGTAGATGGCGCTGGTGCTTGTTACCATTCTGCCTGATGAAACAAATGCTTATTCCTGTACCTATACCTGCTTCATCAATTATAGAAAATGCCTCTCCTCATCCAGAGGAAACTCATTCTGTTATACCTATTACAGGAAGTGCGTATATTGGTGTTCTAGAGGATGAACATGTCTTCATGATGTTGTATCGAAGCTGGTGCAAATAAAGAACAGCTAACGTCACACTTATTTATTGATTTGTTTATTGCATATTTGATATATTTAATAACAAATGTGTTCTATTTCTTTCCATAATTATTACAAACTCAAAAATATTTACAAAACACAATAGAAAGATGAAACCTGATATTATATTAAATTATTAATACATTGACAACGTTACATGTAAGCAACAGTTCAGCATCATATCAGTGTAAATTCACAAGCCCACTTGAAAAATTTTAATCATGAAGGTAAAGAAACTATACCTCCAAATACGTTCGAGAGACTTAATTTAAATTTTGTAATTTTGCAAATTTCATGAAATTCATAAAACAGTATTTTCAAAATATTTCAAAGTGGACTCTACTTGCAGTATCATTTCCTACAAAGCTGCTATTAAATGTGTTGCATGTGAAGAAATTTATTTATTATCTTACCAGTTGGTAAATGTACAAGTGATACAGATGCCAAATTAGATGATTTGTTTAAGGCATTTCGAAAATATTACTTTACCTATTCTAAAATTTTCAATCACAAAAGAACTTTTTTATATGAAATCTTTTCGTCAGAATTACTTTATAGTCCTCAGCCAGTTAGACATTTAGAACTTTGTTCAAAACACCTAATCTATTCATATCAATGAATATAAATCCACTTACAAGTACGTAATTTAAATTTAGCTTTAAAAACCAGGAACAGCTTGTAAAACGATTTAAACAAATCATTCACAAAACATCAATAGCAATGTAATCTTCAACATGTTTCTCCACACTTGAATTGCAATTAAAGACATTAGAATTTCACGAATTTTACAGAATTACATGTATACGAATTCTTTGAAGTGAATACCATATGCTGTAAATAACGTGTGCAGGCGGCCTCGTCTGACTTAATTTAATAATGTTTGAATTTTTGACAACATGTGACGCTAATTAGTTTGCTGAATTCCAGCAACATATAATATTATTTTTGTATGCACAGAAATACTCTATGTTCAGTCTGTTCAATATGGTCGGCATCCGCCTACGAAAGATGATGGCTATTACAGAAACTCGCTGTCTATTTTGGAGTAGTCGTTGGAGGTGTTTAATCTTTTTTGGCGTCTCCGCGAGTTTCTTGAACCATTTAGAGACATGGTCGCGAACTATTTCGTTAATAGTGGAACACCAGACTGCTTGATTTTTCGAGACGGTTTTCAGTTTGACCTGAAGCTCAAAAGTGACCCTTTCACATGTTTTTGAAGCGGTGCTTTGGGAATATTCACATCAGCAATCTCGCTGTTATGCAGTTCTGTCTTTATTCCGCCGTGGACATAGATATATGAGAAGACAGCGTAGACGTCGCTGTTTGATCAGCGCGGATCTGTTGAAAGAGTCGCTTTTTGAAGGACTTCTGCATTGGGGGTCTTTTCCTTTAAGATGATCTCGAGCAGGCGACACAAGCAGATGAAGTGTTAGCTAATCAGCTTATTTCCTTTGTGAGATTAGTTTGTAAATGCTTCACTTCCATAAAGAAGCGCGCCGAGTATTCATGCCTGATACATTATCATCCTGGTTTTGATGGTCACATGTGAGATTTTTGTGCCTATAGAACGCAGTATTTAGTACTGTGTTCTCAGCAATGGTTGAGCACAAGAAGTAGGATTTACTCTAAGACTATCTACAGGGCGACCCAATTACCAAAAGCTATGCACAGAGAAATTCTTTCGGATTCAACAAAAATATCATACCAATTGATAACCTAAAATCTTCCATTGAATTTGACAGTGACACTCAGTACATTGTCTTATTTCGTTACTTCTTGTTACATATTTGCCCTTGTATCCAGTATATTGTCTTATTTCGTTACTTCTTGTTACATATTTTCCCAGGTATCCAGTACATTGTCTTATTTTGTTGCTTCTTGTTACATATTTCCATTGGTATCCAGTACATTGTCTTATTTCGTTGCTTCTTGTTACATATTTCCATTGGTATCCAGTACATTGTCTTATTTCGTTACTTCTTGTTACATATTTCCATTGGTATCCAGTGCATTGTCTTATTTCGAAAACTGTCCATAGCATTTATATCAATATTTCTTGCAACAAATGCAAATTTCAATAAACTACCCCCACTGTTTTATTTATTTCACTACGCATTTTTACAAAAGATACTCTGGGCAATAAATATACATTTCAATAAACTACTTAAGTAACTTTCGTAAGAGCTGCAAAAGCAATTGATTTCTCAATAGTATTTTTTTTAATTGGGACTAGATCAATGGAGAATCGAGAAGTCACTCGGGGAGTGTAACCCCTGGGTAAAAGCTTATCAGAAGCATTAGGGCGGAAATCCTGTTTCCATTATATTCTAACAAAAGTGTAAGTCCCAGCAAAGCTCTATAAGCTCATTATTTACTCACATAACTTTAATTTATTTAATTATTTAATAGAGTTTTGGAAATATTATATTTTAAACACAAATATGAATAACTGCCTTAATGTTGTTAACTTCTTACAAACATATTTACAAAGATGAACTATTTTCTATCAGATCTGAGAATCGAAGTATACTGAGTTAGTTTACTTATGGGTAATGATTTAGTCCCAAACGAACATATAACCACAAACATGAGAACAAACAAGACCTTAAAATAATACTTTCTAAAAAATTATTCTTTATGTAAAGTGATTGAGTCAGCCATCTGACATAATATCAGTGTTGTGCCTGCCAACGATTCGACACCATATTAATGTTGATGTCTGATATCATATCAGTGTTGCATGGCAACGATCTGACATCATATCGATGATGATCCACGGA
Organism: Protula sp. h YS-2021; assembly: GCA_949752745.1. Taxonomy (NCBI): domain Eukaryota; kingdom Metazoa; phylum Annelida; class Polychaeta; order Sabellida; family Serpulidae; genus Protula; species Protula sp. h YS-2021. The sequence goes on along the minus strand of OX457033.1, from coordinate 27,475,344 downwards.
TCGTTAAGATTTTGCTCTTTGTTCGTAGCAAGTACTGTGGATATCTCGGAGGGAATGTAATCAGGCCATGAATGCATATGCACAAAATGATTGGCAGATTCCACGAGATGTAATTGCAATTACTCTGTCATTTAGGACTCGAAATGTTCTGTTAATGTAGAGTTACAGCAAATTGCTGCGTAATAGGAAATACAATAGACAGACTAAAAATATAAACACAGCATAACAGACAAGTATACAAACAGACAGTCACAGAAACAGACCGCAGACAAATAGACAGACAAACAAGCAAACAGAAAATAAGCAGACAGACGCTCAGACAAACAAATAAATAAGAGAGCGCCTCATTCTGCTCATAGCAATACATATATCGATATAGACAGGCATACATGCAAACAGATGGACGAACAAAGAAATAGGCAGACATGCAAACAGACAGACGCTAAAATAGACAGACAAACATACAATAAAGAGAGAGATAAATAAAGAAACAAACAAACATACAAACAGATCACAATGCAAACCAAAAAAACAAAAACAAACATACACGCAAACACACCAAACTAGAAACCCTAGTAGATACACCAAACGTGGAAGCTAAGACAATTGAAAAACATTTTGCTTCACATAATGACTGAGCGAAACTGCCAGTGGCCATTCCTTCAAATACCTATAGCCGCTTCTGCTTTGATGCATTGAAAGCCAACTGAAAAATTCAAATACTACAAAATTTCGAAAGAAAAATAAGTTTTTCATTTGAAACAATATAAAAATATTGATGTTAAGCTGACCATGGAATCGGCATATGTTGCCAGCTATTGTGACCTATTGCAGTTATTGTGATGAATTGTATTTGTAAGTCGTTCACTGTCACAGTTATAAACGAACACATATTCAAATCATCGTTAGCATGTTAAGGTACACAGCTATATATTTTCGACTATATATCCGATATTTAATTATTTCTATTACGATTTATAGCAGTGCAAGGTAGTGCAGCTTAAGCAGCAAAATTTGCTTACTACCTGCAACTGAGTGTCGTTACCACAACCACCAATCGTAGCTGTTCAAAGAAATATATATATATATATATATATATATATATATATATATATATATATATATATATATATATATATATATATATATATATATATATATATATATATATATATATATATATATATATGGTAGCGGATTAGGGTGAGTAACAATCCTGATTTCACACATGTAGGTTGCAATCCAATGCAATAGGTTGCAGTGTATAAAAATCTGATTTCATTCGTATTATCTATTCTTTTATCAAGATTATTATTTAGTGACGTAAGTTTAATTGACATATTTACTTATAATAGTTTTGAGCATTTCAAAACTAAAAGTGAGAAATTGCATGTAATGGTGTAAAAATCTTTACCCCACAAAAACGAAATATTTTAATAGATTCTGAAAGTCGCAGTATATGGAATATTTTTCTTCTACCTAATGAATGCAGCCCTAAAATGAATATATAGCTACAAAAACGTGCGAACAAAGAAACATAAATGCTCTCTGAAAGGTTGTTGTCTATAGAAACCAGCTGCAGCTGTTTCGGTTTTGCCCTTATTAACTATTAGTTGAGCTTGTTTTTTTTTAAATGAGAAACCTTGGAAATTAAATTTTTAACTACCGGTCAATTAACAGTGAGACAATGATATTCTGTGAATTAATTATATTTTTTTTGAAGTAAATTTTGTTTACAAGCAAAGTATCTGCTGTAGCGCGGCCCATATGTGGTCCACATGTTGTTGGAAGCTGCATACTAGCAATACTTTGATTGGGACATTGCTTCTTTGTTTTTGATTCGACGTTAGCCTAATAAAGATCCCACAACTGAAGGTTCATGCAAAAGCAGCATTTCTCAACTAAGTACAAATTTTAGCAACGATCTGGTGTGGGTCATTTTACTGGTGGATGAAAAAAAATGAATTCAGCAAAGATAGCTTACATAGCGCTAATTGTGAGTTGAGAATATAAATGTTCGTTTTTAAACTAACTATATTAAAAAGACACACTAATTGTAAGAACAGAATCTATAAAGGGTATTTCGTTTCGTGCATAAAATAAACATTTTGTGTTTTGACCATCTATTAAAACTAGAGTAAAGGACAATGCTTTAGAGTTCAAATTTTATACAATTTAAGACGTCAAGTGTAAAGAGTTCGCTTATGGACTTGTCAAATTGTTCATTACTTCGAATACTTGAGAGTTGACATATGTCCATCAATGCAACCATAAAACATATAGAAACTATAAACAACAGAAAAGATATAATTGCTAAAAATTTATATGCCAGTATGCAAAATTCTTCAATGAAATTTGTGTCACGTGGGTCTTATTCAAACTGGATTTCTCTGTACTGTACTCATTTAGGTGTCAAATGTCCATGTGGAGTCTGCCTCATGGCACTTCGCCCGGAAATCAACCCATAGAACGACCACCAGTTGCTATTTTAATATATGCGACTTACACATACTGTGTGATGGGACTAATAGCATGTTGTTTGGTTTGTTTTTCTGCTTATGGTTTGTAGATGGCACTGGTGCTTGTTGCCATTTTGCCTGAGGAAACAAACGCTTATTCCTGTACGAAGGAGTGCTTCATCGCATATAAAAAATGCCTCTCCTCATCCAGCGACTCGTCTTTCTGTTCTGCTGATTATAAAAAGTGCCTCTATTTGTGCTCTAGAGGATGAACATATCATGATGATGTTGTATCCAAATTTGTGCAAATAAAGGACACCTAGCGTCACACTTATTTATTGTTTTGTTTGTTGTATAATTGATATCTTTAGTGATAATTGTTTGCTGTTTCTTCCATAATATTTACAAATCCAGTAATATTTACAAAACCCACTGGAAAGCAGCATATTGCAAGCGACATATAAGCATCATATCGGTATAACTTTTAAACAGTAAGGTAAAAGCAATATCTTCAAATGCACTTGCGAAAGTTAATGATTGCTTTTCATTTTAAATTTTGTAGTGATTTTGTAAATTTTGGCTGTGTGTAAATCATAAAATAGTATTTTCAAAATATTTCAAAGTAGACTTGCACTCGCAACATCATTTTTCTACAGAGCCACTGTCAAATGTGTTGTATATGAATAAAATCATTTATTATCTTACCAACTTGTAAATGTACATGTTATGCACATGTCAAATTATAGGATCAATCCGATGTATCTTGAAAATATTCGTTAAATTATTTTTGCTAAACATTTTCAATCATAAAACAATTTTTGTGCTTTTTTCGTCGGTTTTCCTTTATAGTCCTCAGCTAGTGAGACATTCAGAACTTTGATAAAAAACGTTGATAACAACTTCATCCATACTGTCGACACTTTTCCGGACACTTGAATTGCATCTGCAAAAAAAAAAAAAACTCACGAACTTCACAGAAATACATGCGTGCGAATTCTTTGAAGTGACTATCAGATGCGGTAAATGTGTGCACGCGGTATTGCCTGACTTTATTTAATAATTTTAGAATTTCTCAGAGCGTGTAACGTTAATTAGATTTCTGAATTCAGCGACATATAATATTATTTTTATGTGCACATAAACATTCTATGTTCATTCTGTTCAAATCTGTCGAGGCCTAAAGCACAGATGCTGTTGGAAGATCCGCTCTTCCAAAGACTTCTCTATTGGGGATCTTTTCCTTCAAGAAAATCTCTAGCAGATGACTCAAGCAGCTGAGATGAAAACTATTCAGCTTATTTTCTTTGGGAGATTATTTTGTGCCGAAGTGCCCCGAGAATTCATACCTGGTACATTATCATCCTAGTTTTAATGGTCAAATGTGAATTTTTTCTCTCTGTCGAACGAGGTATCAGCTTTTCTCGTTTCTGACATTGATTCAATTAGTACTGTTTTCTCAACGTTCAGATCTGAGATTGGTGGATATTTAACACCTTGAAACATGAAAACAGTTTTCTTCACGCTGAAGTGCCTGTAGGTTTGTTCACTCTGTGCTATTAGTGCAATATGGTCAACGAAGAACAATTTTATGATGGCTGGCTTACGTTGTTTTCATTTTGTTTGAAGACGTCGCAGGGTGAATAGTTTCCCGTCAGAGTGAGTATAGATGACAATGGCGTTTGCAGCACACTTGAAGATGTAGGTGAAAAGCACAGAGATAAAGAGAGTGACTGCTCGAATGTACCCTTGCTTCACGCCTTTTTATAAACGTGAAGCTAGCAAAGAGAACTGTGCAAGTTGACTGTAGTCTTGAAGAGCTGCCAGTTTTATCCAAGAATTTCTACAGGGCGACCAAACTATCACATCAAACGCTGTGATCATGTCAACAAAGGTTATGGACAGAGAAATGCCATATGTGCAGAGAAATACGGACTATGTACAGAGAAATACTATCAATCGATAACTTAAAACCTTCCGTGGAGTTTGGCAATGATTCGCAATTACTGTTTAGTTAATAAATTAACCTTTGCCCCTTTTTTCTCATACAAAAGCGTGCATATTGGTGACATGCGATCATAGAGAACATATTAAGGTACTTTCAGTACCGCATGAGAAGTGAAAAAACATGTTGACTTACTTTTGTTGCATAATTAGTATTCTCCCTATTGAACCAAACACACGAATATCATAAGAAATGTAAAAAGTAGGATACCGATTAAATAAGGAATAAATTTTAACAACAAGACGCCAATTGCACTCAAAAAGTAAATAAAAAGTAAAGATGCATTGAAATAAAGATATTGCTATCGCATTCAGTTTTATGTAATATATCCCAAAAATCACATCGCATATTGTAATTTTTTACCTTTTATATGATTTTTCTTATAAACCAGAACGCATATCTCTGATGCACAACAAAGCATAAAGATTATTTATATTTTAAACGAATGTAATAAGTATTTCCAAACTTTATTCACAACCGAAAGAATGTATTAAATTTTAGATTGGTGATTTCATGGAATGAACATATTCCTTAGGATGTGCTAATTTTAAGCACATATTTCATAAGATGTGCTAATTTCATGCACATATGCCCTAGGGTGTGCTTATCTTATGCACATATTATCCAGGGTATGCTACAGAATGTTGCAAACGTAAGCGAAAACATATCCAAATGCATCGATTGATGCTTTTTAATATCTAATTGCAATATGGTATGAAGAAAGACATTCCAATATGGCAGCAATTAAAACAAAAACTTATTAAAGATACTGCCAAGTCTAAAACGTTAGCAATTAAGTGAAGAAGTTTTGATAAAGTGTGTGTTTGCCGTTGCTATAAAAAAGTTAACCCCTGATGAGACCTACAAATACATACTACCTGTTAAATCTTTTCTCTTCTGTAATATTTTCAATTTCAAATTAGAACTTATTTCTGAATTTCATCTTTATTTGCTAAAATCAGTTAAAAATCAGTTAAAAACGCTTCGCAGACGAAAAAGGCTGAGTAATTTGTAGACATCTTTTCTGTGATTAGATCATTATTTACTCACATAACTTTAAATTATATATTAATTCAAGAGGGTTTTTAAATATTCTATTTAGCTCTAAGATACCTGCTACCGAGGCGGACCCCGTTGATTTTTCTCTCTGATTATCCCTAGTGAGTTCCCCAGTATGATTTCCTTATTTACACCCCCTCACCCAATATTCCACTTTGTATTCTTTTTACAACAAACACTTGTAAAATTCCTTATATCAAGTCATTTCTCTTTATTACATATTTCCTCTTGTTTCCAGTAAATTTTTTGTGTCTTTCTTGTACTTTTCTATAGCATTTGGATCAATATTTCTGGCAATAATGCACATTTCAATAAACTACCTCCTCAGTTTTATTAATTACACTACGCATTTAAATAAAAGATACTCCAGGCAATAAATGTACATTTCAATAAACTACCTAAGTCACTTTTGCTAGGGCTGAAAATACAATTGACTTTTCAATAGATTTGCTCTCTTAAGCAATAGCTGGTTTAAAATTGATTAAAAAACTATCGGGCAGGGAGAAAATCACAGGGGAAGACCAACTCTTCATTTATAATCCTAGAAAAAACATCCGGGGGCTGCGCCTCATAGGGGGCGAATAATTGTGATTAATTGCCAGCAGAGTCATTATTGGATCATTGTTTACTTTAATTTATTCACTCGTTTAATAGAGGTTTGGAAATATTATATTTCTAACAAAAATATGAATATCTGTCTGTAAAGTTGCTGACTATTTACAAAGAAAAACTCTTTTTATCGGTCCTGAGATTCACTGTATACTGAACTAATTTACGAATGGGAATGGGATATTTGCGGTATCGAAATAAACAGATTCCTACAAACAAAAAAAAACAGAACAAACAAGAGCTTAATACAATAGTCTGTAAAACATCTTTTTGTAAGGTGATAGTGTGTCATCTATCTGACACCATATCAATGTTGATGCGGGTCGACGTTCTGACATCATATCAGTGTTGATGCGTCTCAACCGTCCGAAACCATTTCAATTTTTATGCGAGTCAACCGCCTGACACCATATCAATGTGGATGCCTGTCAACCGTCTGACACCATAGAAAGATTGGATTGATGCCTGCAACGATCTGACACCATATCAATGTTGATGCGAGTCAACCGCCTGACACCATATCAATGTTCATGCCTGTCAACCGTCTGACACCATAGAAAGATTGATGCCTGCCAACGTGATGACACCATATCAATGTTGATGAGTGTCAAAAGTCTGACACCAGAAATGTAATCACGACATAAATTGATTGACAGATTATATGATATGTAAATGTAATTACATTGCCATTTATTAAATCTTGCATAGGACTCGAAATGTTTTTCCTATGTAGAGTCACAGCAAATTGCTTCGGAAATGCAAATGTTATTTTAAAAAATTGGAAATTTAAACCCATCAAAATACACAAATGTACAAGCAGAAAGTCACACATACAAATAGGCAGGCATACAAACAAAGAGTTACTGAACGGACAGACGTATATACAAACACGTAAATAAGAAAGCGCGTCATCCTGCATATAACGATACACATATCGATATAGGCAAATATACAAACAGACAGGAGAACAAACAAATAGACAACGAAACAAACAGACAAACAAATAGACAGACCCTGATGCAAACAGACAAGCATACAAACAAAGAGACAGATATATAAGCAAACGTGGAAACAAACAGAAAAAACTAGAAACCGGAGTAGATACAGCCAAACGTGGAAGCAAAACCAATTGAACACAGAATAACTGATCGAAAAATCTTGAAGATTTCGTCAAATCCAAAATAAATGGAAGCAGTTTCCCTTTCGAGCAACAGAATATATTTAAGTTTTGGCCAGGTTGTTATCAATATGTTTACAAAGGTATGAATTCTGAAAATAACAGTTCTTTATGAAAGCAAAAAACAATTATACTGTACTGCATTCTCATTAAATAATTCCGAAATTTCTATTTTGTCCAAGGAACACACTTGAAAAGTATAGAATATGCTGCTGGTGCATGGATATACAGATTAAGTATATCATATTTGATCAGATTATGTTTACAAATCGATACATTCCCTGTATTTAGCAATGCTGCATAGAACACGATCTCTTCATGAGTTCATCTGCACTGTATTAACTGTGTGAGGTATACAAAGCCGTAACGCTGCATGAAATGGTCCTGTTCGCGGGTGCACGTGCCCTCTAGTAAGTGTATGACGTATACAAGGCAGTAACGCTACATGCAATACATTGCATCTTTCGTGACGTGCTTATTGTAATGGCTCTTATCCATTTTGGGGTTATCCTGATTGAAGTGCCCATCGGTGATTCTTCCTTGTAGTGTTTATGCCTGTGATAGATCTGTTCATCATGCTCACCCCAGTTCTTTCCCTAACGTCTGTGCCAACGATAGTTAATTTTGGTTAAAGGGGATAAATTGACAGCTCAAGTGATGTCACCATCATATCTATCTGTGAGACACCTAAAAAGTATTAGAAACTGTGTCCAGATATTGATTTTTTTTATTTCAATTGCATATTTATAGAACAATACCAAGATAATATATGGAAAATGTAACAAAACATAGTGTTAATTTACAACCCTTACTAGTTTGTAGAATTCTTCAATGGAACTGCATTTATTAGATGCACTACACTCACACTCACAAAACTCGTAATTGTAAAAGTAGCACTTGGCTTTAGATCTTCTATAATTAGAAACACCAGAGAGACATTTTAAGTACTAAATGAGTACTTGCTACAAAATGTTAACCTTGAGCATACACTTTTCCAGGTCTAATTCCGTTTTTCTTCTTCTTTAAAGCGCCTTTTTAATTATCTTTATCTATTATTTACGAAGCGTCTGATTTTCCACACTTGTGTCTTGCTCCCCATGAAGTACTTATGCCTTATTTCCAGAAAAGAAATTTTCTCTTATTTTCTACAGAATACGTGTGCCTTAATTTCTATAAAGTTTTTATTCCTTATATTCTAAAATATACTGTTGACTATGATGTATTTTTGTCTTATTTCTTTAAAGTACGTTTGTCTTCTTTTATATCACGTACTTGACCCTTGTTTCTATAAAATATGTGTGCCTTATTTTCCGTATAGTATTTGCACTTTATATTCTATAATTTTCTGTTCCTAATTGTCTATAAGATCCTTTTGTCTTATGTTTTTTGAAGTACATGTGCCGAATTTCCTATAAATTACTTTTGTTTCATTATCTGTAAAGTACTTCTGTCTTCTTTTTCATAAAACGCAGGAAGACATTCCAGTTTTTTCCTGTCAGTGGATTTTGTGAGAAGTGCAGCAGTCCATGCCACCTCACTTTCTTAGCTTCGTCCCTCTGGATATCATCAACATGCTGGTGTATCATGTGCACTTAGAAGGAATTGAAAGTAAATACTGTGCACATATTCATTGCATGTCTCCTCTAACACGCCAAATATCCCGCTTGTGTAACAGCAGAGATGTGGTCCCTTTATATGAAGGACAAATTCCTAGGACTACAATAGACCTAAAGTGAAATGACACTTGATAGGAGAAAAAATGGTTATACAGAAATACATCATGCTAAAGGCTGATTAAATATGACAAACAAACAAGACACTCTTAGAACAAAGTTTTATGAATTGCATTTGAATGAATTATCTGAAATGTTCAGTTATTGTGAAAAGACAGTCTAATGTTTCTATCGGACGATTCTTTAATAATTCTTTAAGACAATTTGATTTAGACTTCTGTATATATATATAAACAAACGGGCGTCGATGAATACATATTATTTTTAAGTGAAAACGTTTCTAGAATGTGGATGTTCACCATATTTGCAGCAGTATTACATCAAATTGCAATACGTTAGAACGAAAACAATAACGAAAGTTACAAAAACATAGCTGATAAATACCTAGAGACTCGTTTATGCACAACAAAAACAACCTCTTGGAAAAGATATTTAAGTTTTAAAATTAGAAAGAAATTGCTAATCAGTTTTTGTTAGATGCACTTATTTCTCTATATTGTTACATGGCAACTAGAATTTGTAATTGCAATTTGGGTTGAGTTTCAGTCGTGTAAGATATATCCTACATGGTGGTTGTCAGTTCTCATGTTCTACATGTAGCAGTCTTGAGTTTCAATCCAAATAATCTTTAAGAAAATTTGATTTAGACTTCTGTATATATATGCAAACGGGCGTTAATGAGTAGATATTATTTTAAGTAAAGACGTTTCTAGAATGTGGATGCTCACCTTATATGCAGCCGTATTACATCAAATTTCAATATGTTAGAATGTAAACAATAACCGAAGTTACAAAAACGTAGCTGATAAATCATACCTAGACTCTTTCTTACACAACAAAAATGGCCTCTTGAAAACACATTGAAATTTTAAAATTAGAAAGAAATAGTTATCAATTTTTGATAGAAACACTTATTGCTCTATGGAACATGTAATTTCAACATTTAGTAGTGGGGGTAACAGTCCTACTGCTCTACATGCAGTAGTGGTGGGTCACAATCCTCATGTTCTTTAAACTATACAAGGCTGTGCTAATTGGTATTCATCTTTTTCTGTTATTAAGATGATTACTTATTGACGTCACTTTAATTAATTTATCAACTTATAATCATTTTGGACATTGCAAGAATAAAAGCGACTAATTGCCTGCAAAGGTATAACAATTTCTCTAAATTTGAACTATTTTCATCAGCTCTGAGGGTTGCAGTATATGGAACCATTCTGCTTCTACGAAATGATTGCAGTCCCTAAATGAACACTTACCTGCAGATGTGCTAGTGAACAGGCACTTAAATCAATACTCTTTGAAAGGTTATTGTCTATAGAAACCGGCTGCAGCTGTTGTTTTTGTGCTCTCATCACTTGTTAGTTGCTTTTATTGTTTTTGAAATTAAAGACCATGGAAAATGAAACATCAAAACACTAGTCAATGAACATCGAGACAATGATTTAGTTTTCAAGCAATGCATCTGCTGTAAGGTAGCTCATTAGTGGTCCAAATGCTGTTGGAAGTTGTATGCTTGCAATACTTTTATTGTAACATTGTCTTTTTGTTTGTGATGCGTCGTTAGACTTATAAAGACTCCACAACTAGAGGCTCATCCAAAAGTAGCATTGCTCGACTTAGGAAACACTTGAGAAACGATCTGGTGTGGTTTATGTTACTGGTTCACGAAGAAATATGAACTCGACAAAGATAGCTTGCATCGCGCTTATAGTGAGTTGAGAATATACCTGTTCGTTCTTAAACTAGCAATAATTGTCAGATATGAAAACGGCACGCTTATGATAATCACAGAATCTATAAATTGTGTTTTAACTTTAACGTAAAGTTTGTAATATAAACCCTTAAGTGTTCAAAAAATATATACATTTGTGTTTTGACTTACCAGCATCATTTCAGTTGTTTATTTCCTTAAATATTTAAGAGTTGATATATGTCTATCAATGCAACCATGAAAGATAGAGTAAAAGTAAACAAATACATATCTTCTGTTGCTTGCGTTTGCTATAGAAGTTATTCAACAGTATACGAAATTCTTCAGTTTGTCAGTTAGAAATTATGTCATATGGGTCTTGTTTAAACTGGATTTCTCTGTGCTGTGTTCAGCTGGGTGTCAACTGTCCATGTGGAATCGACCTCATGGCATTTTGCCCGGAAATCACCTCATAGCACAAGCATCAGTTGCTAGTTTAACTTCTGTGACTTGCACATACTGAGTGATGCCATGCTCTTTGGTTCACTTTTTACGATTTGTAGATGGTGCTGGTGCTTGTTGCCATTCTGCCTGAGGAAGCAAATGCTTATGTCTGTGGCTACGCGTGCTACACCAGGTACAGGAAGTGCTTGACCTCATCCAGCGACTCGGCACTCTGTTCTGCTTATTACAGATGGTGCATCTATCGGTGTTCTAAATCATGAACATATCATGATGATGTTGTTTCAAAGCTTGTGCAAATAAAGGACAGCTAGCGTCACATTTATTTATTGTTTTGTTTATTTGATATTTGCTATATTAAATAACAATTGTGTGCTGTTTTACAATATTTACACAACATAATGGAAAGCAACATATTGCAAGCAACATATCTGCACCATATCGGTATAAACTTGCAAGCTCATTTGAAAAATGTTAAACATTAAGATGAAATGCAATATCTTCAAATAAATTCGAGAAAGTTAATGATCGCTTTTAATTTTTAGATTGTAGTGATTTTGTAAAATTTAGCTGTGTGTAAATCATATAATAGTATTTTCAAAATATTTCAAAGTGGACTTGTACTTGCAACAACAATTCTCTACAGAGCTGCTATCAAATATGTGAAAAAATTATTTATTATCTTCACAGCTGGGAAATGTACATATCATGAACATCTCAAATTAGACGACCGATCGAAGATATTTTGAAAATAGTCAAAATATTCGTTGTACTAAAATTATTTTGCTAAAATTTTTGTAATCATGAAACAACCTTTTTATTTGTTTGTTTTGTTTTTTTTTTGTTCGTCGGATTTCCTTTATAGTCCTCAGCTAGTTAGACATTTAGAGGTTTGTTTTAAACACCTGCTATATTTTAACATCAGTGAAGAATATAAATCCGCTGATGAGCAGCTGCTTTAAAATAGATTGTAATGCGATTTAAATATATCATTCACAAAACATGAATAGCAATATCATCTTCATTGCTGATACCATTACTAACACTTGAATAGCAATTGCCAAACAAATCCCGAACTTTACAGAAATACATTCCTTTAAGTGACTATCATATGCTGTAAATAACGAGTGCGCGCGGTCTGACTTTATTTAATAATTTTGGAATTTCTGGCAACATGTACAGTTGATTAGATTGCTGAATTCAGCGATTGTTTTTATCTGCCCATAAATACTTTATGTTCAATCTGTTCAAATGTTGTTGGCATCAATCTACCGAAGATTATGGCCATTTGCAGAAGCTCGCTATCTATATTGCAGTGGTTGATGAATGTTTTTAATCCTCCCTCGTGTCTTCGCCAATTTGCTGAATCATCGAGAGACATGGTTGTGAACTCCATTGTGTATAGAAGAGCACTGGACTGCTTGATTTTTAGAGCCGTTGCCAATTTGTCAGTTGGCAGGCCTAAAGCTCGTAGGTATCCCTTGCACACCTCTTTGAAGCGGCGCTTTGGGACGTTTAATAACACCAATCTCGCCGTTATCCGGTTCTTTCTTTAATCCGCCGTTGTCCGTACATGGGCAAGACAGCGCAGACGTTGCTGTTTGATGAATATGGATGCTGTTGGAAGATCCGCTCTTTGATCTACACTGGGGAGCTTTTGATAATCTCTAGCAGAAAAAACTTCTACACTGGGAAGTTTTTGTTAATTTCTACCAGGTGACACCAGCAGCTGAGATAAAAGAGCTTATTTTTTGTGAGATTAGTAAGGAATGTCGCTTTAAATTCATGCCTGTTACATTATCATCCTGATTTTGATGGTCAAATGTGAGTTTTTCTCCCGTGTGGAACGCGATATCAGCCTTTTCGTTTCTGACATTGATTCACTTAGTACTGTGTTCTCAGCAGTGGTTGAGCCCAGGCAGTAGAATTTGCTCACATAGAACTGCTAGAACGAACGCACCATTGCGTCGCGCCGTTTTATAATTTGTCTATATTCAACCAAACACAGGAATGCCATAAGAAATGCAAAAAAATAGGATTAAGTAAAGAATAAATTTTAATAATAAGAATATAACTGCAGTCAAAAATTGAACAAAAACAAAAGATGCATTGAAATGGGGACATTGCTATGGCATTCAGTTTTTATGTAATTTATCTCACACATCTTAATTTAAATCACATCGAGAATTTCCAATGTTTAGTTTTTTTTTAATTTCTGCTTTAAACTAGAATGCATATCTCTGATGCACAACAAAGCATAGAAGATTACTTACATTTACACCGAAAGTAATTACCATTTCCAAAGTTTCTGTACAATAGATATACTGTGTTAAAGTCTGAATTGGTGATTTCATGGAATACACATATTTCCCGGGATCTGCTAATTTCATGCACGTATATCCTAGGATGTACCCATTTCATGTACATATTCGAAAGGATGTGCCACAGAAATTTGCAAACGTAAGCGAAAACATACAGGAATGCGTCCATTGATGCGTTGTAATGTCCAATTGCAATAAAAATTCAACTGAATTGATTTTTATCAAGAGACATTCATATGCTGAAACATTAGTTTCAGGGCAGCTTGAATTTTTTGATGTCAAAAACCAATGCAAGTATATTTGACCTAAAAATTGCAGGGTAATTATGCTTGCCCTAACACAATTAAGTCAAATATACATCTTACACACACACACACATAAACACACACACACACATCTTATGTGTATATATTAAAAACAAAACTACGACTTTAAAGAATGGTGTAAAATATACATGTTTTATGATATGAAAGGTAACGCATAGTGGATAGCTGATGTACTGACAAGTGTATATTTGATTCATTTAGTATAAAATTTGCAACAGTTTCAGCAATTAAGACAAAGGCTCTGTCAAGTCTAAAAAGTTACCAATTAAAAGAAAAAGTTTTAATATAGTTGATGTTGGCTGTTGTTATAAAACAGTTAACCTATGATGAGGCCAACAAACAAACACAGAGCGGATGTATATTTTTAAAAGTAGTTCCTCTCTTTATGAGCACTACTGAATAACCGATGAGTCTACGGAGTAAACAGGTGTTATCTAAAATAGAACAAACCCCGTAGATGTTGATTGTTGGGCAACAACAGGGTGTTACCCATATTTGTGGCGGTATTGTATCATACTACAATCAGTTAGAGCTTAAGCTGTTCAAGCTTAAGCTATGGATTTGACTTATGGTCACTTCGCGGATGAAAAATGCTGAGCTAATTTGTATGTATCTGTTCTGCTATTAGATCATTATTTAGTTACATAACTTTAAGTTATATATTAATTCAAGACGACTTTTGAGATATTATATGTAGCTCTGAGATACTCTCCTGCCGCGTCGGATCTCCCTGATGCTTCACCTGATTTCTCTAAGGGAGTGACCCCTTATGATTCTTTTATCCAAACCCCCCGGGAATATTTCATGTTCTATTCTTTTTTACAACAAACATATTAATTCATTTCTTCTGATTACACATTTCCTCTTCTTTGCAGTAAATTTCTAAGTCTCTCAGCATTTAGATCAATATTTCTGGCAACAAATGCACCTTTCAAAAAACCATCTCCACAGTTTTATTAGTTACAACACGCAATTAAATAAAAGATACTCCAGGCAATAATTGTATTTCAATAAACTACTTAAGTCACTTTTACAAGAGCTACAAATGTAATTGACTTTTCAATAGACCTGGTTTTTAAGTAACTGATAGTTTTAAATTAATAAGCAAAAATGGGACAGGGAGAAAATCATATGGGGAGACTAACCCTTGATTAAAATCCTAGGAGAAACATCAGGAGCATCCGCCTCGAGGGGGAGGGGGCAAATCCTGTTGCCGCCATAATTCTAACAAAAGTGTAAATAATTGCCAGCAGAAATCAGCAGAAATCACGTAGCTTTATTTTATTTAATCGTTTAATAGAGGTTTGGAAATATGATATTTCTAACAAAGATATGACTAATTGTCTGAAAATTTGATAACTATTTACAAAGAGGAACTATTTGGCATCAGCTCTGAGAATCGAAGTATGCTGCACTAACTTACTTACGGGGAATGAATGCAGTATCGAAATAAACAGATACCTGCAAAAACATAAGAACAAACAAGAGCTTAAAACAATACTGTAAAAAAATATTCTTTTTGTAAGGTGATAGTGTCACCTCTGACACCATATCAATGTTGATGCGTGTCAACGATCTGATACGAAATTGATGTTGATGCCTGTCAGCTGTTTGACACCATATCTATGCTGATGCGTGTCAACCATCTAATAACATATCAATGTTGATGGGAGTCAACCATCTTAAACTATATCAATGATGATCCACGGATCGTCAGGATTTTGCTATTTGTTTATTTTAACAGGTACGGTGGATATCTCGGAGGGGCTGCAATCACGCCATGAATTCATACACATAAACTGATTCGTAGATTCCATGAGATGTAATTGTAATTACATTGTCCTTCATTAAATCTTACCAACGGACTCGAAATGTTTTACAGCAAATTACTTTGGAAATGTAAATGTTATTAAAAATATAAACCCATCACAACTCATTAATATACAAGCTAGCAGTCAAAGCCAAGCATGGAAACAAAAACAATTGAAAAACATTTGCTTCGCAGAACAACTGATCGAAACTGCTAGTGGCTATTCTTCTTTCACATTCTATAGCAAATGCTCCTTTGATGCATTGAATGCCAACTGAAACGAATTTAATATGTTTTGAAAGAAAACCGGTTTTTTCATTTCTAACATTTGAAAAAAAATATTTACATTGTGTATTAAACTGAAGAGGGCATTGACAAATTTTGCCAGCTATTGTGACGTATTGGAGTTATTATGACGTGGTGCATATGTGAGTCGTTTGCTGTCACAAGTATAAACGATCATCGATTTAGCTAAAGGAAAATGTTGAAGATTTCGTCAAAACCAAAATAAGTGGTTGAAAGTTGAAGTACAGTGTAAATGTTGAAAGCAAGAACATTTACACTGTAATGCATTACCATTAAATAATTCCGAAATTTCTATTTTCTCCAATAAAAGTATAGAATTTGCTGCTGGTGCATGGATATACAGATTAAGTATTTCACACTTGATCAGATCATATTTACAAATCTGTGCATTTAGCAGTGTTGCACGTTCTCTTCGTTAGTTTATCTGCACTGCACTAGTACAAAGCCGTAACGCTACATGCAATGATCCTATCCGCGACTGCACTTGCCCTTTACTAACTATATGACGTATACAAGACCAAAATAATATAATACAACAACTTCAAAATTAATAACCAGTATGAATTGCAATTTATTTAAGCCGGCTAAGTTTTTGTTAGATGTTTAGTATTTCATTTAATGCATATTGATGAATAGGCCAATCAAAATAATAGTGCACAAATTATGGCACTAATATAGCAATAAAGCAAGCACAGAATATGCTTCATGATATCCTGTGAGCTAGAATGCAACAAAGTGAGAAGTACCGAGAATCATTGCTACTGAGATAACTACTCCAAGGCAGTTGGTCACATCTTAAGTGACATGTTTCTATAGCGTCTATCCTCTAATCGTGGCCCTTATTCCGGAAATACGTGTCTTTGATCCGGGTATTCTGACAATACGCTTCCACATGTTCTGGCAACAAGTGTGCATGTGATGGTTATTCTGATAATATTCTGATGGTACGTTTCCGGTCCATGTGGCAGTTGTGGTGCTTTGAGGTGCATATCGAAGTGGTACGTTACGCGGTACTGCGTGTCTCAATGCTCGTCTAAGTGGCACGCCACGCCTTTTGTACATCTCAGCGGTACGTGACTTACGCATTGATTAGAAATGATTGTAATACCCATTTACTTTTGCGTTCTGGTCAACATTGACTTAGGAATCGACCAACCAAATTTCACCATTTGTTCAAGTGACGTTACGCTCGTATGTATTTATGAAACACCTGAAAATTGTTAGAAACTGTGTCCGGCTATAGATGTTTTATTTCGATTAAATATTTTTATCTGGAAAATGTAACAAAACGTAGTGTTTATTTTAAACTCCATTAATTTATAGAATTCTTCACTGGAACTGGATTTCTTAGATGCTATCAAGTATATGTGATGGCTTCTTGCACTGCACCCACAAAACTTAAAGTTGCGAAAGTAGCCTAGGTTTAGATTTTCTGTAGTTAAAAAAGAGAAAACTGACATTTTAAGTTAGTTCTAAATGAGCACTTGCTGCAAAAAAGTTAAACTTCCGTAAAGGTCATTCCAAGTCTAATTACATTTTACTTGTTCTTTAACGCGCCTTTTTATTGTCTGTTCTCTATTATTTATGCGATTTTCTATACTTGTGCTTACTCTCCATAAAGTACTTCTGTCCCAATTTCTATAATTTTTTCTATAGTTCTATCTGATTCTCCATAAAGTACTTGTGTCCGATTTTCTATAAAGAAAACATAGTCTCTTTTATTTCCTACTAAACACGTGTGCCTTAATTTCTATAAAGTATTTATGCCTTGCATTCTATAAATTGCGTGTTGACTATACTGTACCTTTGTCTTATTTCTTTAAAATACTGTGCCTTTTTATATCATGTTCTTGTTCTGTGCTCCTATAAAATATATACGGCTAATTTTTTAAACACTATTTGTGCTTTATATTCTATAATTTGCTTGTTCCTTATTGATTATAAGGTACTTTCGTTTAATGTCCTGCGAACTGCATGAGCCGCATTTTGTATAAAGTACTTTTGTCTCATTTTTGTAAAGTGCCTTTTCGTTCTGCTTATGAAACACAGAAAGACATTGCAGGGGATTTATGGTTATTGAACATTTAAAGTACCTCTGAATATCAATCTAAATTAATCAACTCATAGGTTCTGTTTAGAAATTTTGTTCATAATTTTAGTTTACTATAAATTAGAATTAGAACCTCATGCAAAAAAGTAGTACAAATATTTTTGTTACTTTTAATAAGAGTGATCGTGCTATTTCAGTGTTGCACTTTTTCCTGTCAGTGAATTTTGTGAGAAGTACAGTACTACCTCCCTTTCTTTGCTGATCCCTTTGGATATCATGAACATGCTGATGTATTATGAGCACTTGAAGGAATTTAAAGTAAATACTAATATTCGTCTGCATGTCTCCTGTAACGCGCTAAATGTCACACTTGTGTAACAACCACAGATGAACAACGACAGATGTGGTCACTTTATATGAAGTACGAATTCCTAGGACCACAATAGACCCAAAGTGAAATGACACTTACGTTTCATCTATTGTAGGAAAAAAAATGGCTGTACAGAAATACATCAAGCCAAATGCTGCTTAAATATATCAAACAAACAAGACACTCTTCAGACATTTTTTTCTGAATTGGACTTGAATTAATTCTCTAAAACATTAAGTTATTGTAATAATAATAAGACATCTGATGTTTCTATGTGACAATTCTTTGATAATCTTTAAGAAAATTTGATTTAGACTTCTGTGTTTATAAGCAAACGGGCGTTAATGAGTAGATATTATTTTTAAGTGAAGACGTTTCTAGAATGTGGATGCTCACCATATATGTAGCCGTATTACATCAAATTGCAATATGTTAGAACGTAATCAATAACCGAAATTACAAAAACGTAGCTGATAAATCATACCTAGACTCTTTCTTACACAACAAGAAATGGCCTTTTGGAAAACATATTGAAATTTTGAAATTAGAAAGAAATTGTTAATCAATTTTTGATAGAAACACTTATTTCTCTATAATATTACGTGGCAACTAGAACATGTAATTTGTACATTTAGTAGTGGGGGTCGCAGTCCTAATGTTTGCTCTACATGCAGCAGTGGTGGGTCGCAATCCTCGTGTTCTTCAAACTATACAAGACTGTGTTAATTGGTATTCATCTTTTTGTGTTATTAAGATTATTACTTATAGACGTCACTTTAATTAATTTATTAATTTATAATCATTTTAGACATTACAAGAATAAAAGCGACTAATTGCCTGCAAAGGTGTAACAATTTTTTTTTAAAAAATGAACTATTTTCGTCAGCTCTGAGAGTTGCAGTATATGGAACCATTCTGCTTCTGTGGAATGATTGCAGTCCCTAAATGAACACTTACCTGCAGATGTGCTAAAAAACAGGCACTTAAATCAATACTCTTTGAAATATTATTGTCTATAGAAACCGGCTGCAGCTGTTTTTGTGTTCTCGTCAATTGTTAGTTGCTCTTGTTGTTTTTGAAATAAAAGACCTTGGAAAATAAAGCATAAAAACACTAGTCAATTAACATTGAGACAATGATGTTCTGTGATTTTTTATTTTTCTAAAAGGTGGATTTAGTTTTCGATCAATGCATCTGTTGTCAGGTAACTCGTGTGTTGTCCAGATGCTGTTGGCAATTATTTTCTAGCAATAGTTTTATTGAAACGATGTCTTTTTTGTGATTTGTAGTTAGGCCTATAAAAACTCTACAACTAAAGGTTCAGTCAAAAGCAGCATTGCTTAACTTAGGACAAGCTTCAGCAACGATCTTGCGTGGCTCATTTTACTGGTGAATGAAGAAAGATGAATTCGACAAAGATAGCTTGCATAGCACTTATAGTGAGTTGAGAATATATGTGTTTGTTCTTAAACTAACCATAGTTCTTAAATAATGAAAAGGCACGCTTATGGTAAGCACAGAATCTATAAATTGCATTTTTAAGTGACGTAAAGTATGTAGAATAAACCCTTAAGTGTGTAAAAATATACAATTTGTGTGTTGACTAACTAGTAACACTACAGTGAAGCTTTTAATTTAAGACTTCAAATATATAGCAAACGTAGACAATTATATATCTTCTGTTGTTTACGTTTGCTATAAAAGTTATATAATAGTACACAAATTAGAAGTTATGTCATATGGGTCTTGTTCAAACTGGATTTCTCTGTGCTGTGTTCAGCTGGGTGTCAACTGTGGAGTCGACCCCATGGCACTTCGCCCGGAAATCAACCATAGAACGACCATAGAACTACATAACGACCATAACTTAACCTATGTAACTTGCATATACGAAGTGATGCCATGCTGTTTGGATCTTTTTTATGATTTGCAGATGGCGTTGGTGCTTGTTGCCATTCTACCTGAAGAAACAAATGCTGATTCCTGTTTCGACTGGTGCGTAAAAATGTACAAAAGATGCCTCTCCGCAACCAGAGAGTCGGCATTTTGTTCTACTTATATTAGATGGTGCCTCTCTCATTGTTCTAAATGATGATCATCTCATGATGATGTTGCATCAAAACTTGTCCAAATAAAGGACTGCTAGCGTCACATTTATTGTTTTGTTTTATTGCATTTTTGATATTTCAAAAACAATTGTTTCCAATTTTTTCTTCGGATTTTCTTCTGTTTACATATCAATGAAGAATATAATTCCGCTTTCGAGTAGCTGCTTTAAAAACCAAAAAAACGGTATAGAAACCAACAAACGGTATCCGGGGAGTTGCCAGGAGGTGATTTGCCACGCGTTGACTGGCCATGCGGGGATTTGCCTCTCGGTGATTTGCCTCGCGGTGAGTTGCCACATGGTACTTTTGCTAAGCGGTGATTTGGCACGATTTTAATATTTTTTATTGGAATTTTTTTCCACGCTGACTTTTTCACATTTTGTTAGATAGCAATTAACAACAATTTAAAGTACATCTACTGTTTTCGTTAAATAATTAAAACAACTGTTTCTCCGTTTTATGTCATTTATTTAATTTAGAATTTAAAAAGCTATAAAATCAATCTGATTGCAATTACAGACCACTATTCTGAACAAACTGATCACAGGAGTAACTGAATCAACGTTAGCTGCAATTCTTAATCGCAATAACACAACAAACCTTTTTAAGTTTTGATTACAGACGACACCAACTGATCACTGGTGCAACTGAATCAAAGTTAGTTGCAATTTTTAATCCATTATAAAAGATGCATATCATAGCAACAGTTTCGTTTATACTCTATATTGTCCGGAGAAGCGCTACTCTAGAGAATATACAGGCCAGTGTATATGCTTCTCTGGAGTAGGTGTAATTAATAAGGCACCCAATTAAAATATAACGCATCTGAGTAGATGTACTTTAAATTGTTATCAATTGCAACCTAACAAAATTTGTGGAAGTCCGCGTGGAACTGAAGACACCTTTGCAAATTTTTCCGGGTATTTTAGTTATTGTGACGTGGCGCATTTGTGAGTCGTTTGTTGTCACAAGTATAAACGATCATCGATTTAGCTAAAAGAAAATCTTAAAGATTTCGTCAAAACCAAAATAAATGGAAGGCAGTTTCCATTGTCAGCAACATAGTAGATTTAAGTTTCGGCCGGGTTGTTATCATTATGTTTACAAAGATGTGAATTCTGAAAATAACAGACCTTTATGAGAGCAAAAACAATTACTCTGCACTGCATTATCATTAAAAACTTCCGAAATTTTTATTTTGTCCAAGGAACATACTTCCTGCTGGTGCAGGAATATACATATTAAGGTTATTTGTACAAATTTATACAAATTTGTTCCGATAATGAGGTTATTCTGACAATACGTATACATGTGGTGGTTATTCTGATAATATTCTGATGATGCGTTTCCGGTCGATGTGGTGCGTTGTGGTGCAGATCTCAATGGCGCGTCATGAGGTACTGTGAGTCAAAGTAGCACGCCACGCGTATTGCCTGTCTCAGCCATACGTAACTTACTGGGTTATATATTAGAAATGATTGCAATATCCATTTACTTTTGCGTTCTGGTCAACATTGAAAAAGCAGTGACTTAGGAATCGATCAACCAAATTATAGCATTTGTTCAAGTGATATTACACTCGTTTGTATTTATGAGATACCTGAAAATTGTTAGAAACTGTGTCCAGATATAGATTTTTTATTTCAATTATATATTTGTGTGACAAGACCAAGACAATTTCTGGAAACTGTAACAAAACACAGTGTCTATTTACAACCCTTTCTCGTTTGCAGAATTCTTCAATGGAACTGGGCTTCTTAGATGTTTTCAAATATACTCAACAACAAAAGAAACGCCGAATAATTTTCGTGTGGTTTTTTTGCGTTTTTGGCGATTTCTGGGAAACTTGTGTGCGAACTTTTTTCTGTAATATTTTTCTTTCTTTATCCTTTATGTGGTCTGTTGGTGGCGGCTTAATTACCCTAACACCTTGGTCAATTCAATGAAGTGGTCGTTTTGACACCTTTTTCCATATTAGGCAACATGTGTTACAATGACCCGTACAAACTGAAATGCATAGTAAAGACAAGCTTAAAAAGGGATAAAAAACGTTAAAATATTGAAACAAACTCAACGGAAAAACCATGCCACGGCTCTCACAAATTGATAGGGAACGCGCCGTGGGTATGCTGGACAGCGGAAGGAGCCGCGCTGACGTCGCGCACCACTTTGGTGTTAATGAAAGTACAGTTCGACGCCTACGAAGTCGTCTTAGGGACACTGGATCTACTCGCGACAGACCTCGGTCAGGTAGACCACGTGTTACTACTCCCCAGGAGGACCGCTATATTCGGGTCTCACACCTACGCCAGAGATTTATTCCAGCGACAACCACCGCCGGAGCACTCCCAGGACGTCAGGGCAATCGCATCAGTGCCCAAACAGTGAGGAGACGGCTTCATGAACACGGTATTCGAAGCCGGCGCGCGTATCGCGGGATGCCCTTAACCGGTGCTAGGCGCCAAGCGAGGCGTCAATGGGCCATGAATCATGTGCGCTGGAGACTTGCGGACTGGAATAGGGTTCTTTTCACAGACGAATCGCGTTTCTGTCTGGAATTTGCCGATGGACGAAGACGCGTATGGCGTCGGAGCGGCGAACGATTCACGAACGCTTGCGTGCAAGAACGTGACCGCTTTGGTGGCCAAAGTATTATGGTTTGGGGTGGAATAGCTTTTGGATTAAGAACCGAACTGCGCTTTGTGGATGGGAATCTCACCGCACAGCAATATCGTGATCAAATTTTGGAGCCGTGCGTTGTTCCTACAGTGCAACAGAACCATCTCATTTTCCAACAGGACAACGCCAGACCCCATGTGGCAAGGTTGTCTATGGATTACATTCGTGCCAATGGAGTGAACGTGTTGCCATGGCCGGCGTTTTCACCAGATCTCTCACCCATAGAGCACGTCTGGGACGTGTTAGGCCGAGCTGTTCGTCAGAGACGCAACCCTCCGTCTACGTAACCACAGCTACGCCAAGCCCTCATCGAGGAGTGGCATCGCATACCCAGAGTCGTAATCCAGCGCTTGGTGACCTCTATGAGGCGCCGGTGTACGGCGGTGATTAACGCGAACGGAGGCCACACTCGTTATTAGGCACTTTAACTCGTCATTTTGTGAGGCACTTTTGTTGTGTTAAATGAACCGTGACTATCTTCTGTAAAGTGACTAAAACTGTCTAGAAGTATGCTATAACAACTGCCTTTTTGATATATGTAACATAGATTCCAGTTGCAAATTTAGGAAGATAGATGTGGAATTTCTAAGAATCGGCGTTTCTTTTGTTGTTGGGTATATATGTGGTAGTTTCTTGCACTGCACGCACAAAGCTTCCATTTGTAAACGTAGCACCTAGGTTAAGACTTGCTGTTTTGGGTTATATATTCTATAATTTGCTTGTTCCTTATTGTCTTTAAGATATTTTTGTCTAATGTTCTTTGAACTAACTACATGTGCCAAATTTTCTCTAAAATACTTTGGTTTCATTTTCTGTAAAGTGCCTTTTTCTTCTTTTATGAAACGCGGGAAGACATTCCACTGGATTTCTGGTTATTGAATATTTAAAGTACCTCTGAATATCAATCTATAAATTAATTAACTCATAGGTTCTGTTTTGAAATTTTGTTCAGTTTATTTTACTATAAATTCGAATTGACCTTATTCATAAAAGTAGTCCAAATATTTTTTTACTTTTAATAAGAGTGATCGTGCTATGTCAGTGTTGCGATTTTTCCTGTCAGTGAATTTTGTGAGAAGTACAATAGTCCAGGCGATCTCACTTTCTTAGCTTGGTCCCTCTGGATATCATCAACATGCTGATGTATCATGTGCACTAAGAACGAATTTAAAGCAAATACTATTACTCGCCTGCATGTCTCCGCCAAATATCACGCTTGTGTAACAACCAGAGATGTGGTCACTTAATACCAAGGACGAATTCCTAGGACTACAATAGACACAAGACAGTATGCAGACAAATTTTAATGAATTGAACTTGAATTAATTCTCTGAAATATTTAGTTATCGTGATAAGAAAGTCTGATTCTGTACATGTTTCTAGCGGCCGATTCTTTAATAATGCCGAAGATTGAAACATGTTGAGGACAATTCAAGAGCGTCTTACACTCAGTTTCTATTGAAACTCTTTTGATCTTCAAGAATCTGAGATAAACCTTATCTGAAATATTTACTATCGAATATGTGTTTGATTTTTCTTACTTACTGTAATTCCATAAATAATGATTTATTGATAGAGAATTGTCTTTACCTAGTGATCTAAATATTGAGAGATGAGTGTGGCGTGCATTGGTCTAGATTTAAGCATATTTCCCGATAACTAATTCATGCCTCAAGTACAGTAAAGCACCTTATTTTCAGTATTTACTTTCAGTGTCTTGAGAAAAGAATCATATTAAGGATATGAGAATTAAAGGAACAAACGATTTCTTTAGTTTCCTAAAGTAATCTCTGCTTTAATTCTTAAAAAAAGTTCAAAATTAAGTCATATGCATTGCTATTAGCAATGCAATTAACAAGTTAGTTCTAAAATGGCATCTTTGCTTGAAATATATTGATGCTCACGATCTTATATTTCAAGCACGAACTGCTCTACAGAAAAAGCAACAATTCCTACCCAAAGAAAACTAAATAATGTTTAGGTCATGACAGTCCTTATGTAAGAAGTAAATACTCCTTATTTTACGTCCAGTTTTCTTCTTGTGCGGCCTTATGCCAAATAAAATGTTTCTTGAAAACTTTCAACTAAGCATACATAAATATTACTTATCGAATAATATGCTTTTTCAATTGATTGTTTAGTATATTGATGTCATTTCTCATGCTCCTAAATACCTTTTTCTCATATTAAATGTTTCATTCAAGTTTATAAAAGAAAATTTAGTTGCATGTAAATTAAAATCCCCAAGAATTTGCAACATGTTCTTCCTTTCGACTGATCTAAACACAGCTTCGATTCACACTTAGAGTTTGAGTAAATGATTCGAATTATCTCTTGTTTAAATTAAGAACATAATATAATCTATTCATCTTTCTATATAAAAATGTCATGAATATTTTCTCTTTTTGTGAAAATAAATTTTGCTTCTGGCAAGACACTTTTTGCCAAAAGCTTTTACCTATTCCAGAAGTCTTTTCAGACGTAAAATTTGAAAAGGTAACTTTTTGCAAAAGGTCTCTTGTGTTTCAAAACGGAAAAATGGCAAGAATCAAGATTTCGAATTTTTTTCCTGTGTAGTCCAGATGCAGTGTACTTGGGCAGTGTACTTGTGTAGTGTATTTGTGTTGTTTACTTCTGTAGTGTATTTGTGTTATTTACTTGTGTAGTGTGCTTGTGTGGTGTGCTTGTGTAGTGTACTTGTGTAGTGTACTTGTGTTGTGTACTTGTGTATTGTATGTGTGTAGTGTATATGTGTTGCGTACTTGTGTGGTATATTTGTGTGGGTCCTTATGTGGTGTACCTGTGCAATGGGTTAGTAAGTACCCTCTTAGGCATCAATCCGTAAACATTCATATACGTAGCACTTAATAAGTTAAAACTTTCCTTAAACAGTTGTAAATTTTAAGTAGAAACATGAATGAATCCCTCCTTAAACTGACGATTTGGGGCTGTACGAAAACGAATAGTACTTTCCCTTAGCATGGTATTCTATGCATTTAGGCAGAGTAAAACTTAAGCTATACATTTTGTTTAAGGCAGTCTGTTTTAGACATCGTTGAGAAACAAGCTCGTAAAGTAATAACACAACGCGAAACAAGCCTGTAAGTAATATTTCACAGCGAAGCAAGCTCGTGAAGTAAGAATTCAACTTGAAACAGCGTGTGCGACCTTGATGTCTTCGGTTTATCTTGACAAGACTTGTAAATCATGTAGTAGACACTCCAAACTCATGTATTTTCTCTTATCTTTCTTATCTTAACGCCGTTATAGATCATTTTCCTATCTAACAAGATTTACGATGACACTTGACGGCAAATATCAAAGACGAGTTAAGATATAGCAACGTAACGTCTTTAGATTATCATTAAAGTGTGTTGTAACTTCTTTATAAAATCTCCGCCACAATGTTCCAAGTCGAGGTAACAGCTATTACTCCTTAAACAAGAAAAAGTGGCTGAAGTTTATGTCGTAACAACATCCGGTTTTACATTTTTCTCCCGTAATGTTTCACAATTTCGCGCACAAATAATATCATTAATGAGATTCATTGAATACAGCCCACATGAGAAACGTTTGCCTTGCTGCTGATTTGACCTTCTCGGATCATTTTAATCTCTTTGGTACTCTACGCAGCTCGGCGCTACTCGACAAAACTCGGCATTATTCGGTTTTCACCTCATGCCTACACTTATGCCATTTCCCTTCTGATCCCTTCTTTTTTGTAACATTTTCTCGACAGATTTTTTTCCCTCCACTGCTCTTCTGATAATTAGAATTCTTTTACCAATTACGCAGAACAATAAACATTCAAACCACATGGTACAGAGTAACCAATCAGACATGGGGATGCTATTTCATGTCTGCCCTTGACTGGGGTATTTAAATTTTTGGAATTGTCTCCAAAATTATGCTAGCAAATTCCTACCTGTCTTGAAGTGTATTTAATGTAACAAATTAAAGGTAAATTTATTCATAAGTAACACAAAGAAAAACAACTGTTGAGACTTTTTGTGTAGCAAAAGAGCTCCCATTTTTTTCTGGCGACAACTGTCATGGGGCTTGAGTATCGTCATAAGGGCAAATTTCATTGCACAAGAACCCTTGTGCCAAATTCAGCGAGAGGGGCGGTGGGAGGGGGGGGGGCTGGGGAGCTGAAGATTACTCCCTGTGATGCAACAAATTGTCTAATCCCTCAAGCAGTTTTCAAAACCAAGAATAAAAAGTGGAAATAAATACCATGGCTTTTATGATACATACCAACTTGCAAATTTGAAATTATTCAATGCGTTGAAATTTAACTAAATTGAATTCAAGTGGCCTGTTGTTGACTTCAGCCAAGCGTATGATAGCGTTGAATAGAGTGTAAAAGAGTGATTCAGAAACAGTTCAAAGCATTTTATTTACAACTGAAAAGGGGGTGTGTACTTAATGGTTGTAGGATTCAGTTTACTCAGATGTTATTATTGGGCGTAAAATAAATCTCAAGAAGGTGGTGAAAATACGACACTTGAAATGTTCCTCTAATCAAATTATACAAATTTAACTGCATTTAGAGTAAAATATTTATGCATACTTTGACTATTCAGGTATATGTAAAAGGCAAAAAATGACAACTTCTTGTGGGCTTTTCAAACATACCGATCATAAAGACAGCCTCCCTGGCCTACCACAGCACACCCCCACCCCCCTCCCCCCACCACGAACGCCCCCTCCCCTTTCTCATCTCTCCTTAAAGGATTCTTGATTTGGATAATCTGTGAAATCGGCCATGACATTCATCACATGACAAAATGCCGCCCCCTTTTGTATAGAAAATATTTAAATATGTTCTTAAATGTCCCAGTTAAAATAACATGTCTAGTTCTTATTTTCACAATACAACATGTTTATAAGTGACGCTCAAGAAAAACAAAACCAATCTGAAAAGAATCACACGGCACACAAAATAATAACAGTAATAAAAAAAAAGGCTGTCATATTTTGTTTTCTAAAATCGTTCATATCCAGTGAATGCCGAATTAATTTATATAAAAATAACAGTGTATTAAAAGCGTCTTTGTGGAGTTTTACTACTAAAATTTTAGTGAGGCTCGAGTTTCTAAATGTCTAATTCTCCGATAGGTATAACAGATATAACAGTATAACAGATAAGTATAACAGGATGTTGAAATATCGAGTCATAACTCATTCTTATTATACTCTTTTTTTTTTTTAATTCAAAACTTCAACAGAGCGGCACAATTAATATTGTAATGATACTCAAAGAAGTTTTTATTCTGACATTTTGGACTTTAGAATCCTATAATGTCACATCTTACTATTTCTAACATAGATTATTTATGTTATTTATATTTAACCCTAAACTTTTGGCAACCCTGCTGCGTTATCGTTTCAGTTTGGTTTGTTTAACCTCGCCTTAACTTCGCGTCTTCGCTTATCTTCTTAAGAAATATATACAATTCATATGGCAAAGACGAGTATGGGAAGTCGTTCGGTTTAACCATCGTCAATTTATCTACGGAAAACTCACGGAAGTAGCGCATGCTAGACGATCTTTGACGGGGAAGGGGGTTGGGGATGTGGAAGATGGAGGGGGTGGGGGATTTGTCAACGAACACCTGGGGAACATTTAATAAACTTTGCATTCAACTTTCAGTTGATAAATACTGGTCACTCTCGTGCGAAGAGCAAAACAATCATACTTATATCTCTTATTACGAACATTTAGATGCGTTATTTGAATATCAAATAACTAGACATATGGCTAAAAATTGACCCAATAAGCCCCCTTATTCGCTTCATATATATTTATTAAAACCAGTGGGTCATTTTATTATTAAATTTACCACGCATCAAAGAAACTTGAGAGTAGAGATTGACCATATATGTATATGTTTGTTTAATAAATTTGGTATAATTTTGCTTAAAGCTGGTCCAAGCTTAATCCTCACTTCTTTCAAACACCTTTCATCTGTAGGTGTGAATTTAATAACGTTTCTTTTTTCCCATAGATATTACAGCACTTGTTTTCACAAGTGTTAACCTTTTGGCTGCTAAACAATGTCCAAGATACTATAAATGGCCCCAATAAACTTGACCGAAATCACTGCAGAAATTTAATTTCATATTTATATTTCTGAAAAAGAAAAGTTTTCGGAAAAAAAATATAATTTCTGTATATTCCCTTCCGAATCAAATTCCATAACCAGAATCAGGACCTTTGGGGTGACCTTTGTGATGACCTTTGGGATGACCTTTGCAATGACCTTTGCGATGACCTTTACACAGGATTTGCCAATCACACGCTTGCGTTACATTTATTTGCCTCGAGAGTTTCCATCACCTTAGGGATTACCATACACAGGAGAACGACTGGACAACCCCGGAAATCGGACCGCCGTACAATCTGGACCACAAACATTGTCGCTTCACATAAAGTCTTTCAGTATGACAAAAACGTCCAGAAATCAGGCGACCCCGGGAAACTGGACCGCTTTAGTTCAGTCCCGCTGGTGATCCTATTTCCGGTCCTATTTCTGGTCGTATTTCCGGTCCAATTAACGGTCCTATCACCGGGATTCCACCATAGTTTGATAGCGATCCTTGGACATGTGGTTCTATGCAAATCTCATTAAACTATTTTGGTCTGCAGGTTTCAATGCAGAAATTAAAGTAATCATTGAATGCGACTAAACTCACAGACATTTCGCCATTCGACCTCTTACAGACAAGGAAGTCATTGGTTTACCAGTGACTGGTTTGTGGGGTGAGCGGTCAATTTTGGAACCGCTAGCGACTCGTCAAAACAGCGGGTAAAAAAATAAATTCTCTGGAAAGAAACTGAACGGACACAAATACACAGACGCTCACCTGTTTCCGGGTCACTCCGCTCCGCTCGTCCTAACAGACTGCTGTCACTTTGAAGTGACATCTACAAAAAGAGAAAGAGATTATATGAATCAGTGTTAATTCGACGTGTTTTATTGAAAACGTTTAATCTGGCTTGTACACATGTGGCCTTTTCCTGCCTTTCGATGTGGTCTTTTTCTTCATTGGTTTATATTAAAAAAAAAAACATGTTGGGAGAAGTCAAAGCGAAGACAACAAGGGGCGACAGATTGCTATGAATGGGATTGGTTAACGGCATGTACTATGGAGCCCGCGAAAAGCAAACTCCGTGCTACACAAAACCAAACAAAAAAAAAAATAACTAAACACACTTAAAAATGTGAAGCAATTTAACACAAGAATAATTTGGTGCTGTCTATTAAACGCTACAATGACCAACAAGAAAAGAAAAATGACATCAATTACAGCCCATATCGGCGGAAGGAACACGGTGTTTACATTATATATTTTTTTGGCATTAAAATGTACTTTTTTGATGACCATCTGCCCATCGTGTGAAAACGGTAAAAGTCTTATAATTATTTTCACGAAATCAAAATATTTAATCAAATAAAATAAAATGATACATTTTGTGTACGTAAACGAATACTTGATACTAAATTGCCAACTGTTTAATAATTTTTTTTTGTTGAAAGCCAATCTAAAAATTGATATTTTTGAATCTGGATGAAAAAAAATTGTGAAGGTCAAAATTATTTCAAGAAAATAAAAATCTCTGTTTCCGACAGCTATTTAGAGAATCCTTGAATAAATCAAGTCTTGTTTAAAAATTCGAAAAAAAAAAGAGAGAGAGAGAGAGAGAGAGAGACAGACAGAGAGAAAGTTGCGATGTAATTTTGATTTCATCTATAATTTAATCGTTGCACACATAAAGTGCTGTAATATGTTTGTGTCACATGAGCTATAGTGGCTGTCACGCCATCCCAAACACATCTGCAATCTCCTCCTCCGCCCCCTCCCCACCCCACCACCACTTCAAAAACGAAAGAAACCTGACCATATATCAGTAAGAAGAATAAAAATAGTATTAATTTTTTACTTTTTTCCGAATGTGTGAACTACACAGTAATCAAAGCATTTGTGAACAAATTTAACTTGTGTCATGCAATGGGTAGAACAAACAAGTTCAAGGTCATATTATTGATACAAAACAAAATAATTAATAATTACAAAAGTCATGTGATATTTTCATAAAACCTAATACCAACCAGAAGACATATTGCTTACAAGAATTCCGAGGTCCAAGCTCCAGGGGTGCAACACAAGGAACAAAACCCTTCCTCGTGATTAGCAAAAGGGCATGTGAGTTTAAAGCAGTTTAATCTTTGATTTTGATAGCCCACATCATGTATGTTTTAGATACTATCAGCGTATTTGATAGTGTATTTAGTTACCTGTGGGTTCTAGCTATTCTACAGTACACGCTCTTCAGTATTCATGGTACCTTAATCAGGTAGAAAAAGTAATTTTATGCCATTATTTTATGGCAAATGTTTCAGTTTTCTCGGCGTTTTACAAAACAAAAAAATATAATAATTTGAAATGAGAGAAGGCTGCTCATTTAATTGCCAAGGTTGCATTGTAGCTTTGTTCGTTTCGTGGGGTTCATGTCTGTATGCGTACGCCAGAAACCCGAGATAAGACCACCCCGAAAATAAGACGCTTGTCACCCGTCCTGCCCCACTCACTCTCTTTATGGAGATCCCTGGAATGAAGAAATGGAGACCATTCCGATATGACGACCACCCGGAATGAAGGTCACTCCGGAATGAAGAAATGAAGACCATCTCGGAATGACGACCAATCGGAGTGAAGACCATTGCGGTATGAAGACCACTCCGGAATGAAGACCACTCCGGAATGAAGACCACTCTGATATGAAGACCACTCCGGAATGAAGGTCACCCGGGATTGAAGACCACGGGTTTGATGGCCATTCTAACATACCTTTACTCAATGGAAAGTTTTTTTCAACTTTGAAACATATATAAGTTTGTCCTGCATAACAGGAATACAGCTTGGTTTGAATAGCAAGCATTTTTATTCACAGCTACGGAAACAAACAGAAATATACGAAAATATACTGAGAATGGCAAAAGTATTTTATATTTCTTCTACACGTTTGTCTTCAAACGTCGCTTTCTCTATGCATGTGTTTTTATATTTTGTTCTTCGAAGCATGCAAGGGAATATTTATTTACAATTGTTTCGTGTTAATTTCGATAAATTTTCCAATTCGTTTGCATTTTTAGGAACCATGTAATTAATAATTGATAAATGAGTAATTAATTTACAATTGTTAATTGATTAATACGATCTCAATCATACACAATGTTGAATATTTAAATATGAAATAATCGGGGGAGCATTAATTTACTGGTACTACCTTTTATTTAAAAGACCGTTGCATCAGTTTCTTTACAGACGTATGTTACAGGGAATTTGTGTAATCAGAGATTTCATAAAATCCCCACTCAATTTGTGTAACGGCTAAAAAAAAATAAAAATTGTATTCAATAATTTAACTGCTTTTAGTAAAAATGTAAAACATAGTAAAAGAACCCGATATTTTTAGGGTTTTTTTCTCCAAGGATTCACAACAAAACTATTAAATACCGATGTAAAATCGAAATGAGATTCTGAACGTATGTTGGTAATCGGGCTCCGGTGTAATGAAACGTTTTGACCCCCAAACAAATCGACCCCCCGGTCGATTTCTTTTAAAACAAACAGACCCCCCGGTCGATTTGTTTTAGGAAAGCCCGCCATAACAAACAGACCTCCCCTATAATAAAATGACCCCCTCCAAATAATCATGTTTAAATATAAAATGGAGGTAAAAAATGTGCATATGGTTTTTAAATACTATTTTAAGCATTTTCTACCTCTTGATGTAGAAAATTATTATTTTGAGCCTTTGAAATGCCATTATTGAGCTTGGACAGATTTTTTGGTGACTGTATGTTCGTGGTGCTGGAAGTGTTTTCATGTTTAAAAATGTGGATTTTAGTTGCTAAATAAATTGTTATTCATGGATATGGTTTTTATTTCAATTAAAGAAACTAATAAGGTGGCCATATGTGGAAAGAAATAAAGAAATCAACAAAACATAAGAGGGTTAAAACATTGCAGTGGGGGTCTGCTTGTTTTAAAACAAATCGACCAGGGGGTCTGTTTGTTTTAAAACAAATCGACCGGGGGGTCGATTTATTTTGGGGGTCAAAACGTTTCCTTACACCGGTTTAAGTTTCTGGCTGCCGATACGTAAATCCACCCCTTATTGTGTGCTAAGAACTTTCCCTTAAGGCTGCCAGAAATCACAAAAAATTACTTTTTACAGGAATGTACAGAGTTTTTTTTTTAATGAAATCACTAATCATACACTGATTTCCCTCCAACATAAAACACGTGAAAACGGGGTTAAAAAGTGAATCCTGTTATGAACATCAAAACAGGACATAAGTTGTTATATTATAACACAAATGCCACTCGTTGGTTTGCCTTGCAGTTTCTACAGTAACCGATATGTTTACAAAGGCGTCTATGTTTTTTCTGAGCACCCTTGTAAAAACAGTGGTATTACAGTTGCTTATAAAATATCAATATCTATCCAATTTTCTATCTAAAGATATTATTATTATTATTATTATTATTATTATTATTATTATTATTATTATTATTATTATTATTATTATTATTATTATTATTATTATTATTATTATTATTATATTATTATTATTATTATTTTAAATTCTTTGTTGGTTTATGAGAACTTTTAAAATATGTGTATCGTTTGATGAGCTTAAATATTACTAATAAAAAAAACCAAAATTAGAAGGAAACCAAGGAGGAATCAGTAAGATAA
This sequence comes from Protula sp. h YS-2021, assembly GCA_949752745.1. Classification (NCBI taxonomy): domain Eukaryota; kingdom Metazoa; phylum Annelida; class Polychaeta; order Sabellida; family Serpulidae; genus Protula; species Protula sp. h YS-2021. The sequence goes on along the minus strand of OX457033.1, from coordinate 27,441,403 downwards.
ATATTTTGCTCCTTGAATTAAAAATGAAATGTTCAGACAGATAAAGATGCTTTGCAAACGTGGATATTTTGTATCCTATATCATTTGTATTAAGTTCTTTTTTATTTTTTATTTTTTATTTTTGCTTACTCAAAAACTTGTTTTGTTAGCAAACTGATCAATGTTTACAGTCTTGTAACGAAAACTACAGAAATTCAACGAAGCTGATACTTCAGCCGGGAATTATTCACGAAATTGTGTAATAACAAAAAGTTTTCTAACTGTGCAGATTTTTTTATGAACGATACAGTTAAAGACGAGTATAAATTTATTTATTTTCTTGCAAAAATCTGCACGTGTTGGGGTCTAGCTGTTTAATTGTTGACATAGTGTAAACACAATTGAACAGGTTACATTATTAAGTGTAACTTGATTCAAAACCACGTGCATAATTGTAACTACGTTTCATTCTTTACAATTAAAAAAGAATGACACATTATCCTGCCCTTTGTATCGACGTTTTCATTGGTTGAAATCAGTTGATTTTTTGCGTGATGCTTTTATGGACAGACACATATGGAATACTAATTCAATGACAATGAGGTCTGAATATGAGGTAAGAATGGCCCAATAATTCAGCAGAAACACGATCAGTTTGTATGACCAAGGTCAAGGTCAGTGTTCCGCTATATTCACATCTAGTCCCCCACTCCGACTCCTTCCTCCACCCCTAAAACAACGTGCAGTCCCCCACCCCGACTCCCTCCTCCACCCCTAAAACAACGTGCAGTCCCCCACCCCGACACGCTCCTCCAAACCTAAAATAACGTGCAGTCCCCCACCCCGACTCCCCCTCCACCCCTAAAACAACGTGCAGTCCCCCACCCTTCAAACAACGTGCAGTCCCCCACCCCGACACCCTCCTCCACCCCTGAAGCAACGTGCAGCGCCCCACCCCGACTCCCTCCTCCACCCCTAAAGCAACGTGCAGTGCCCCACCCAGACTCCCTCCTCCACCCCCAAAGCAACGTGCAGTCCCCCATCCCGACTCCCTCCTCATCCCCTAAAACAATGTGCAGTCCCCCAGTCCAACTCCCTCCTCCATCCCTAAAACAACGTGCAGTCCCCCATCCCGACTTCCCCCTGTACCCCTAAAGCAACGTGCAGTGCCCCACCCCTACTCCCTCCTCCACCCCCAAAGCAACGTGCAGTCCCCCACCCCGACTCCCTCCTCCACCCCTAAAACAGTGTGCAGTCCCCCACCCCACTTCCCCCTGTACCCCTAAAACAACGTGAAGTCCCCCACCCCGACTCCCTCCTCTACCCCTCAAACAACGTGCAGTCCCCCAGCCTGACTCCCTCCTCCACCCCTAAAACAACGTGCAGTTCACCAAACCTACTCCCTCCTCCACCTCTGAACCAGCGAGGGGAATTTCTTCTTAGCTTGCTCAATAACCGGTAACCATTTCACCGTCCCCTACCCCCCCCCCCTCCCACATGGGTATTTTCCCCGGGGATAGCGGGCACTTAGTGTCTTATGTGTTACCGTGCGTGTCGCAAAAAAAAAAAAAAAACGCGGAGACAGAGGGAAGTAATTCTGAGGCGACACGCGGCTCACTATTCCGCGTTTTCCCACCATGAGGGCTTTCCTTCAGAACTGTACTCCGCGTCTGCAGGTCGTTACAAAAAAGTCACGCATTTTATCAACCTTATCTTATCTTATCTTACACCCCCCCCCCCACATCCCTGTTATACTACTCGGTTTTGTATCAATATTAATTTTAATCTACTCTTAAGAACTATATAGAGTAAGCACTGCTTTTGAAGGAGGGATCCAAAACACACATATCTAATACATTAGCCATCAAACGTGTTAAATATTTAATTTATGGTTATAAATATATAAATTAATTTAAGTAAATCAATCAACTTTACAGTATAATTGTAGCACAGTTGTGCATTTTTAACCATATTATAGCAGAGACTCGCGATCCAGCATTTTTTTCTGGCAACGAAACTATAGAAAAATAAAGGACTTGGAATATTCTGTTCTAATCTTTGAGTCGTATCGTAGTGTTATTCTTAAGCAAGCGGAACGGCAGAAAAGAGGCCGCCAGGGGTACTTCAGAAACAACTGCGCTGAATCCCCAGTTTTGCCCCTGCTTTCAGCCAAAAGAAAAACGCTGATCTTTGTTCGGATTTAATAAAACGCCAGTAACGGGACATTGAGCATCAATACCATATTTCCCTAAATGATAAATAATATTTCCTAAAAGTCTAATGCCTGCTTATGGGCAATGCCACGCGTTGCATTCAAAACGACATGTGCTTCCGCGATACTTTGTTATGCAGGGGCATTTAGACACCGCAGTTTGGCAGTTTTTTTATTGTTATATTGTGTGCCATTTAGCGGGTTTTATTGTCCCTAACGCTTCGTACATCCCCGAAATGAAACGTCGGCCTCCGGTTGACAGGGTGAATTTTCCTGTGTTTTTTTCTCGGAGGAGTTGGGGGAAGGTCGTTTCAAGACGGACGTTTTATTCTTTTACTGAATCAGTCTGTTTAATTGTTGTTATTCTACTCCTCATTTTTCGAGTAAACCGGGGGAAGGGGAGGGGTGCGGGGGAGGGAGGAAGGGAGGAAGGGAGGGGTAGGGGCGATGTAAGTGTGGTTTGGGACAGAGGATTACGGTTATGACTGTTACCTATCACACTTGCAGATAGCGGGGAATGTAGTTGTGATTTATATCCATGCCAAAAATTTTGGGGCAGAGAGGGGGATGGGGCATTAATTCATTAGCCATACTTGGTGCAAGCACAGAGAAGACTTTTTAATTTACTGATTTCTTTTTTGTCCTCCGCGAATTCTAGTACTCCTGTTTTTATTTATTTCATTTTATTATTTATTTATTTATTTATTTATTTAGCTTCCTGAATTCTCAACTCTTCCACAATAATCTGCTCCCTGGCGTCCCTGGCATTGATAACCATGAGCAGCAATCACACAATTTCACTATAAAGAAACGCAATATTTAACAGAAAAAAACCGTTTCAGGTGGGTACATGCCAGGGATAACCGCACCACGCAGGGGCTCAGTTTTAATTTACACAACTTTTTATTGTCAATTAGATAACGTTAGATTGTCAGAGACGACGATCAACCCGATCTTTGGTGTGTGGACGGCATTGATCGAACAAGTTGATTAATTTCTGCCTCCCAAAACGGAGCACGTGACCAGCTGAACATTTTATGTCTTTATTGCTGTGCTTTTGACACATGACTGGTGCAAATGCGAGTGTGAAGGTTTTCTCACCATTTCTCTTGTTCATAATTTCGTGGAATATTGAGCTTGACTGATAGAAAATCGGTGTCATATTTTAACTGAAATAAAAGGGAAAATACGAGAGGACTTGATCACATTGAGCATTCCCTACTCCCCTCCCCTTCTTCCCCCTCCCCTACTCCCCCTCCGCTACTCCCCTCCCCCTCCCCCTCCCCTGCTCCCCTCCCCTTCCCCCTACTCCCTTCCCCTACTCCGATGCGTTGATTGGTGGGTGTGTATGTGTGTAATATGGTTTTAAACATATCTGCGGATATTTCCTTGGCGGATAGAGGACCCCCTCTCCTCCCCCTCTACCTCCTTTGGGTATTTTTCAAAAACATGGAAAGCCTCTTTTTTTTGAGAAGAAGTATGTTTCAAGAAAATGGAAACCAATCAAAGACTATCTTGTAAGTGCACTTAAGTATAATACTGGTCACTAACCAGCACCTGCCGCAATGTATCCCGCAAAGGGTGGGCCGCGTCGTTAAATAAACCTTTTTTTTTTTTTCGTTGAACAAACTTTATAACTAACTACCTAACTAACACAAAGTATTTCAAACAACAAGCATAAAACAATAAAACATAAGAAATCATTTCCGATTGTTACGTTGCTCTTTATTGAAAATTCGCAGTTTGCCACCGGAAGTTTGGCCTTGGTTTCATTCGATATTTCACGCGTGACGCTTTGACTCAAATTCAGTGAAGGCGGAAAGGGGTTTCAAGTGTCATTCTGGCTCCTTCTGTTCATAACCAACTAACGCCGACACTTTTGTCATGAAAGTTATTTTTAGAAAAATCAAACTTCTGTTAAATAACAGGTGTCTTATTGGATTTTTTTTTTTTTTTTTGCTTTTCTAATTTCGCTGAGGGAAGGTGAATGTTTAATATCCTTCAACAGCAGACGTAGTTTCGATACAAACAACATATAAATGAACTTTTATTACATTTTCTGTTGTTTCTTTCCTTTTTTGTTTTTCTGTAGTCGAAGTGACTCTCAATAATAAGCGGATATTACTGTCAAATATTATATTACCTTCGAAAGCTTTCTCAAATTACAAGCCAATTTTAAAATAGATTTAGCACTAACAGTGGGAAAAATTAACGGAAAGCGGTTCTTAGTGTTATTGTCAAGAAATATATTTCCTGGCGCTGATGTTTCGAAATAACAATATCACCCGTGTAAATGATTCGCTTACTTAAGGAGTGAAACTGAAAGGTACTCACACAGTAATGTATCTGTTCGTAGCGTATCCTTCTCCTTGTCAAGATGTATCCAAAAAAAACTACTAAAATGAAAACGTTCTTTTGTTTTCACTTATAACAAGACTTCTTAATAATAATAATAATTTAAATAATAATAATAATATTAATAATAATGAAAATAATAATAATAACTGCGATGGTAGAATTAACTTTATTCAGTTGAACACATAGCGGCCAAACACTGAAATGGTAAAAACATACGGCAAACATATCACTAATATTTCACAATTTGAGTTATCCAGAAGTGCGGCTGCCATCGCATCCCTGCTGCAAGCGTGTTGCGTTGAACTTAATCATTTTCTAACATTTAGTTGTCCTTGGCATTCATTATAAGTGTTGTCTTTCCAACTCATTCAAATATAGCACACATAAATTAGGTATATATCCAATGTGTGTGATTTTACAAGAAATTTATATTTTAACTATATCGACTTTAATATCCCGAAACGACGCAGAACTGCTGATTTTTTTTATTAGATTGGGTGAGTAATATTTTATCCGAAGGTCATCAGCAGTGACTGGTATATTGTGACAAAAAGGTCAGCTTGGTTATGAGTAGCGATATTTGATGATAACTGTGAGTAGCGAATCGTAAGGTACGAGGTAGCTGATCGCTAGTCGTGAGAGGAGAGACGCGAAAAAAGATCTTAGCCCATGAGTAGCGAATCAAAGATCAGGGGTAGGGAATCTCAGGTGTAAATAGTGAATCTCGGTCATGAGTAGCGTATCACAGATAACGCATAGCAAATCACAGTCATGATCGAGTAGCGAATCACAGGTCGTGAATAGCGAATCTCAGTCATGAAAAGCAAATCAAAGATCATGAGCAACGTATCACAGGTCATGAGTAGCGAATCACAGGCCATGCGTAGCGAATCACAGGTCGTGAGTAGCGAATCTAAGGTCATGAGTAGCAGATCTCAGGTCATGAGTAGCGAATCTCAGGCCATGAGTAGCGAATCTCAGGCCATGAGTAGCGTATCACAGGCCATGAGTAGCGAATCTCAGGCCATAAGTAGCGAATCTCAGGCCATGAGTAGCGTATCACAGGCCATGAGTAGCGAATCTCAGGCCATAAGTAGCGAATCTCAGGTCATGAGTAGCGTATCACAGGTTATGATCTCAAACGGTGAAGCGATAGGTTTTGTTATAAAAATATATTTCCTTTGTTAATTTGAAATCCATTTAATCCATTATATTTGACCACGCTGAGAGTATTTCATCTTATATGCAATTAAATTTTTTATCAAGAGAATTTATAAGTTTGTTTTTACCGCTAACATTAGTTGATGTTTAAACTTAAAATATTTTTGAAATTACTAAAACTAATTTCCTTGCTTTCTGACAACTTGCAGTGTATAAACTGGTCTTGTGTCGTGTTTACTCCAACGACTGTGCAGTCAAAATGAAAATAAGGATTCAAACCTGAACATTTATTGGAATTTATATTAAATATTATATCTTTGCATAACAATAAATTGACTTAAAGGGCGAAAAAAAGGGCAAAAGTGTATTAGAATTCAACACATAAGAATTTAATTAAAGCTTAATTTAAGCTGTTAAAACGAAGGCTCACTTCGGTTTATTTGATTTAAGATTTCATAAAGCAGGAATTTGAGTCGCTTCGCACCGTCTGTACATCAAGATATTGGGTAGATATTAATAAAATGTCTCATAAAATTTCTCCCAGATTAGAGATAGAACTATATCAATTACTTCTGCAAAGTAAAGGTGAAATGTGTATCAGTTGGTAATCGCAAAAAAACATAATATATTAAATTACTTTTTTGGCGGCAGTCTATTCGTGAAAAGAACCGTTTAATCCACTTGAAATACAAATAAGTCTATTGTTAAAAGTCACTGCGGAGAGCTATACAGAAGCTTATTGTGTCTGCCCAACTTTTTTTTCGTATGCATATACATGTTATAATCTGGTTTTTAAAAAGTGAATCAAACCCCTAAGAGAAATAAAGCATTGGACACCACCATTCCCCCGCATTCCCCGATTCCCTCGAAAACCCGAATCCCCTCATGAACCCTTTTTACTGATCGAAGGACGAGGGTGGGGGTGAGGGGGGTGGGGTTGTGCACGGTTGTGTCTGGCTCTGACAGTCAAGCACAGCACTATTTTGTTTGTTTGTTTGTTTGTTTTTAGCTTATTTTAACAGGAGTTGATTCACTGTTTTGACACTGTTTGGAGAAATAGATCGGTGAAGTGAGTCAACAGCTCAAAGTGCTTCCATATTGTTTTGGGACTGTCACTTTTTAATGATCTTTGACTGATCTTAACGTGCCCTATGTCAACCGATATTATATGCAGGACTCGGATACCTCATCAGAGACTAAAATATCCCCTATATCTTCACTGTAAAGCACTCCCACCCCACCCCGATATGCGACAGACAGACAACTCCCCCACCCTTTCCTATAAATAGTTTCTATGTGGCTTTTCCCCCTACCTACCCTCCCGGGGAGAAACTGTACAGGGGGGGGGGGCAAGATATACTGTTACACCAGTTGGAAATCTACCCATTTTACATTTTAAGATTACATTGGAAGGAATATTGATGACTTACAGCAATTATTCCGCACGGATAGTCGCTTGTGGATAGCAGACTTGTCAAAAATATATTTACAATTGGTGATCTATAAGGACTTTTAATCATGCCATAGGGACTATGTAATTTCATGTGTATTTTTTCGTTTTTAATGTAAGCAATTTCTTTGATTACATGTGTTCATTAATACTCAGAGGCATCGTGAACAGTGACATTTTCTTGAGCAAAATAAACAATCAAAGAACACAGTTACCAAATATGACTTTTGATATGATGAAACGTCTTTTTTGTGCACTTCTTGAATGAACACTAATTTACTGTGTCGTCACCAGTCACATGATTTAAGGATATTATTGGGTTTTTTTTTGGTTTTTTTACCTTTTGCTATTTTATCATTGGCACAATGGAGAATATATCATCTGAATAGATATCACAAGAAAAGATATAAAACATGAGAACTTGTTTCGCTATAGACGAAAAAAAGTCGTCACTACCACCCTGTTTCTACAGAGGGTTCCGTTAATTCCAACTATTCGTCATAATCAAGCTACCTTACTGTATTCGCTTAGTTGCGGGAATCAAAAGGGGAGATATATTCCTTGGTTACCACCCGGAGACGACTTTGAGACCTCAGCTCCGGATAACCAGACTAGTTCTCCAAAGAACTGAGCTGACTTCCGGGTATACTACCTTTTTTCAGAAACTTGGCAACAGCAAATATATTAGGTGCGTCACGCAATAAGTCAGCATAGGTAATAATATACTGACGAACACAACAAAGTACACATAATATTTAATTTTTTGTGCATCTCTAGTATCACTACCTGTATAACATTGAAATTTTTAATGAAATTAACCTGTGTGCAGATCTCACAAATCTGAAGCAGTAAAAACCAAACTGTCTTTAAATTCCGAGAAAATGTAGACAACACAGCTCTTAAATTTTTCCTGAAGTACAGTCAACTGAGTAATGTGTCACTATCACCTGTGAGCTCTGCATTCGTTTCAAAGCACTTGAACTCTGCGTTATATTGAGCAAATGAGACGACTGTTTCTCCACTGTTGCTGCTCTTAGATTAGTGCTTGTAGAAGTTCTGCATGATTTCACAGATGAAGGGTTTCCTTCGAGTATTTTCCGGTCCACAAGAGGTGTTCCAGTGGATTCATATTTGGAGAATATGGTGGCCATAGCAAAAGTTGGCGTTTTGTGTTGCCAGGTACTGTTAACTGTGCCTAGCAGCATGTGGTCGCTGGAGACAGTTTACAGTATCTTTCATAAAATTTGAGCTATTGTTTTGGATGTAGAGTGCCACCTGTCCAGTAAGTACGGTATCGATTATCCGATTTGAGATCAGATTGGTATCAATGACCAATAGCTACGACTTTCACCCGAACGCTCTTACACCTAAACCATGATCGAGTCGCCGCCAAATCTATCAACATAGAAAACGCCATGTGGAACGTTGTCCGATTCTCTAACATGAGAGCTGCCTGCCGTCATGTTGGCATAAGCTGAACCGAGATTCATCGGTAAACATTACTCGCAACTTGTTGCGATGGGGCCGCTGTGATTTCGTTCCCAGTCCCACTGTAGTCGGCGTTTACGTTCTGCTTGCGCATATTCCGCGTTCGGCTAGTCGTCACGTCACAGTCACTCGTCTTGTTCTTGTTTGTGTCTGGCGTGATCACCGTCATTTATATAAGTAGATAGGTCGAATGTGTCGATATTGTGCAGCCGTAGTTACTCGTTGCCTACCACTTTGCGGTCGATCTGTCCTGCTTCCTGTTTGCTGGTGTCGCTGTTGTAAACGGTGTTTTGTATCGCAGGTACACCCAAATCCATTAGCAATCTTGTTAATGAACTTCCCGCTTCCAGGTTGTCAATAATCTGCTGTCGATCATTTTCTGCAAGTCGTGGGATGCTACTTTATTTCATACAAAAAAATGCCAACGAGACGTCTTTCCGATTTTTCCAGAACTTTGAGTTTATTTTGAAAAAATAGACACAGCAATGCTCGAACAATACCTAACATGACCAGTTTTATCACAGTACACAAGCGACATATACCAAATGTTCGAAATTTTAGAATCCTAGAAATCGATAACATTTACTGTTTATTTTCTTTTGTTCATCAGTATATACAGCGGAACCTCTGAAATTGGACCACCCTGGGGATCTGAAAAAAATGTACCCTTTTTCAGAGGTGGTCCCATTTGGGAGGTTTGGTCATTCTGGGGTAAAATGTTGTGGGTTGATCATAGATTCAACTTTCATGTCCAAACACAACGAAAGTAATATTCGTTTACAATAATATCTATTGCTGATCTCAACTGATTAACAATCTATGTTATAGACACACACATTTTGCGTACTTTTGCGACTATATTCAGCAAACGAGTCCATAGTATATAGTTTCAAAACTTATCCATGCTATAGTGTCTGAACTCCGGAAAAGTTTTAAACACCATGTTTCAAAGCATTAGCAGGGCGGTAACAGTGGCTTAAGGATTATAGTATATTGTCAGGTGCTATTGTTTAGACAATAGATAACAAAATAAAGCCAGTTTCTGGTTACACACTTGTTACCATAATCCCCAGCAACAATATCCAAGATGGCAACATACTAAGTGTTGTGAATAATGTGCCGCACAGACATAGTGATTTCCCCTGTGCCCCACAGTGGTCCGATCTCAGGCATTTTCAGTGCTCGGGACCGAAAAAAGAGGCCCAAAGTGATCCGTCCTGAGGTGGTCCCAACTGAGAGTTTCTTTAACCATAGAAATCCAAGGAGCGCATTCGAGACCGACAAAATGTGTCCCATTCCAAAGGTGGTCCCAATAGGGAGGTGGCCCGATGTCGAGGTTTCTCTGTATTGTTCTGAGAACCTTTATCAAAACAAAATAGCATTCTGCTCACAAAATAAGAAGAGAACGTGTTAAAAAGCAAATGGAAATTTTGAATAATTTTCTATGCTGTACGCTCAAGAAAAGTCCCATGTTCGTTTGTTATAGAGGACAATCACCACGTGACTATATCCATCTAATCGTGGATCAATTGAGTGGTAACGACAGGGGATGAGCATCGAAGTTCGAATTCCACCAATTCTAGATATTTGGTCTACAAACCTTGATGTTAAAACAAATAATAATTTTAATTCGAGTTGCCGTTACCAATTTTACACATGGTGTTAGTGCAATTTTCTGAATTAATTTCTCCGCGGTGCAGGCACTATAGCACTGCTGTAAAAGTAGCATAGCACTTCTGTAAAAGTAGCATAGCACTACTGTGAAAGCAGTGTAGCACTACTGTGCTTCTGGTGCTATGCATTGAATTTGTAGTTGTACGTTGAATGCGGAGGCATGCACAGACATACGTTCAACTGGGTCCGCGATTTGCTCATTGCATTGAAAACAAAAGGGGACGCCCCGATAATGACGCAATTCAAGAAACACAAGGCTTGCCCAAAACAACTTAACAAATAAAAAAAGGTGAACTTAATAAAAAGCAAATTAAAAAATAAACGTATCAAATAAACAAATTGCCAGATTTGCACTTGGGAAGGATTAATGATCAGCTAATTTCAATACCACCTGTTTATATCTGAAGCGTTTCTAGATCTTACTTACTACTTTGGGTATCAATTAATCTCAAATGGAAATGCACCTGGAGATATTCAGAGAGAGCGTACGTGCACTCATTTCTTATAAATGTAACATTTCTTAATACAAAAAGAGGTGATCAGGCACACATTTCCTATTTGAAATGATTGTAAAGAAAAGTAAACAGATTTGTTAAACGTAAGCGATACAAAGTATAGAAAAAAGCTATGCAGTGAAAAATGCCGAGGTAATTCAGTTGAATATTACTGCTATGAATGGATCCCAGAGTATACGATTTCTTTATCAAAGTAGAAAAGGTCCTAAAAAAGAGAAAGCAAAGACGACAATCCAACTGTGTTTTGAAGCTCATCAAAACTGTTCAGCTTGTTTGTTTATTTCTCAGTTTGTTTGTTTGTTGTATAACACTAATTGCTCAGAGGGGGGCAAAATCTCTGCGATTCTCGAACAAACAAACACACACACACACACACACATATATATATATATATATATATATATGTATATATATATATATATATATATATATATATATATATATATATATATATATATATATATATATATATATATATATATATACCAAAATATTGTAAAGTTGGACTTTGTTACAATGGCAATTTTTCAAGATAATTGCAAGTTAATGAAATGTTTCGTTTCTTGTTTTCGTGAAAACCGTTTCAGGGTGCAACCTTGAACTGTGACTATATGTGTTTCTTTATTTGTGTAACATGATTTAATTGAAATCATACCATTTGTAAGATTTTCTAAAATTGTTACTGAAACAAATAAAATCGATTGTCTCAGACTGTCTTCCTGTCTGCTTAATCTAATCAATTAATTATTAACGTGACGATCTGTCAATCATGGTATTGAAGAGCCCTGGAGCATTGCTTTTCTGTCGAGAAACAATCTTCTTCGGTTTCTTTCATTCTTTGTGGATTTCCGGTAGCCGTATATGCCGGCTTCTTTCACTGGTTGTGGACTTCTGGTTGTGGTTTATACTGGTTTCTTTCTCTGGTTGTGGACTTCCGGGAGGAATTTATGACAACGATGGTTGTCGGTTTTGTTGCACAAATCGCAAACGCAATTTTGTTATGGAAATATTTTATTTTTAAAGGCACAGAAAAAAATCAGAAAAAAATTTTCAAGTAAGAAATCTAAGAGATCACAATTAATTCTATAACGTTCTGATCGCCGGCGATCCCTAAAGCTTGGCTTTCATGTCAGTGTCATTTAACATTATTTTGCACATATAAAATAAACACTAAAACATTACGTAAGTATACATTGCGAAAAGTCATACACTTAAGTGTTTAGAAGGACCGAAATACCAAAGAAATACCTCTTCCATGTCAATATGCGCTTTTTTAGACATTCTCTAGGGGGGTGGGGTGCTTTGTTTTCGCTAATTTTTCCTACCTGGATCTTCCTAAAGGAATGTCTCCTGACGGCAACATAACATGTCAAGTGGAGAGGTTGGGTCACTAAACCTAATCGAGTTAGTGTTGAGTGTCAGGTGGTAGCTATTGTACCGCTAATGCGCTTAACCTTCTTTTCAATTTTTTTCTAACAGTTTTTTTTAGTCTTGAATTTATGGTGATCTTTAGCCCGATTGCGAACCGAAGCAAATTTTTGTGGAAGCTTCAAGGGTTTATTTCGGCATTGCTGTGTTTCGAATCACTACTAAATATAGTTTTAACCTATCTTTTTGTTATATAATTTCTCCTGATATGGTGTTTGATTATACGAATATGAAGAATGCTGCATTTTAAAATTCACGCTTATTTAATAATAATGAAAAGTGAGCAAATCCTAGTTGCTTGCATCAACGTAGTATAGTAAAGGAAACAGAAGTTCATAAGCAGTGTACTGTCAAACGTCTTATCCCCAAGATTTTCCTTGTAGAAAGTGATAAATCGCGATGGTTCTACGCGCTCCAATGAACACAGTTCTAGTTCCTTCTCTTCTTACTACAAAGTAAGCTGATGATGCTTTGAAATAAAGTTAAGCTCAATGAAGTCAGGACATTACAAAATTCGGACACTTATTTTTTATGGCGGGAGAGGGGGTAGGCAAAAATATATAAATGGAGAGTAGAAAAACGGAACATGTGACGTCAGATATACAGGTTAATTCCGGAAATCACCAGTCATAGGGTGAATAAATAAAATACATATGGGAATTGTCACCCCCAAACAAAACTATCCGTAATGGAAGAACGGTGAGATAATCCCCTATCTCCAAGCCAACACACGAGCAAATGTTACGCCGATCAGAACAACCGCCGTGAATTTTGGGACTGGCTAAAAAAGGTCTTAAGCGAGGGGTGGCCTCTTCGTTGCTTCATGGTAATGTCTTAAGTGAGGGTGGCCTCTCCGCTGCTCTCTGTAATCTCTTAAGTGAGGGGTGGCCTCTTTGTTGCTCTATGTAATGTGTTAAGTGAGGGGTGGCCTCTTTGTTGCTCTCTGTAATCTCTTAAGTGAGGGGTGGCCTCTTTGTTGCTCTATGTAATGTGTTAAGTGAGGGGTGGCCTCTTTGTTGCTCTATGTAATGTGTTAAGTGAGGGGTGGCTTCTTTGTTGCTCGCTGTAATGTCTTAAGTGAGGGATGGCTTCTTTGTTGCTCTCTGTAATGTCTCAAGTGAGGGGTGGCCTCTTTGTTGCTCTCTGTAATGTCTCAAGTGAGGGGTGGCCTCTTTGTTGCTCTCTGTAATGTCTTAAGTGAGGGGTGGCCTCTTTGTTGCTCTCTGTAACGTCTTAAATGAGGGGTAGCTTCTTTGTTGCTCGCTGTAATGTCTTAAGTGAGGGATGGCTTCTTTGTTGCTCTCTGTAATGTCTCAAGTGAGGGGTGGCCTCTTTGTTGCTCTCTGTAATGTCTCAAGTGAGGGATGGCCTCTTTGTTGCTCTCTGTAATGTCTTAAGTGAGGGGTGGCCTCTTTATTGCTCTCTGTAATGTTTCAAGTGAGGGGTGGCCTCTTTGTTGCTCTCTGTAATCTCTTAAGTGAGGGGTGGCCTCTTTGTTGCTCTATGTAATGTGTTAAGTGAGGGGTGGCCTCTTTGTTGCTCTGTGTAATGTGTTAAGTGAGGGGTGGCCTCTTTGTTGCTCTCTGTAATGTCTCAAGTGAGGGGTGGCCTCTTTGTTGCTCTCTGTAATGTCTTAAGTGAGGGGTGGCCTCTTTGTTGCTCTCTGTAATGTCTCAAGTGAGGGGTGGCCTCTTTGTTGCTCTCTGTAATGTCTTAAGTGAGGGGTGGCCTCTTTGTTGCTCTCTGTAATGTCTTCAGTGAGGGGTGGTCCCTCCGTTGCTCTCTGTAATGGTTTGAGATATTTGGGACGGGATTAACGAAATGATCTTACTGCTGAGATGGTCTTCATTTCGGAGTGATATTCACTCCGGAGTGGTCTTCAGTCCGGAGTGGTCTTATTTCAGAGGTTGACTTATCCCAGGTGTTGCTCTGCTTCTGTTTGCAATTCCCAAATTTCTAATTCTAGCCCAGACTCAGCCAGCTCTTTAAAGGTGCCAACTGTTTAATGCGACTAAGTCCAAGAACAGTTCCAAAAATGGAGCCAAAAAATAGCGATAGAAATATCAAAGATATGCCGAGGCATCATGTTTCATTAAAGGCTTGTGGCGGGAGACAACACGATGAGTACATAGCTTTAAACTCCCTACTTCCGGTTGAGTGCCCCGACACAAGGGCCTCCCCTGTAGAGCTGCTCTTTAGGATCTTGTCTTGGTTCATATGTCACTGAGCTTTCTCACAGACCAGTGCTACCAGCTGTGTGTGCTTTTGTAAAATGCGTAAATCGCTCGTGGACTAATGCGGACTAATGGAGCGTAAAAACGCGTTTTCTATATGTCAACAAACTTTGCGGAGCTCCACTGTGAGTGCATGGAATGCTTATGTTTTGTGTCTCAAATTGAGGTTTACTCCCATGAACTTTACTGGCATTGGTGAGTAAAGTTTTAGGATGTTTCTTTGTATCTTGCTGGATTTAACCCCATGCAAACAGCTTTTCTTGTTTCTCTTTTCAGCAATTTTATTCACAAATAAGTTAGATTGTTCACACAGACAATATATAAAACGTACAGAGGAATGTTGGCACTTTATTTACACAGGCCTAACCGCCAAGAGAGAACAAAAATTTATTCTTTTCTTTGAGAAAAACCAACAGGTATCCACGCATTCTAATGGTCGGGATTAAGACAGAGCTTAAGGGTATTTTAGCATTACATTTTGCGCAATTTAACAACGTTTTGATTTTTTTTCTTGTCCGTAACACAAGTATCTCGCGCCGACTGGCACCAGAAGTAAACAAACAAACACGTGCTTTATGGGGCGTGCAAAGGTCTAGGTCACACGCCGTCCAGGTCACTGGCAACAAGTAAAAGGTCAACAACCGTTCCAGCACAGAGTATTATGCCCTACATCACCAATCCTTGCCAAATATATGTTAGCAAAGTAAAACGTATGTTCAGCATATATTCACCCAATTTTAACATATGATAACTGCACGGTTTACATATGTTACTATATGAACGTATGTCTACCATAAATTATTAATATGTTAAGCATATATGGTGATTTTGTCAATGAAAAAACGTAAACATTTTGCTTAATAGTAGATGCAGCGTAATAATTATTTCCGAAACCACAAATCAACTTTTTTATGAAGTGTTAACAAACCATGTGATCAAAACTGCAAGGCTTCCATATGTTGAAGCACAAGGTTAAATATTGTAGTCAGCTTTGTGGGGACCATATGTTGGCCATGTGGTGAACATATAATCCATGCTCAACCATCTTTATCATAAGCAACATTTTGTCACCATATCTAAAATATGTGGTCACCATACATGGTTACCACACATGGTCATCATACATGGTCACCATATGGTATCAGCTACAACTATATATGGAATAACGTGTGGTAACGAGATACGGCAAACACATGTTCATATTTTCAACAAATATTCAACATATATTGATATTTTGGCAAGCATATGCTAAATAAGTTTACCATGTGTTTACATATGTTTCATCATGTGGTGAGCTTTGATGTACAAAAGTTACCGGCAGCTGAAATCGAATTAAAATTTAGTTCAATAACATTTTTTAATCTTCTACAACAAATGAGCTATTGCTTTCGAAAAATAAGTAGGAAAATTTACACCAATGCCGTTTGGTAAAGTTCAAATACCACTGCCATTTGAAAACAAACGAAACTTTTTTTATGTGGCTGGAATCGATTTTATATCACATACGTTTGAAAAATGGAATGTTTAGCATTTCAAACACATAAATGTTACCCATAGCAACATTGCAGGAAAACAAATAAAAACATCATTAAAAAAACAATCACCGATACAATATCAGACACGTCAGGAAAAAAAATTACAACCAACTGAAGATGTTAAAAATCAAAGCTGTATTACGCGTTCAATTGTAGAACTTTTTTGGATGTGTATGCCACCCACACAATGTCCCAGGCCATTTCGCTCAGCTCTGTTACCACGCAACTGAAGCATATTTGCAAGAATTCTCTACATACCTTTTTTTAAATATCCGTTTCTTTATCTTTACTATATTATTATGTAAACATCTTCTGAGGAGAAGCCTCAAAGCTGTTCTTATAGTCAATAATCAAAAACGTTTAGTTTCAAATGATCGTCTGTTTTATGCAGACAAAAAATAAACTAACATGTTTCACACAATTGTAATACTTTCTATGGTTTCAAAACTCACAAATGCTTTTCTTAAATCTAAGAAGAAAATAAGAGAAAAACCGGAAATAACTGAATTTGCGTGTGAAAATATTGAAGTCTCCATTTCACAGGATATAGTGCTAATTATAGACAACATCTAATACAAAGTTAGAAACACATTCAATTGTCTTCAAAGAGAAAGTTTACAGACCTACGTTCTGCAAAAGGAGCGATATTCACCCATGTTATGTTAATTAACTGATACCCTCTAATGTATGTTTTTGGTGCGGTTTCAACATGTTTGGACATAATCTATATGATATAGAATTAGATGTGTTCTGAGAATACATTCACTTCCTCTTGAGTTTTAACTACTTATTGAACTATCAATATCTAACTACGTACGAGCCTTTATACAGAGCTAATGGCTGTTTATATACATTAACTCGTATTAAAACGTAATCTAAACTTACATAACAATTATACTTTTAAACGACATAAAGTCAGCTAGACTGAATATGAACCACATCTATTCACCAAACTGCTTTCTATGTTTTTAAGTGAACCAAACATTTGAATAAAGCTTAGATGTTTCTTCAAAAGAGAAACAACAGTAATAAAAACAGATACAGTTTCCGTTGCATGTTGTTAATATCAGCAGTCGGTAATAAATGGATAGTTTTATGTGATAGGGGTAACCAGGTCAAAAACGAATTCCTCGTGTGTCGTCTGCTTGTTAAGAAGACAATGCACAGGTATTGGATACAATAGAAGTGTTCCCACACTACGTACGACAAGTATTTAGCCGAGGGGTGCAATTTGGGGTGCGGGGGGAGGGGAGGGGAGCTAAAGGCGTTTATACGAGCTTGGCAAAAAAAGAAGAAGGCAAAAAAAAAAAAAAAAAAAAAAAAAAAAAAAAAAAAAACGAAAAAGCGAGAAACCATGGAGATGGGTGAATTTATTTCAGTATGTTTTAAAAACATAATGGAAGGTCAGCTGACTTGAATTGGCTGTCGCACTAATTCTTGTTTTATTTGTTTCTGTGACATAACGAGTGTGTGTGAAAATCACAAAAATTGAAGAATAATAATCACTTTTTTTTTGCTATCATCTCTTAATGAAGATATTGGCAATGGGGGAATATGGAAAGAGAAACGATACCGACCAACAGAAGGCAAAGCTTTGTGGCAATTCAAAGTGCTTAAAAGAGTGATAGAATAAAGGTTTTATTTGAAAACAGGACAAGCACGTTTCGAAATATATATATATAGGTCTCTGAGAACTCAGCTGGTCTGATGTTGTTGTGGGAGGAACTGGGACATAAATGGCGTCAGAACTGGGACATAAATGGCGTCAGAACTGGGACATAAATGGCGTCAGAACTGCAAACTTATTTTAATCTTTGTCTCACAGTCGTAGGAACAAGAGCAATACGAATTCCCCCGGTTAGAAACGACAGCGAAATAGCAATTCTTCAACTTCCTTCAACATATGAAAGGCTGAACAAATGATTTAGAACAAACTGCAAGAAGAGCAGTGGTGTTTTGAAGATCCCCTCTAGTCCTCCTCATTATTTATGCCGTTCAAAGTCGGACGTTTTTCTCACGTTTAAGCACACAACACCGAAAAACGTTTTTTTTTCTGTTCACGATATAACAATATAATACATTTCATCTCCCGTCAGCCTCAAAATAAGATGACTGCATGGAATAGAGTTTGTTGATGTGGTTGACCACTGGACTGCCATTTATTGCTGAGTTCGTGTTGCTATTTAAGGAAGAATTTTGTTGACTAGCTTGGTTCATAAAAACGTCTTCAAGTCCTTGTACAGGAGGTGCCGGGTTCGAATCCGTGTTGAGATCACTGCTGACGTCATGGTTTTTTGATGGTGTTTTCGCGCTAGGCTCAGAATCACTATCTACAAATGAACAGAATAAAAAACACAATAAAAGCTCACTTGTGACATTTGTATACTTTCTGCCAACCCCTCTCCGTTTTTTATATATATATTTTGTCTAACATAAGATGCTAACTGGGAAGCAACGCCATTCATGCGTCAAAGTGACGTTGTTATTGCAGAAAATAACATTTTGCGCCGTTGAGCATCAACAATACCCGACATATATTATTTGATTTTAAGGTGGCGTTGAATTAAAATACTGACACTTCGGTCCCTGCAACAATTGGTATCAATACAAGCCCGAAGTCAAGTAGGGGATATACGTGTCCACCACAGCAAGGGCATCGATCAATAAACAACTCCAACTTTGGTCCCGAGCAGTTGACAAAAAAAAAGGCAGTTGGTTGATGATTACAATCTGAGTGGTTTACCAAACACACTCGAGGGGATGGGGGGGGGGGGGGAGGGGGAGGGGGGGAGGGCATCGATACCTCCGCCTCTCAAAACACAAGGTCGCACCTTGGCTGCGACTATTTGTGTTAATTATAGACAACTTCCGGTTGCCGCATATAGCTTTGTTTTTCGGGGGGGGGGGGAGGGCGGGGATGGGAGAGGGGGTGTGGGGGGGGAGTTGGGGGGTGTGAGCTGTCACTGTGAAAATCAGGTTTGTTTTTTCGATGTGAGGTTGTACCGTAGTAATAACATAGTTTCCATTATTTCCGCTAGGTGGCTCCCAGCAATCATTACATTTCAATGTCAATATTGTGATCATATGTTTTATGGCAAATTTGAAGAGGCTTTAATACATTTATGCGTGCCCTGTGTTTCAAACACCTTTGTCTAAATATTGTGGTAAGCATAAAGTGGTGACACCAAAGTAGGCTATTGAAAAACAAATAGTAACGAAAGCAGAAGGTTAAGCAGTTTCTTCTGTCTTTCATTCGAAACAATGAAATATTCACAGTATTTCCTGTGAAACGGATGAGGTTTCTGATGAGATATTTTCTTGTTTTATTTTGATTAATTTGGTCAGATATTTACTATCGATAACACCCACCCCACCCCACCCTCTCCACCCCCCGTCTCCTACATCTGACCATGGCACAGAATCTGGATACAAGCAACTCGATTTTATATATGTTTAAATTAAAAAATTGCACACCATCTTTTTTTGTTTAAAAATTTTACCTGTATATTAACAATTTGTGACAGAGATTTAGGACCCGAATTCATGCTCCGTGCCTACTCAACGAGTGTAATTACAGAGTGTCCCTCGGTGCGCTTCTCTTGCTGATGGGCAGGGGAGGGGCGGGGGCGGGGAGTAGAGGGGGGCAGAATGCTCAGCTGTCAAATATTTGCCTCCACATTGCTCTTGTCGGCTGTGTTTTATGCCGATGATACATCGTGTATGTACCGTACTCTGTGACCTCCCCCCCCCCCCCTCTTTCCGCCCCCCCCCCCCCCTTCTTGCACACCATCACCACCGTCACCCCTCCCCAGCCTGTCCCTATCTTTCGTGTGTTTTGGTTTATTTGAAATTAAAGTCAAAATATAAACGACATCACCGTGAAACGGAAGTTATCTGATGATCTGTTATCTACAATGTGTTTTTATCGCACATAACTTGGCCAACAATGCTTACAGAAAACTCGATTCAGACAGAGCATTTTATAAACTTTCAATATTACACTTTAGGGGCGGGCGGGTCATGCTTGTCTATTTTTAAAGTAAACCCAGATACACAATACGATTTTAATATAACTTGGGGACGGGTTTGGTAATAGAAGTGTGTATTATGATAACATTAAGCTGTGAATATCAACAACGTAATTGCACTTAACTACTCCCTAACCTTTCAGGGACCTCCCCACTAATGATATTTTGAGAAAATATAGAACCAAAATATAATATCATATAATGGGAAAAAAGATCAGCCGTGTTTGACAGCCGCTCTTAAGCAGCTGTTGGCAAAAACCGAGCATTTACTCTGCAGAAGGCGTGCTCTTCAGAAACGACAAACTACGATAATATTAATTCTTCTACGAGATGAAATTTGTTTCTTTTGTGAAATTGTATAAAAGGGTCAAAATAAGTAACTCCGTTTTAGTGTACGATATTTTTTATCAATGTTTGAAAGAAACGCTGCGCATTTGTACCAACGAAGACTACAGCTTGGTGATTTTCATGAGTATTTTATTAGTAAGTTATCAGGAGATATTTTCTCACTATCAGTGGCAATAACTTTCGACAACTGGCCATAAATCGGGACAAGGAGCGAAAATAAATACCGCGCAGAAATCTCCACTTTTACCGTAACTCATATATTCTTGTGAAATATTTTTAAAAATACTGACTAAACATAAGAGAAAGGGGATTGAAAATATAATGAACAACAGCAACATGCAGTGTTAAAATAAACTCACTTCGAAATAATCAATAATTGAATCATTGAATTTTTTGACTTACCGGAATCTGAATCGTCTTTATCTTCTTTTTGACTAGATTTTTTACTTCCATTTTGAGATTCTTTGTTTTGTTGTTGTTTTCTTGCTATTTTCTTCATCTATAAATAAATTAATAAAATGCATGGAGATAAAGAAAGAAAGTGGGGAAAGTAGGGAGGGGGAGGGGGAGGGGGAGGGGGGAGGGGGAGGGGGAGGGGGAGGGGAGGGAGGAGGGGTATGATGATAGCGTTGCCGTAATCTCTAACTTAAAATATCATATCAACATTTTTTAATTTATTTTTTCAAAAAGTTGAAAAGTTTCCTGCTTTGTCCTATTATATTAATGGTTTTTGTTCGTTTATTTATTTCTCATTAGAACAGGGTTAGACCACATTTGTGACATAAAACACTTCTGCGAACTAAATTCGTTCATCATCAACCAAAACAAAGCAGGAAAATGCTTCAAAATAACACTTTAATCTTTTGAATAATTTGATAGAGATATTTCCACAACTTTCATGTTGATTTTCATTGGAGCAAATGCTGAATAGAATCAGTTGTATAAGAATTATTTACACCACGTTAGAAACACCGAATGAAATCACAACTTTTGAGATGTGCAGATTTTCGCATAATTTCGCTAAGAAGTGTACACGGCTGTCTGATTTCTCAAGTGGATTGTTCTTGATGATCATTGTGGGGGTTTTTGAATAAAATTTATCCTACAAATCCGTGAATCAGGGGCACCCCAAGTGCATATTGTGGTAACTAACAACTACACACACATACACACACACACACACACTCAGACACACGCACACCCTCACACACACACAAAATGCATGATAAAAAAAGTACGGTCAGTTCTCAAAAGGTCGCAATGATATATACTGGAATATCGCATATATCTATACCTGACTGTATTTTATATTGTATGATTTAAATGAACACATATATCTGTCCCTTTGCCGTCCATGCGGCTGCTCTTTTATATTATTGTATTTTTTTTCAAACTGAAAACATAAGATGTTACTCAAAAATAAGAAGATGCTATTCAACACATTAAAGATTGTCCAATAACTGAATGCAATAGATAGACCTAAATAATAATAAATAAATATTATCATTATTATTATTAATAGATAGACCTCATGGGATTCGAGAGAGCAGAAATGAATTTGTTCGTGAATGGAGTATTGGGTCAACTCTGTATTGCACTGAAAATAGCTGTTTTTACACACCACAATTTGCCTTAAAGGAGAACAAGTATAATGAACTTTGTTTACATTTCAAGTGTGAAATTTTCGTTAGTTTTTATAAGCAAGCAAGTCGAAGGAATCGTTATGAAGAAGCGCCTTAGTAACGTCGAATACTTAAGAGCCATGTGCTTGATTTTCACAAGGGTGGAGATGATGCGTTTATGCTAATCAGTGATGAAAATAGTGTCAAAAATTTATGAATAAAAATAATTCAAGGTGATACCCTTTTTCCAGAGTCAGAATTACCGAAATATTTTTTTTTTGTTAAAAGCATACACATTTGGAAAAGCTTAACACCAACACCCCCCCCCCCCCCCCACCTTCAATCAAGAAAAACAGTTAGTGCCCATAGATTCGAGTCCGCTTAATTTTGTCCTTACCTTATTTTATTTATTTTTTTGTTTGCTGTTTAAATATCTAAAAAAAATGACGTCACAATTCAGACCTGGTGTTTTATAGGCAAAGGCTGAAAATGTGTCATAAAATGTGACAGTGTTTGTGGAGGTGGGCTGTGGGGAGGGCTAGGGGCGGGGGGGGGGGGGGGATATCTAAGCTCTTTGGAAAGAAGTATATTTTGCAAACCCACATTCAGTACAATTAGTAATCGTGTGGATAATTCCTCTTGAAAATATTCTGGTATAGAATCACCTTGAAAATTTCACCACTTTAGAAAAATAAGCACGATGCTATCAAATATCGAAAGATAAGAGGTCTTACCAGCCAATCAACGTGTGTTAAAATATAAACAACTCTAAATTTTATGATATTCAAGTGTAAATATCATATTTCGATGCGGACGCAAAGGGGACTTTTGTACACTTAAATTAATGCTTAATTTGTCGCCAACAGGCTCTTAACGAAGCACCCTTTAAGTCTTTCAAGAGTTGAACCAACCAAAAATCACATGTAGTACACGTAAAATGACACCACCATCTTGGTTTTTAGTAGAAATAGGTGAAATAAAATATCAGACGCGATCTCTGTTATTGGAATGTTTGAAAGATGACGCAGCTGGTGTTAGAAAACCTCACGGTTTCTGGTGTGTAAGTTTTAGGTTCGGAAACTTTCTCCAGTTCGCCTATCAAATATTCAGTATCGCTGTCATGATCAAAATCCGCTGGCCGAGTTAGGCAAATAAAACAGAGGTGATTTGTTTACAAATATGTATCCCTTGAATATTGATGAAATGAAGGTTCAAATTCACAGCGTTTTATTTTATATTTTTTAAATTTCAAGACTAAAGATTTGTGAACACTTTCCTTTTTTTTTTTTTTGTTGTTGTTTTTCCTAAGTAAACAAAGTAACAAATAAACAAATAATATTGTATGAAGAAAATCTCCACCCTAAAAAAAAAACATCCGGAGAAAAAGCCATCACCCCACCTCCATTCTGCAACCTTAGAAAAAAATCCAGCGCGGTATTTTGGGATTTTTTTTCTCGGGGATTCGTTATTTTTCCATACTATCAGACCTCGGAGCCAGTCTTGTTTATGGGGTTTCAACCGGTTTCCAGACAGCAAAAACACACAAAAAAAAATAAATAAATAAAAAACAAACAGAAACAAAAACAGAAAAAACACCAAAAATTGGCTTATTCAGAAAAAATCAACACTTACCTTGGCGCGTTGGTTTTGAAACCAGACTTGTACCACTCGGACACTTAAACCCGTTTCTGCAGCGAGAGCCTCCCTCACCTGTAAAACACCAACGGCCAAAATATACTTCCAATTCAATTGATACATTCAAAAGTAATTTTTTGGAACATGTTTCGATGTGAGCTGTCCTCACGCTCCAAAGCTGGTTTATTTATTTGCTTATTTATTTATCTATTTATTAAGAGAATATTTACATCAATTCTTATAGTGAGACGTAGGGGTTGGAAAAAAAACCTGCTATTTGTCATGGCAACGTAAGAAAACACTGATTTAATAAAAACACAATAATTTATATGTCTGCTGAAGCTAACAAAAGGAAATGTATGAGACTCCGCCAAATATGAAAAAAGGGGAAAAAATGAGGGGGAAAATGACAATAGCGGTGATGCAGTTTTGATCGAGCGTGTGAGAGAAAACGGCCTACGCTTAATGGTCTATGTTTAACCTGTCTATAAGGTGCAATGACCATTTACATATTTTTAAACATGAAACTAATTGCAATTAATGTAATTCTGAAACAGGCGTCCAGAATCTTTCCAACTGGGCATTTGCAAACCGACAGTTGCCAAAAGATAAGCAACGCTCATTTTGTTCAGAGCACGCGAGAGAAAAAATCTTGAAACTGCTGCAGTCGGTAGGCGTGGAGGGGGGGGGGGGGGCTAGGGGGAGGGAGGAGGGGGAGGGGGAATGTCATTGTTTACACGGGATACTCGCTGGTTACTTGGTGACATCGCCTATCAGAGTTGTGAACAAGCCGACAGCTCCGCACTTGACAACAGCGTTTATTTATTTGATTAAACAAAGAGAAGTACAAACAAAAGAACGTCTGTTTGGTAATTCTGGGAGCTCCCAGAGGCTTGTCCAGCTATAACGAGAGAGAAGGGGCGGGGGAGTCGAGAGCAGACGGGGGAATAGAGAGCGGGTGGGAAGTGAAGAACGGACAGGGGAGTCTAAAACGGGCGGGGGAGTCTAGAGTGGGCGGGGGAGTCAAGAATGGGCAAGGGAGTCTAGAACTCGCGGGGAAGTCGAAAACGGGGGGGGGGGGGGACAGCCGTTTTTTTTATTGTTTTTATGTAACGTAGACTTTCTTTTTCACACATTACGGTGAAATGCGAGAATGAAAGAAATTTTCGTAGATCGATATTGTTGTGTATTGCTTCCTTAAATTATTTTAATTAAATATTTTTACGATTATATTTGTGTTTATGAACCAAAAACACACAAAATTCGTGGCAAAAAAAAGCTAAAATTATTTATTCGAAAAAATTTCTCAGAGAGAAATTTGAAATTTGACCTTGAATTTGACCTTGTTTATGAAAAATTCTAAAAATAAACAAGGTCAATTAGAAACAGCCATACAAAATTGAGAAGGTGTACTGGCACAAGGAACCACCCCTCCCCCTCCTCCCACTTAAGTACGCATCCGGAGCACCCCTGCAGATTCTCTCCTGATCGGAGGCACAGTAAAAGAGTCGGTGTCTGGAGTGGCCATGTTTGCTTGAGACGAATTGAAGAGGGGCTTAGAGAGAATTTGTCAATGGTCTTGGACACTGGGATTTGAGGACTTCTCAAATAATTCTCACCTCAAAAAAAAAAAAAAAAAAAAAAAAAAAAGGAAGAAAGAAAGAAAGAGAAAAAAAAAGAAAAAAAGGAATGGATATTTTGTTTCAGGTATCTACTTGACGAAGCTGTGTGTTGTTTGAGTAAAAAAAGTACTGAGTCAAAGATACATGTTTATGGTTCAATCGACGTCATCTTGTTTTGGAATAGTTTGAGTGGTCAGGAAGTGAGCTGTCTGTTACTCCAGTACGCACTCTAACAAACTCTCTCTCTCTCTCACACACAACCAGTCTATCACAAACACTCTAACAAACTCACACCCGCGCATAGATCAATGATGTCGTGTGGCCTGCTTTTCACACCCCCACTCAATCACAGGAAGCTCCGCACGCAAACATCGTCGTCCTCCTCGTGTACATCCTGCACGCCCCTTCCCCCCTCCCCCCCCCCCCCCCGCCGTGCCACCCCCTACCCACGCCACCCCCACCCACGCCACCCCTACCCACGCCACCCCCACCCAACGCCACCCTATCTGGGTGTTTCTCTGCTGGCTGCAAATCCAATTTCAACAAAACTCTATCGGCGTCATACACTGACGTCATACCTTGACGTCATAAACTGACGTAACGTCAAATAATTTCCACAATATTCCACAAATTAAGGAAGTTAAAAGCACTGACCTTTCGGCACGGTTTGGGATTAATTTCAAAAGACGACTTAAACTTGCGCCTCTGACTGGTGGTCAGGATAGTCCGGGGACGCTTGGGGCCCTTAGACGGATCGTCCTCGTTGTCATCCAGACTGCCTTCGTCACCTTTGGTAAGATGTAAACATAAAGCCTGCAGTGACTGTTTCTCTTTTAGCATCCCAGAGAAAATTCCCCCCCCCCCCCACCCCTTTAGGCAACTGCACAAAAAAACTCCTAGATTTGCTATTTACGCTATATTGATATCTACTTGTTAAAGTAATGAGTTGCTTGATGGCGTTGTTGTCCTTCAGCCAACCTCTACGGAGGGTCCCTCGAAAACAGTACTCATGCAAAAGAGGGGTTACATACAATTTGACCAACCGCAATTTGACCAACCGCAATTTGACCAACAGAAATTTGACCAACTGCAATTTGACCAACCGCTTAAAGGAAAAAAAGACAATTGACCAACTTTCAGTTTTTATACATAACCTTATAAATCTAGGAGTTCGAGGTTTCGTAAGAAAAAGCAATTTTAAACAAGTGCTCATTCGCATCAGAGAGATGTTGTGCTAATCGGCTCTCTGTCATTGAGTGTCTTAAGGTTGAGGTTCTCGTGCCCAGTTAATCTGCGTAATCCGGCGTCATACAAGGCTTTATACAAACAAACCCAGACCTGCTGGAAGCTTTAGTGTCATCTCAGGTACGTGTTTTACGTGGTTTAAGTATAAATACTTCGATTACTCAACCAGAATTTAAACCAAATTTGTCTGCTATTTCAACAAGATCAACTGAACTGCAATTTCAACAACAATTGCCGAGATGGGAATGTTGACAACCAATCGTGGTGGTCTAAAACTGTGTTTGGATGGATGAGATTACTACCACCCCGGTAGTTTTGGACAGTACTTTTACTTGCAGTGTTATAATACTGTGTGAATGTTGCTTTTGTCGGAACATTTGTGATTATTTATGTTTTACTGATAAGAGGTACGAAAAACAATAAATTATGAAGTTGGTCAAATGTCCGTTTTTTCATTAAGAGGTTGGTCAAATTGCGGTTGGTCAAATGTCGGTTGGTCAAATTTCGGTTGGTCAAATTTCGGTTGGTCAAATATCCTACACCCGCAAAAGAGAAACTACTTTTTACAATATCCACCCGCTCTGTCTTTATACACAACAGAGGTCAGTTGTTTTACAACAACGGGTTCAATGTAATTATTACTTTCAATATTCGTCACTGATGACGTCACTGATGATGTGTCATGAGTACTCACTAGGAAAGGACGGATACCAGTCGCACTCGGGGCCATACTGCGCAAAGTGTATATAATGGTAGTCCTTCTCGTAGTCCATCCTGCAGTACACCCGGCCCTCCTTGACGACGAACTGGTCGCCTTTCTGGAGCTGTCTGCCGCAGACGATACAGGAGAAACACTGCAGGTGGTAGATGCTCTCCATGGCTCGCATGATGAATTCGTTGGCAGGAATGCTCTGGTAGCATCGCGAACATTTCGCTCCATAAAACCTGTCAATAAAGTGACCGCAATCATTAGAATGTTTAGATGGGTGTCGTGAAGTCAGTGGGTCATAAAAAAACGGGTGCGATGTCACAGTTAAGGCTGGATTGTGCTTGAGACATAAACATGTCTTCAATTATACGGCCTTGTATTGACTCTGAGACAAAAGGAATGCTTTTTTACTGGATGTTACGCTAATACATCACAGCAGTACTGTTCTGGTACATACTCTCTACTCTATGTATTGTCTCATAGGTATTGTCACTCCGCCGCCATATTGTTTACAAAGTATCATCCCGAACTCAAACAAAAATATGCAGATGTCAGAGTGGCGCACTATAAGGTTTTTGTATAAGGCACAGATGTCTACAAGACTGTATATTATGCACTTGTTCGTATATTTGATATATTTGAGGAGTGTTCTCTAAGAAGCTGTTTGATAGTTTGCATTTTTCTTTCTAAACTCTCAAAAGTGTGTTATTCAGCCTCGAGCTATTTAAAATCAACAAGTGAAAACCTACAACTTTATTTCAGAATTTATTTTTCATAGAGATGTAAATCAATTGGTAAAATATTCTCCTGAGAGTACGCCACTTAAAGCAAAATAAACATTTAGCAGAAAGAAGAGTTTAACTTTAACCGTTAGTGTTATTTAAGTCATCAAAACCCCCACAGGGAATCCTCAGGGTGTCATTTTAACGTGGTATTTGTTTGACTATTGTGTAAGTCGGTAACGTGCGAGAGGGGGGTGTGTGTAATATGAATCCCTGTGTATGTTACAGCTACGTGTTAAAACAAGACCATGATGTTACCAACTGGTACGAGGCACTCAGCATGTTCTCAGTTTTTTAACAGCCCCCCCCCCCAAATAAATTTAGTCGCTCCCAAGGAGGTTGGCAGAGGCCCTGCACACACATACATCCTCCATCCTGCCCCATCACCCCCCCCCCCTCCTCTCGATAAGCAGGAGGCCTGCTGTGTGCGCTGGTAAGCTATGTCACACCTTTTTTACTACAAGAATAGAAACCTGTGGCACTCCGAGCTTTAACCCAGAAATGTTTGGTCCGAAATTCTTCTGTCTGCAAAATGTTTTCTGTGTGTGTAGTTTGCATAAACCTTTGTTAAGGGGACAGGCCCTTGTGACGTCAAATCTCCTGTGATAAGAATCAAACTGTGTTGTTTCAGACATAAATTCTGCGTTATGTTTGATCCACATGAGCGATATTAGGGTACAGAACTCTACTCTGTTGCTTAAAAGACTGCACAATAACTCTCTTCTGTGTACAAGATAATTAGATTGTAACAACTCTGATTAATACCAAGACAAAATGCCATAGTAACAAAAAAACCTGGGAGGAAATCCTACACCAAAATTGGCTCGTTACATCAAAACCCACCTTTGCAATATCGTATGTATGTTTTATGAGTTGCCTCTCGCGAAATTTAAGCTTAACCTACACCTGATATAATCTCCAAGGAGTTCTGATAGGATCTTAAAATACAACTGATTTAATCTCGAACGTTGGAGATAATATCTAAAGAAGTAATTGATATAGTATGTATGCATAAGTTAAAAGGGGGCAAAACGTACCAGAAATAAAATACATGTAGCTGTGTGTAGTTTTTGCAGTACCACAGTTATTATCTTAATGATCGCGTGTATGATCTGTAAATATGTATTAGTGAGATATAGCATAATAATGAAGATATAATTGATAATCATATGTAAAGATGAAATCAAAAACCAGCCATTGTGTGACAGTGAGTCTGATATGGATATAGATTACAATAAGGCTTTCGGCCGTAACCGTATTATGAATGTAGATAACCACCAGTGTGGAAAACGATATACAACATGAATTTGTTAACTGAGTGTTGCCTGTATTCAAACTAACGGCTGTTTGTATATATATACATACATATATATGTATATATATATATATATATATATATATATATATATATATATATATATATATATATATATATATATATATATATATATATGCATTTAAAGGATATATCAAGTTTGATATGCTGAATATATTGGGATTGAATACAGCCAAATTTCATGGATGTCTCAAAGTTAAATACACTTATTACATTGTAATATGTACTTAAAGATGTTGATACTGTAGAATGGAGTGGTAATATACAGCAATATTTGTACAAAGCCAAGACTCTGAAATGAGTTTTATAGCGTTGACAGCACCTGCTGGTTTTGTTTGACGTTGAAGCGCATGTATTCCTCAAATAACTTACTATTTTACTAAGAGCCATATTTAAATAATTCCTAGCCACTTTCTTTCAACATTTTATGTAACAATGTTGAGGACAACTAAAAAAAAACTGAGGATAAAGTAAATAACGTCTGTAAAGTAAATAATCTTTTTTGAAGCATTTTGATAGTAGAATGAGTAAAATACATAATAAATGTGTACTAAATCCCAGCCCTGTCTTTTTTCCTGTAATAGATTGACAGGTTTCTGTACTCAAATGAATATTGTGTGCAGCAAAATCTCAGGCATATTTGAGCTTTATTTTATTTTTGGAGGGAGTAGGAGTGGGGGAGGGGTGGTGGTGAAAGACCAACCAGCTGTATTGACATATAGTGGATATGACCTCAAGAATGTCTGAGTAATTCTAAACCATATCCTCATATTGAAGGTATTCACGAGCATGTTGTTTTAAACAGGTTAAATAGTTTAGTGCATTTTCAAAGAAACAGAACCTGAGCTCATTCTGTGCTGCAAAGGTTTTTATGCCAATATTTGAATAACTATGGAATATTTAGATCACCTTTAAAACACGTGAGACCGCAACCGTTTACAGAGAATGTACTCATATCTGAATTGTATTTTGAGGCATCAATCAATTAGTTTTAGGGAAACAGGGCGGAGGGGAGGGGGGCTTAGTTATAGGTGTGTAAGAGAATGGGGAGGGTTCAACGTCTGAAGTAAGCTCATCCCATACTTGAACCAGAAACACCAAAGTACCCAAAGTACATTCACCTGTTAGAATATTTGATCACTTTTTATCCAGGTTTTTTTTCTTTTGTCAAGTGTCTAAAAATACAGCACGTTATTGTGCTTGAAACATCAAATGGTATGTTTTTGTTACGTCACACTATTATTCGGCAAAGTTGAATATGTCCTATGGACGGGAACCCATGATAATACAATGTCCTTAGCACGCAATGCTTTAAAACTACAAATTATGTGCTATTACTCAAGTTCATATTAATAACAATTAGCAATAAATTAGTTTAAGTGATAAAACTTTGCATTTACTTGGTTATATGGTTGTTAACTGTTTTAGTTGTTTACTTGTAAATGAAAGAGGGAGGGTGGTAAGTACTGGGCACAGCACAGTAGAGAATGGCAGACTATCGAGCACCCTAACACAAATATTTGCACTAGTAAGCAGGTAAACACACAGACTAGCATACCCATTCTCTTGGGTGTACATTTGTACGTTTCCGTGTTCATATTATCTTTGTCATTAGACACAAAATACACTGCCTAGTTTCTACCCGTAACTTATAAATTCGCACATAGGGTCAGTGAAATCACAAGTTTAACATCCTTGCTCAGTGACGTAATGTGATATACTTCCAGCAATATCTCATCCTTATCCAGGTATCCAGAGGACTCGAATGTTCCGCAACCGACAGTCGGAAGGCTAATATTATCGTTTTATGGTCCAAAGCAGAGAGATACTGCACGTAATTTAGTACCGGGTCATGTGACCATTATGAAGTGCCGATTGGCGAATGTGCCATAAAATATTAATCGTCGCACAATAAAGCTTGAATGTATTTCCACACATACACTTTAAAAAAACCTCGAATTGATATCGATAAATAATATATAATGGTACTTTTCAAATGCTTATGTGATATAAGTAGTTTTCAACAGTACTTACTCTACCAATGCGGATCGATGAATGTTTTTTTTCTGGGGAGAAGGGGGGGGGAGTTGATGGATTCTAGTATCAATAACAATCAAACCTGTTTGTGTAGAAACAAAAGACTCCTCCAATGTTGGCAAGTTTTTTATGAGAGGTTATCTACGGACAATGGTAAGGAGCCAATGTATGTAACGGAGAGTGATTTGACTGACAGTGTGGGATGGTCCGAAGCGAATTCAAGTGAATTTCAGAATCTAGTGTATAGCACAATCTCAACTTTTAGCAGGGATTAGATATAAACCAGTCGTACAGAACGTATATACCAAGACAGGGAGAGAGGGGGGAGGGAGTGACTTGAAAACAACACACTACATATCTCCATGTGAGCTTTTACACAGCTCTCCATATAATACAGCTTCTAGAAGCCGCATTTCTATCAATAAAAAAATAACAAATTGTGAATAGTTTTTCTCAAAGTTTTGTCATGTTTTATGTCCTGCAGTACATAAGACTAGTTAGTGTTTCAGAGCTGGTACTCTCCCAACTCAGCATGACTAATTCTACATTTCTACATTTCACAATACAATTAATGTCAGTTTTTTGTTCTGTTTTTCTTGGACAATTTCGTTGTATGTCACCCTATAATAGTGACTTTTAAATAAGCTTAATTTATGTACATTTTGTCCTCTTTCACCAAAACCATCTTGAGACGTTATGAACCTTAAGATCGATTACACATTTGGAATAAAATGATTACAGATATATAGCTAAGATAGAACAGAAATCAGCGGATCTATCTGCAATGACTATACACCAGACAGCTAAACAGACAGCCCTTTCTTGTCATTAGGCAAAAGGTCATATCTATGAAAACAGACTTATCCAGCTCAGCTTGAACGCTATCTACTCTAAAGGAGCCATGTATTGTTGAAATATACAATGTAAAAATATGGAGTACGTATTCGGTTTTTTATCCTGTTTTACAGTGAAGTTGTTGCCAAATCGTGTGCCAGGCACTGTAGTATTTTTGCTTATTCACTGAAAGGATTCACCAATTGTGGTTTACTCAAAAGGTCTAGCTTAGCAAAAACAAAATAAATAAACAAAACAGTGGCGTAGATTTCCAAAGTACCCAAGCATATCTTAGTGTTATATTGTCCTGCTTTTCCTACCATAATATTCTATTGCCTGGTGGGTTTTATCGTTAAAAAATACACTGGTAATCTGCAGGAATTCATTCAAATTTATGCAAATTGTACAAGTATTCTCAGGTATTGCATCTAAATTTAGAAAGAGAAAAAAAGACAATTTCAGCGAATATTTGCTTCACATATTTTCCCAGTGTCGACTTGGTTGCCATGGAGACGTTTTAGATTTGCCGTCTGTAACATGATCTCCCTTATCCCAAATGAAATATATCATGTGACAGTATCAAAGTTTTGATTTGCAATTAGTCATTAGAATGACACATTTTAAAGCAATCAGTAGTTGAACCCAATTTTATAATATTCGTAGTACACTATTCTCCTTCTATAGCTCCTGAACACTGCTCATTATTGATTAATTTTATTTTATTACCCCGTAAAAAAAACTTTCAGCTACATGCACAAATTAAAAGATTTTTTATAATAATTACCATAATAACAATAATAATAATATAAATAATAATAGGAGTAATAATAATAATGGAAGCAAAGGAAAATGGTTATAGTTCTGATCCTGATTTAAATAACGTAGACAGAGAAGCGATGTGAAGAAGAGAGACGGTAATGCATGTGGGAGGGCTTCATGCTGAATACCACCATTTAAAGGACACCGAGCCAGACTGGTGCTTCTTGTACATGTACAGTCACAGTCCGTTTGTAAATAAATGTTTACTGTGTGAGTCTTGTGATTTCGATTGAAATAATGTTAACACGTCTTAGAGATTATAAAATACACTACAAATTCACGGCATTATCAATTGCCATGGTAACATCTAAGCTATCCAGCCTTACCATACCGAAGTAATACATCCCGTGAGTACCTAATGTCGTTACTTTATGCGCAATATATCTGTCGGTACATACTACATGAGTCACGTAAATGCAGAGCGAACTCTGATATATTTAGTAATCGAATTAAGTGTGCTGGGATTCTGCATAGTTTAAGGTGTTGAGGATAGCATTTAATTTATGGTAGTGAGGATGGTATATATATTGCTTACCAAATAAACTGAAATTAGGTGTCTTTGTCTTTTATTATCATTTAAATGTATGCTTTTAAATGTGTGAATTATATTACCTACTTACAGAAGAGATTAATGTTGTTCTTGATCAACAGAAATTGGAGATAAAACAATCAAGGGAACATTAAAAAAATTGCAGAATAAAAATCAATTACTAACACTAAATGCGAGTTATATACGTTTTACTAAATACTTCTAAATGTCAACATAACATGTACAACTTAATAACACTTAGGCGAATCAACAATTTACTTTTTTTTCTAACAGCACTAAAACATTTCCTATTCACGCACGGGAGGAGATTCGAATTATATTGGAATATTGAAATACAACAAGGCGCATTGCCATTTTCATTCCTTTCACGGGTAAGGTCGGTTGATGACCCTTTCAGTTTTATCTATGAGACCCTAGCAACCCCAGTGGAACCCTATCCATGGTACCACGAACTTTAAATAGAGGCTCAAAACACCCATTCACCTTTCCATCATATCTTATTACAAACAAATGATTTTGGCTTTTAGCTATAGTTATAACAGAAACACGTGAAGGTGTGGCTGCCACAGATTTCTTTGCGATGTGCTCCTGATTTCAATCAGTTTAATTCCTGCTAATTTCATAATTTCACCCATAAAAGACACTACAAGGACGGGAATTCAGCGGGTGCTAATTTTCAAAATTTAGGTAAGGTCATGGATATTTCGAGAGTAATTTTCTTTTTTACCCTCTCTCTCTCTTTCTCTCTCTCTCTCTCTCTCTCTCTCTCTCTCTCTCTCTCTCTCTCTCTCTCCCTCTCTCTCTCTCTCTCTCTCCCTCTCTCTCTCTCTCTCTCTCTCTCTCCCTCCCCCCTCTCTCTCTCTCTCTCTCTCTCTCTCTCTGTATATATATATATATATATATATATATATATATATATATATATATATATATATATATATATATATATATATATATATATATATATTTCTAACACTTGTAGATAAAATGCAAGCGTAATTGGGGGAAAATCCCACTGTTGAGAAATGGATTCGAACTAAAGTTCTATTGCACCTCATTAGCGGAACCTTTACTTTACTACAAAGCTACTCACTGATTATAAAATGAAGAGTACAGGGGTATTTATACATTCCAACGACTTACCGTGAATAGTCGGTTTTACAGAGCAGTTGTCCGTCCTTGACGAAGCAGGACGAGGTGAGGTTGTGTTGGCAGACGGCGCAGCGTAGGCAGTGTTCATGCCAGTAGTTGTCGACTACTCGGAGCAGATATCGGTCCTGAATCGGCTGACCGCAACCGCAGCACAGCTCTTTACCCGATTGTGAACTCGCTATTTTTGTGGCTGCAAACAGAAAGCCAACAATATATATATACTGTTTGGACACCAAAAATATTTTTATATTTTGTTTGGTATATTACATAAAAATTGATCCCGAAAACAATAAAAATCAAAACTTAATTTTACTCATTTAAGTATTTTTTATCGAATCATCAGGAATCAATGTTTAAAATAGTCTTCTTCTTCTTTCTTATGTTGTTCTAGAGAAATAAGAAATTGTTTCAGTTGTTTTTTATAAATCAAGCTAAGACAACACCAGAGACACC
This sequence comes from Protula sp. h YS-2021, assembly GCA_949752745.1. Lineage (NCBI taxonomy): Eukaryota > Metazoa > Annelida > Polychaeta > Sabellida > Serpulidae > Protula > Protula sp. h YS-2021. The sequence goes on along the minus strand of OX457033.1, from coordinate 27,406,197 downwards.
CAGAGAAATTTGTTTTTGTATCTCTTAATATTTATTCATTATTTCTTCAAATATTTTTCAATACCGAATTATTATTTCTGTTGTATTTTGTATTTTTGGGAACAAATTAAACTTGATAAACTTTTAAATAAATATTTTCTGTGAGTTTAAAAAAACGAGACTCTAGATCGTGATGTTACTATCAAATTTGCTTAAAATTTATATAAAAAAAGAATTTATTCTAAACAGATTGAATTTTATAAGAAAATATTTACAAAATATAAAAAAGCCTTATTGCCTTTCTAAGCTCACCTTCAAATTAAATTAACGTCTTAAACGGGAATTTAATGCATCATGCCAGGTTTTACAATTGTTGACATAATATTATATTAAATTTCCACTTGAAGGTACTCGACTCTTAATTTTACTCCAATTAAAAGCAAGGAATTTTTTAAAAATTAGAAAATCAGAAGAATTGTGATATCAAGTTAAACAGAGGGGTAATTATAATTTATCAACACTGTAGTATAATGGTTTAACATTTGAGATGTGAGGATAGCTTTCAAGAATTGGCGACACAGTGAAAAAATACCTTAAAAACTGTTTGAAAGTTGCCATAAGTGTTTCTGAAATCGCCCACTCTACGTTTTCTTGACACCATAACGTTTGTTGCTTTTTTTCGCCTTTTTTGCTGTGGTAGTTGTTTATTTATTTGTCTTTGCCATTTTGATATTTGAATCGTTAGTTCGTTCATAGAATGGCCCTGTCAGTGTATTTTTTTAATGCTGGTTTGTGGAGCATGACTTTTTGTGAGGTGTACATTAGAACACCCAGTCCTTATTCCATGTCATTAATTAATGCAGTATTTCGAAGGGAGCATTACCCCCACCCAGCACGCCCCCTCCCCCCCCCCCCCCCCACACACACACAAACAAAATCGCGAACGTTTTTAGCAAGCTTGAGGTCATATTTCATCAGCATTTTTTGATAGAATTTACTTATTACAGCATAAAAGCTGATGTTGCTGTTTCAATATTATTGTTGTATTGTTTCAATATTTCAATATTTCTCCCCTGGAGGAATACGTGTGTGCCAAATTGTAAATACCACCAAACTTAGTTTGTGTGTGTACACAAAACGGCGGGGGGGGGGGGGGTTACGGGTGATTCCTTTACAAAAAATCAGTGCTGTTTATGAATAAATATATTGTTTATATTGCGTTTTATGGCATAAAACTTTGAGAAAATGCTCAATAATCTGCATGAACTTCAACTCCAAACATAAATGTAGGTTTACAGGTTAAATTTAGAAATCACATGTATGTGTAGCTGATTCGTTACGTGAATGTAAACGGAACTAGAGTTACATGGTGAATGGGCAGGGGTTGTGGGGGGATGAAATGGGTGCTTTATTCTGAAGAAGTCTCGAAAAAGCAAACAAAACAACATTCCTTGTTTTAGAGGAGGTGACTTAGTTGTCGCACGTCAGGGTTCTAATTTGCTCGCCCTTTTCTTTTTCATTTCACTAGAACTCTTCTACGCCCCAGTGAAAAAGACTGTTCTGAGATGGGTGGGCGGTTAAGAGGGTTCATTCGAGATCCTTGGGGCAAGCAGCAAGTCCACAAACACCTTTTTTCTCCTATTTACAACATCTCGTTAAAACGACACTCCCCCCCCCCCCACTCCTCCCCACCCTCCAACTTAATTCTCCCCAAGTACAGTTATGAGGCATTGCATAACTTCTAGATTGGCATTTTTACATTAGTTGCGATCCCTGCATTTTTTTTTTTTTTTTTTTTTTTGGCGTGAGGGATTTCGGCAGCGCGACTTACACATTGCTATAAAAACAATACCAACTTTGAGATGATTTCACTGTTATTGTGGCGTACTTATGCATAGATTTTTGAAGGTTACTTTTTTTAAGAGAAAAAAATCCACTATTTAGCTCTCTTAACATATAGAACTTTACACATCATAAACATTGTAGCACTTTTATACTATTTGTTTCTCCCCTTTGTGCATATATCACTTTATAAAACAAGTTAATAAAGATAAAATCTACAATGTATCACTCAATTTATTTACATAAAGATACTTCTTTTTTTAATATGGAATTTTGTGCGTTTTTTTTTTTAATCGCTTCATGCTTGTTTGTTATAGTGTATTTTTGTTTGTTTTTCAGGCAGCAATTCCTTGGCAAACATAAAATATACAAGTTCCTTACAATCAAAAGACCCAATTTAAAACCTAGAAAAAAAACTGATTAGGTACACTGTTTGTATGCGGTTTAGGACAGTGAATTAAGGAAATATTTTAAAACATCACAAATAACTTTTTTTTACAATCGTTAACGCGTTGATTTGTCTTTGTTGAACGAAAAGAGCTAACGCTTGACAGACAAACAGACAGACAGACAAACAGACAGACACACAAACAGACAGACACACAGACAGAGCAAACGACAGAAGGACAGACAGACAGATTACCAATCCAAATAAAACACTTTTGTCAATCCTCAACATCGACAATGAAATGGCGTTCGCCCTTCCCTTCCTGATCAAACACGCCCGACATTAACGAGCGTAATGATTTATTCTTTGACAGCAGTTGCAATAAACACCCAAAAAAAAAAACATACACACAGACATAGAATTCTCCTGGTGCTTAGAAATAAACTGATACCATATAGAGCCAGGAGCTATTGAAATCTCGAATTGCCTCTGTGCCGAGTCGAAGATAAATAATTGCCCCCTGGCCGGTTCATTGCATTTTAGTCTCGGGTCGTTAGGAGATAAATACTTATAAGATTCTGAAGCAAAAGAGTCCACAAAAGGCAACTTCTCAGATTACGAGGTGCGATATACATGCTGAATAAAATCAGCATGGTTTTTATATTCAATACTTATTCAATTTAGTGGAAAACCCAGTTAATTAATTACCCGTCTCTTTATACTGTAAATTGGATTATATTGACATTTTGATGGCTTTAAATTGCCGTTATTTTTTACTACGATCTATTCACCAAACCGTGCATGTTCGGACTCAAGTTTAAGGGGACATATAGAAGACAAAGCTACAACACCGCCGTTCAAAAATCTTTGTATTTTCTACCCCCCACCCCCACCCCCTCCCCCTCTCCCCCCCCCCCCCATCCCACCCTAGAATCACTTTTAGAACAGCTGCAAAGATTAAGGTGAGAGTCTGGCAACGGTGGAGTAAGGGTGCTAAGGGCTTTATTTTTATTCCTGTACTTTGGGGACCGATTTGAAATAATGTTGTACGGGCTCAGGGAGTGTGTTAACAGCCAGTAACGTTGCGTATATACTAAAGGAACGGCCCCCATTCCCAAAAATTGTTTAGTTAGTTGCTCCAAAAGCAGCTCACGCCAAAATTGCCCAGTGTCACACGTCAGCAAACTGACGCGCCAAAGACCCTTGAAAATTGTTCAGAAGCAAAGCATGTATTTATACCAGTGGCTTGAAAGACCATTGTAAACACTGGAAGGCCTACATTAACAACTTACAAAGATTTCTTCAATTGCCCGTCACTGCACTACCTCCTTCTCTCGTTCTCCCTCACTCCCTCCCTCCCTCCTCTCTCTCACTCTTCCTGTCCCTCACTCCTCCTCCCTCCTCCTCCTCCTCCTCTCTCTCTCCCTCTCACTCCCCCTCTCCCTCTCCCTTCCTCCCTTTTCGTCTCTCTCTCTCTCTCTCTCTCTCTCTCTCTCTCTCTCTCTGCATTCCCTCTCTCTCTCTCTCTCTCTCTCCCTCCCTCCCTCTCTTTCCCTCCCCCTCTCTCTCTCTCGCTCTCTCTCCCCCTCTCTCTCCCCGCTCCTCCCCCTCTTCGTCCTGTCTCTCGTCACGCATCAAACCCACCCATCCCACACCACGTGACCAGTAAACTAAGCCTCATTCTGCCGCGTTGTGCGAGCTTAGATTCCCCATGCAACTGTCCGCCACATATCCAACCCCCACCCCCACCCCGGCCCTCCACGTGACCAGTAAACGAAGCATACCTTCTGCCGCATCCTGCGAACATGGATTCCCTATGCAACTGTCTGTGCATGAATTCCTATGTAAGCTATCTGGTTTTCTATCCAATTTTGTAATACATTCACGGTTGCTAGGGATACAGTCGCCATGGCTAGCACGGTTGCTAGGGATATTACTGTTATAATCACTGCAATCCATACTTGTAAGCGTCTGGTGCGCGAGATGAAGCCCATGGTTTGGGCTAATTACAGTCGGTAAATATCCATTGGAAACACCAGAGTCCATTCCGGAAACGGATTCCATTTTAACGTCTTTCATTGGCCACTGATCTTCAAACCCACAAACCGATAATGCCGGCCTAGAATAAAAGAGAAAAAAAATAAAGAAAAATTAGAATTAACAGTATGTAGACATAATAAATGGAAACTTATGAGTCAACTCATGTCAGCTCTTTCTTTGTAGTTAAACATATCAAGTAAGATCTTGTTTACAGTTTTATATTTTGATTTCAGTAACTGCGCTACCAAAATCGATGCTTTACCATTAAATTTTTTAAAATATTTTTTATCATCTATATAGTCCTATATTATTTAAGTTTCATCCTTTTTTAGCTAAACTCGATCGTAAGATAAAATCACAGTTAAACAAACCCTACAAGGTATTCTGTTTGTATAGACTACTTTTAAGCTGCAATTTTTTTAAGCGATGCTAAGTGTACCAATTAGTAATCGCAAGTACCTATCGTAAAACAAGTATAATCTCTTATTCAAGTTATTATTTTTTTATTCTCAACAACATACTTTTAAACCAAACCTGGACATAAAAAAAGAACTTCACAAATATTTGTTTTAAACTTAAACCATAAAAAATGATTAAATATAAATAAGATAAAGAGTTACTCACATTATCATTTTTGTTTGTCAGGGGAGCTTCCAACTCGTATGATATGACAACAGTGTTGAAGCACCGCTTTAGAAGTGCCCCTCAGCGCTGCAAAGCACCTCAACTCTGATTGGTTCTGGGACAACAACACGTGAACAGTGAGTAATGTAACACCACATTTGATTGGTTGATAATTAATGCCTCTAACCGTTACCGATTTTGGGTGAATTTACAACAGTTTTTGCTACATTTTTTTTTCACTGACAAAGAAAGTCTTACAAGTTGACTATAGTATTTATGGTAGTTATGTGGTTTGTAGATCTCTTTGTACAATAATTGAAACAAATTATTTCTGCTTTAATTCATGTGCCACGATGTGCAAAAAGCGTCACCTCTCCAAAGCGGTTAAAATGTACAGCAAATGTATTCTTTATATAGGAGGGGTGGGGAAGGGGGGAGAGAAGGTGTTGAATTTGCCCTTAACTAAAACTTTCAAGCCTAAAGTGGGAAATCACAACATTTTCTGAATTTTTGACACAACCCTAGCACCATGAAAACTTAGCAATTAGATCATAATTAACTACACACATTATTTACAATGAAACTGTTAAAATGAAACTGATTTATAAACTCCAGATAAAGCAAATCTAAAGGGGTAAAACCCACCTTAGTGAGTTATCAACAGTCACATTACTTTATGATTACTTATTTATTTGTTATTAATTAAATTTTTTATTGATATTTGTACAGTTTCATAAACCGCGACTGAATGAAAAGGGATTTTTGTCTCTCAGAAAAGTAAATAAATATATAAAATGCAGTATGGTCTTATTTGGAAAGCTGCGTGAAAATATCTTAACGTTATATGAGTCTATCAACCCGCCTCCTCCAATCAACTTGATTGCACAGTTTGCGTCATTTGTTGTTAAAGGCAAATATTTCAAAAATATGTTAATGTCGAAGTGCCAATTAGAACTCCTGGCCAAGTGTTAAAAGTCGACAGTGTTCAGATATTGTTGACGCAAGCGCACGGATTGTTTAGGTGTTCATTTTAACTGTTAATTTTCAATAAAAAAATAATACAACTTAAATTTAACACCTCGCGTGTTGGTCATAAATGGTGTTAGTTGATACAGTTTGGTACAATATGTAGAGGGGTATTATAGGATGACAAATGGCTGCGCAAGGAGGGTGTTCGTAGCTAAGAAAACATCATTACAAAATGCGCATTTAAATCACATTTTTCGGGCAGTTGACTCCGTGTTTAAGTGACTCGAGCCATGGTAGCCACAGAGCACGCAACTTGGCTCACAGCCATGTGTTGTTGTCAATTCTCTAAATGCTGCCAAACCCCCAAAATGCATGGAAATAAACAGTTTTTTTTTTTGCTTGAAATTGTTTAAAAGAATTAAACTCATCGAATGCATTGATTAAAACAAATAGTGTTCCTTTTCTCTCAGAACACCTTTTCAGATCTAAAATGTTTGCCTGTTAATTTTTAATAAATTTGTACCCTTCTGGTTATTATAGAGATGTAAATCTTTTCAGCGGTTTTTTTTTTTTAAACAAAAGCAGACCACCTGAATCCTAAGATGCGCTTTCAAAATCACGGACTAGAACGTATTCAACGATTCAACACTTGATATTTCTGAGCGTAATTGAACGGCTCAAGTATTCATAAGTCAATATGTGAGCTCTTGAGTTTTTCAATTTGGTAATTCTTCACATTTTCAATACCCCCGCCTTCATCTTTCCCAGTGACGTCATTGTGACGTAATCGTCACGAGGATTACTATAATAGAGGGTGTAATAAACCTGTGGCACCTGTCTCCTTCTGTAGGCCCTGTAATTGTGTCGTAATCCCGCGTTACGTCATAATTGTGCGTCTGATTTTATATTGAAAAGTATGGACTCGCTTCATTTTAAGTTCGCCGAAAATTCACGTTCAAAACCTTAAACTTAAAAAAAAAAAAACAAAAAAAAAAAAACAAAGAAAAAAAAAACAGTGACTCCGCGCTGTTTGTTTGTTTGTTTGTTTGTTTTTTTTGTTGTTTTTTTTTTTTGTTTTTGTTTTTTTTTTTTTGGTTTTTTTTTTCTTTATTTTTTTGTTTTGTTTTTGTTTGTTTGTTTGTTTGTTTGTTTTTTTGGGCTTTTTCATGAGTTATTATTATTATTATTATTTATTTATTTATTTACTTTTATTTATCAATAAATAATCACACTCTGACTGCGATGGAGATTTCCGGCTGGTTCGTTTAGTAGGTGTTAATCCGCATACTCGCTGGGATACTAGGCCATCGTTTGACGCATGAGAGACGGTAGAATTTGTTTACACAACAACACAGTGCGTTTGGTGTTCACCATAGAAAGGATTTCGAAATCACCGCCAGAATTCCTACTGGGCAAAAAAAAAGTTAACCAAAATCATTTTATACGCTCTATAAGTGGCATGTATAATTGATAACTGGGGTCACTAAAATACACACAGGCATAAACAAACACACAAAATAACCTTTAAAAGTCCAGTTGCGCATTATAAGGGTGAGACTTCATGAGACTTTTTAAAAGACGTTTCAGGAAACATATTGCCTCACACGTTCGCGGGTCGAGAGCTCAAAGCTGCATATTGCCATTAACCATTTGTACAGTGCCATCGACAGAGCATTAGAAAGTTGTACATTTCCAAGCGGTGTCTTTTTCTTTTCCAAAAAAAAGGCATTTAAGTTAACGGTTAAATAGAATGCACTCTTCTTTTTACGGAAATTGTCTTTGTTCATACATAAAATATTGACATGGCATCAAGCGCAATCTTGTTATGTAAGTGTCATGACTTCGAATTTGATTTCGATAAACAATGAGGCAGATCACCTTCTGGGAAGTCCCGAACAAAAAGGTAATTGTTTAGAGTCTTGTGTTTGTTTTGATGGACATGTCTTTGATCATTGTATCGCTTTTCCCGATGGTACTTTTAATGCTTGGTTCAGATTGGCCATTAGAGAACGACTTGGCATTCAGTTATACATGTCTTTATGACCTGTCCAAATCTTGACACCTTCCCTGCATGTGGAAGAGCAATAATGATCATGCGTCTGTATGCATTGACTCTTTACACTCACAATGTAGGGAGAAAAAGGGAGGAAGGGTGGGAGGGACGGACAAGACGGACGGATAGATAGCCAGGCGGGCGGACGGACGAGTGGAGACGAAGGCAAGAAGGGACGACGGGAGGAAGGGATGGAAGCACAGATAGAAGGTGGGAGAAACGGACGGACAGCTCGACGGATAAACACACGGACGGGCGAGACGAAGGCAAGATAGGGGGAGGGACGGACGGACGGCTCGACGGATAGACAGACGGACGGGCGAGACGAAGGCAAGATAGGGGGAGGGACGGACGGACGGATCGACGAATAAACAGACGGACGAACGGGAGGACGAAGGCAAGAAGGGACGAAGGGAGGAAGGGATGGAAGCACAGACAGAAGGTGGGAGGGACGGACGGACAGCTCGACGGATAGACAGACGGACGGGCGAGACGAAGGCAAGATAGAGGGAGGGCGGGACGGACGGACGGCTCGACGGATAAACACACGGACGGGCGAGACGAAGGCAAGAAGGGGCGAAGAGAGGGAGGGATAGAAGCACAGATAATGGGAGGGACAGAGAGAGGGACTGACGAATGGCTCGACAGATAGACAGACGGACGAACGGGAAGGACAGAGGCACAGATGGAGAGAGGGACGGAAAGAGGGGCGGAGGGAAGGACTGACGTGTGATGTCTTTCATCTCAGAAACCGCAACTTCAGGAAATCTTGAAAAGAATATGCGCAACCTCGATAAGAAGATAAACCCTTCGGTGATACCTGAGATTGTATCAACTAACTGTGCCGTGTGTCCTTACATAGATAAGCAACAACAAGTAACGGTTTCATCAAATCCACTTGTTAAAATGCGATACATTTCAGAAGTGGTCACTTTGATGTACCTTACTTGCGGCCATGTTGGTTGCTATTTGGTCAAGAGCCACCACCAGCGGTTTGTTCTTCAGACATAGACATTCATAACACTGTTTTATTTTGTCATTGAGGGCAGGGCCAAAGATATCCACCCCACCCACCCACCCACCCACCCTCAACCGTCCCAGCCCTTCCCCTGTCGTTTTCCAATCCGCGGAAAAATTGTAATAAAAATTAAAACTATATTGTTCAGTTTGTTTGTCCAGTTAGAAATTCTACTACTAATATTTGAAAACATCTGCTGCTACAGAAGTATATATACCTATCTTCTAAACTGTTAATGAAATCGTCATATTTTCTTTATTGATCAAGCGACTATCACACTTGAGTCAAACTAACATTTTAGGCGTCGTCCTCTTGCACACTGATTGGCTACAATACGATGGTGGCCACTTCCGGTCGGGAAATCTGCAATCCTTCCAGCGGCATGTTCAAAGCCAAGCCTTTTCAAACGGATTTGAAGATCCAAGTACTGTGGGTCTTTTTTTTTTTGGGGGGGGGGGGGGAAGTTGACCATATTCAGTTTGTGTGGGAGCAGCTTGAGCAGAGCAATCCCCTCGTTTTAAGCCAATTATCGGTGCCAGTCTGTATATTCATCTAGGGTAAAATCATGACCCCCCCTCCCCGACAAGATATCCTAGGATATCTTGACCCCTTTTAATACAAAAAAATAATAATAAAAAGAATGTATGTTACATATTTTATTTCTCACTACACTGAAACTTGTACAGCAAATGCGACCACCATAAAAAAAGGAACAAATAAAATCCCGAACCACAAGAGTTCAGATTACAGTTCTGTATTTCATAAAGGTTTAATATTTTCGTTCGTGAAATGTACATCCTGCGATTTGGCTTCCTAAGTTTTGACAGTTCTTTTTTCGGACAGGTCCCTGAAAACACACATATATCGGTGGATCAGATAAAGGCTGTAGCAACGATTTCATTTTCCGTTTTCCAAGCTCCAGGCTGGTGCATGCAACTGTTCTGAGAAAAGCCATCGCAAATTTGGCAACTTGAAAATATTTCGTCCTTTTTTTCGCGAAAGCCAATCGAAGGTGTTTTTCCGAGGGAAAGATATCCGGGAGCCAAGATATCCTGGGACATCGGACCATCCAGATTTTTTTCTCCAGAATTTTATATCTCTGGGCAGGGTAGTCGTATAATTACGTATAATTAAATACATCTATTATACGTAAGCAATATCTGTTTCAAAATTTTTTTTACCATTGGTCGGAAGATTATCTAGTTCCGATGCATAAAATATATGCATAACATATACATTGAGAAATACGTATAATATATAAATATAATATCTTTTTTAAATTCTTTTCCCGATTGGTCGGAAGTTCGTCGGAAAAAGATGTCGGCCCGATGAATATTTGCCAGCATCTATTAAACTGAAGAAAATAGTCATCGGGCCAACGGCGTTAACCGATGAACTTCAGACGAATGAGGGAAAAAAGGAAATGCGACTATTGCGAACATATAACCGATATATTACTGATGCATCGAAGCCGATGCCGACGTTTTGAGACGTGGTTTATACAGTTCCGACGTCGGCCCGAGTGTTCAAGGGGGGGGGAGGAGCAGGGAGGGGCGGGGAGGGGGAAGAGGTGTTGGGAGCCGAGTGGGAGAGGAGCGAGGGAGGGAAGAGGGGTTGGGACCCCAGTGGGAGAAGATCGAGGGAGGGGGGAGGGGTTGGGACCCGAGTGGGAGAGGACCGAGGGAGGGGGAGGGGGGAGCCGAGTGGGAGAGGAGCGAGGGGGGAAGGGGGAGATAGCTTCCTCGTGCAGTCCTCTTGCAATCATGAAGAGGCTTTTCGCCTGCTTGTCAGGTTAATATATGTACTGTTGTAACTGTCTTAAGTAGATGAAACGTTTGATGTGATTGAGATAAATGCCTTTATGTCCTTACGATAACTAAGATGAAAGCTCCGGAGAACAAAACCTAATATTCGCGTGCCATACTGCTTCGTTCTTAAGCCACTGCAAAACATCGAATCGAATGAAGAAGTTTATTCTCACTCATATTGTTTTAGATAATCGAGGTGATGTATGGTAATTGTGCGGCATTTGTGATTCTCCAAACGATCCATGCTCGTCACTGGGATCCTGACGAAGTGTCCAGGGACATGTGCTCAGGTGAAATGACTAAGCAACAATGCGTCCAGTGTCCCCATGCTGAGCTTAGCAAGCCACAATTAATAGAGAAATGTTTTATAGACACTTTCGTAAAACAGCTTTTAGTAAAATAGTTAAGAGTTAAGATGTTTTCAACAATGAAACTAAAATTTGAAAATTAAAAAAAAAACAAAAAAAAAAAAACATGTTTTCGCATTAAAAAATTTCATATGGTTATTGATTTACGACATCTTTTACGACAGAGTTTTGACGACGGATGGACAAATCACTTGAATTATTTATGAAGTCTAATTCAAGTGTTGTCAGATTTATGGGCTGTGCAAAGATAGGTGAAATGAGGTGGAGCATTTCACCCACAGACATGTTAAAAATGAAATGAATCCTAACAATATTACATACCAAAACTTGACACGCTCTTTATTCAGTAATCAAAACACTGTCACATTCGGTACCCACGCATAGAAGGAACCCGTTTCCGTTGTTATAGAATAGCTGACCCCTGAGCAGATCTATCAGTCGTGTATAAACACAGATCGGATGGATATTTTAAAAAGAAGTACCTCTCTTTATGAATACTATTTTCGCAGAATTCTCTTTGATTTTGCGGAGTAAATAGGTGTTATATACAACAGACCGAATCGCTCCAGGTTGGCTATTGGACAACAATGACCAGTTTCAGAATATGTTGTCAATATGCACTCTTACAGGTCATCGCATTTCGTAAAAATAACACGAACCACAGCCACAATACATGAGCACAGCATGAAATCGTTACCCCTGAAAGAGTAAAAAAATGTATAACCCAAGTCAAAACTATATAAATTTAAAATTTTATTACCTACCTGTACGCTTATCGGCACAAGTCGAATAGTAAATTTTTAGCAATCAAAATGAGAGCATCCATTATCTCTCCGCGGAGACTGGGAGTGGGTATATTTTATGCATGGAGACTTCACATCAAGTAGTCCGCCTCTTGTCCCAACACTTCAGCTTTTTGAAAGAGCTTGTAAATTTTACTACACTCGATAAAAACTGTGATATATAGACTTTTTTTTTGGATGTGTGTTTAGGAAGAAGTTCTATTAGTAAGTGTTTTGCAAATTATCGAGTGCATTTAACCAGCAATATTTTTAACCCTAACTACACTGTTGTTTGGATTAATGCAATAAGTGAAATAAGACGAACCGTTCAATTTACAATTATCGTAATCATGATAGTTACACGAATCTACAGTACTACTACTACCATAACTGTATACTACTATATACATATATAATACTAATAATAATAAAAAGAATAATAATAATATCCATTGTTCCATTCTAGACAGTTAGGAGATTCTTATCTCAGATGTAGGTACATAGGCATATAATGAGCAATTATAAAACCCAATATATATTCACTATGCGGTGCTTACGGAAGTATTAGCAATAGTAACAAATATGTGGTTATGAAATGCCAATTGAAAACTTACTTACAATGGGATATTCTGTAACAGACGGGATCGTAGTCTCAGTCTTACCTTTTTTATCCGGAAAAAAGTGTTTTCCCGAATGCGGCTGCTTCGTTGCTTTTAAGGGCCCATATCCGCTGTTGTCTAAAGCCAACCTCTTCGGCGGTTCGGTCTGTCAATAGTGGCCAAGGTATACATATGATTAAATTGTGAGTTATTAGGTCTTAAAATGAATAAAACGCCCAGGAAACCAACACGGATATGGCATCAGTGCGCACATTATCCAAACTGCTAAAGATGTAATCTTAGCTCCTACTTGGTATATTATATGTTACGTGCGTGTCAAAGAAAAAAAATTAAGGCAGACGCGGTCAGCGCGGAATGCCAGTTTCGTTAATAAATGAGGGTATTTTTCGTTTAATACTCCGCGTTTCCTGCAAAAAAGGTGTGTTATTTCGGAATTTTACACCGCGTTTCGTTAAAAAAAGGGGTAATGTTTCAAAATTAGCACTCCGCTTTTAGAGGTTGTTTTAAAAAGTCACAGACACGCATGGTAACCAGTTGGTACTTGAGTGTCCCCTGGGTCTTACCCACGCGTATTGTGCGGAAATATCCTAGGTTGCACCACTGCTAATGGTCTTGGAACATTTTGTACCTTTGCCACTTTGTACCTTGCCATTTTGTACCTTCGCGAAAGACGTTTTGTACTTTTTTGGGACACTTTGTACCTTCGCGAAAGACGTTTTGTACCTTTTCTGCCATTTTGTACCTTACCACTTTAAACCTTTTAAAAGTCATTTTGTACCCTCTTAAAGATAAGAAAAATTACAACCAAGATTAATTTTACATGTTTTATTGCCAATTTGCACGCTTCTTTACAATACCTTTTTTTTTTTTTTTTTGCTATCGCGTAATGTGTAACCAGTAAATAACTTGATTGCGGAAAAATTAGTGTTCAGGCAGGGCATAATTGAGCTCGGGGTCCCAGACAGAAACTATTGGGGTCCCAAGCCAAGTTTCAGGGATCCCGGGACCCCGTTAACTTTATGCCCAGCCAGGTTTGTTTATCCGTTTTGGAAGGTTAGCGAAATTCAAAACATATCAGTATTTTCCATCGTAAGACCTCTCCTTTCTTTGATTTTGAAAATTCTTCTTGTTATATGCCCGTTCCACATCGCCTGTGTTGGAAATACTCACATTCAACGCACTTTACTATTTGGTGACGCGATCGAATGCCCTCTCTGCACGACAGGCATATATCAATAAAAATTTTTGAAGCCTTGCGAGCTTTTAGAATTTCAAAATATATTCTGATGCATTTTACAAAGTTATGTTAAAACTAAATTATTTTAATGTGGATTATTTTAATGTGGATTAAATAATTTAATCCACATTAACCTCGAATTATCCGTTGCGATGTAATCAGTTCAGTTTTCTGTCCAAAACGTACAAAATATCCGATGCAGCACTAGTTAGCAGTTTAACCGGTGATTTAACTATCAAAGAATCGCAGCTGTATTTATACTGATTTTAGAAGACTTGTGCTGAAAGTCCAACCAATTACAGCGATTTGGCAGAGTAACCCTTGAGTAGAGTCACTCATTCTAGTTGAGTAACTTCGGAGAAAATCTAAAATGATTACATTTAATATACTTCCAGAGCTGATCAGTTCTGTCCCATTCATTGAGTAACTCTGTAACATAAACTTAAGTAATGCAATTAACACTGGTAGGAAAAGTTACTCGGGATAATTGCAATCACGGTAAAGCCACTTTGCGGAATGGCCTCTAAAACTATCCTACAGGTTATTGCAATTAATAAATAAACATGTTTTCACTGAAATGAAGTCCAGGTAGAGCAGGCGATATTTACTTTTTTTTTGTTTTAACTGATTATTGCACTATAAAAAAGGTATAAAATGTTAATGTACAACGGTACCTTAAAGGCAGAAAAGTACAAAACGTTTTTCGCGGAGGTACAAAGTGTCCCAAAAGGTACAAAATGACGGAGGTACAAAGTGACAAAGGTACAAAATGCCCCAACTCCCTGCTAATATATTGGTCACTTCTGTCAATTTGCACATGAAATTTGCAAACGGCCAGGAGTCATGTAACAGTAAAATGGCAGAGTGGGTGTAAATAATTATGAGTGTTTTTAGCTTATTTTATAATCATCTGTCGCGTATTACTGTCAGTATGCGCACTTGTAGTTCATGTTTATACTACATTAACTGTATTTAAAGTGTACTTTATGCAATATTGTGTGCAGAGTCTTACATGCAACCATAATTAGATTTCTTCTTCTTCTTCTTCCTTCTTCTTCTAATTATTATTATTATTATTATTATTATTATTAACATTATTATTATTATTATCATTGTTATTATTATTATTATATTTTTATTATTTTTATTATTTTGTATTGTTTTTATTTTTATTATCTTAGCGCGCCGAGCAAGCGTTTCTTGCATGTGCACTGAACCAGCTTGTTCTGGTCTTTCATCTAAATTGGTTGATTTTTGTCTTGTTGTCAATGTTCAGTGCACATGCAATGTTAGTTTAGTGGGTTTAAAATTTCGTGACAATATAAAAGTTATACAGAAATATTGTTAAAAAAATTGCTGAACTTTCAGATCTTCAAATAATAAATTTCGGGGAAATTATGAATAACCACAGTTTTTTGGAAGTCACACAAAGTGCATGATGAAATGGTGAAATAAATCGAGATAAAACGGGACAGACCGCTCTTGTACAGAATTATGAACTGATGGTTAACCATCTTACGGAAAGCTCCGATGAACTTTCCGTTACCAATACTCACACACTTCATTTTCTGTTTCATCGTATTGAAGGCGTTTCATCTTTCTGAAGAGCGAAGGTTTTCGATAACCATGAGATGGGTGTCCCAGTACCGTCCACTCTCTTCTTAGCAGCGCTGTATATCGTTCCGAGATTGTTCTAGTGCAATATCTCCAGACGAGCACGCCTTTGTTGTTCGGTGCAAAATGTGACATAGGATACTGATCATTGAGGACAAACTTATAGTCAAGGAACTTATACAAATGAACGAAAATTATGTGGCTGTGACAAAGACGGCCAACAAGAGCCATGCGACCTCTCTACAGCAGCTTCCACTCGGCATGCACCCCTAGCTATAGTGGCTATCACGCGACATGCACTCTTCCTGTAGAGGCTACAACGCGGCATGCACCCTCGCTGTAGTGGCTACCATCCGAATGCACCCTCGCTGTAGAGGCTACCACGCGACATGCACCCTCGCTGTAGCGGCTACCACTCGGCATGCACCCTCGCTGTAGTGGGTACCACGCGACATGCACCCTCGCTGTAGTGGCGACCATCCGAATGCACCCTCGCTGTAGAGGCTACCACGCGGCATGCACCCTCGCTGTGGTGGCTACCACTCGGCATGTACACTCGCTGTAGTGGCTACCACTCGGCGTGCACCCTCGATGCGATGAAATACTTATTTCATACTTTCGACACGACTGCAGAGGTATTCACCTGCATAGATACACCAAGGTGAAACTTCAGTATAAGAATCAAACAATGTCTCATTCCCTTGGAAGGAACATATAACAATATCTGGAGTGTGGTAGATACTATTTTAAATTTATATTGCATCGAACTGTCCTTTTATTTCGTAACACGCTTTTTAGGAGTACATGCGCAGTTCACGTTCTCCATATAAACTTAAAGTAAAGATCTCATAAAGAAACAACCAAAGTTTAGGCCCATTTGGGTACAGCCAAACCAAGAATGGCCCTTCCTGTAATAACCTATCTATATGGCTCCGACCATGTCGGTGGAGCCATTTACTTGGAATGGCTCTACCAATGAAAGGGCTCATGGGTATAGCCATGTGGGAAGAGCCATCACCTGGGGTGACTCAACTCATTTGCATACTTGGTTCTCCCCCTTTCCCTCTTTTCAGGAAGAGTGATACACCGCGGCCTGGATAATTCTATGTACCCGACTTAAACAACAGTGCAACACCAGGAGAACGCCGCAAACACTCCTATACTCCACTACCATCCCCTCCTGTCTCTCACAGACGGTACGCCCAACCGGCCTCGGGTAACATACATACGAACAGAACGATGTATGAAATAACGAAAAATTAATATTTTAATTAAAAATACTAGGAATCTGATGATCTCTATAAAATAAACAGTCTGTGCACTAACTAGCAATGGTGATCAATTAAAAAATTTGATATGATTAGTGAAATGCGAATTGCTTAGATTTCGTCACAAAATAAATTGCATACAGCAGTGAGAACAAGTAAATTGTAGTTATAGACAAAACAGTGTAAAAACTTCCTCTTCCCACTTCTCCAAGCCGGCCACCTGCTTGAAAGTACCGAACCCACGCACCAGACCGATAGCTTTACTTGTCACAGTCCTAGTGTTATTGAGAGCTTGTTGCCTTGGCGCTGCTGTCCTTGTCTGTTCTTGCACTTGGAGGAATTGCGGGAAGCTGAGCCCTCGTTTAGTGTACATGGCTCCTCTCTGGCTCTAGATGTAGTTCGTACTGTAAGAGACGGAGATCCAGGGTTAGAAATTACTTTTTCTGGGCTAAAGGTTTAGTAGAATTAAGTCCAGTTTATTCATTTTCAGTGAATTCTTTTAACTAAGTTTAAAAAAAGTATTCGGTGACGACCAGTATCCTGTACGTAAGTTGTCTTCTGGTGAAACATTATGGAAGGTGTTCAAGGAGTTAGCTCCCTGCCTCACTTGTCATACTTTGATTTTATATTCTTCCAGAATATTTGGGTCTGCTCGAGCTTGATTATATGCCTCTAATATCACCGTTTATTGTAAACAGACATAGTTTGTTTAGAAATAACTTTAGTCACGGCAGCTCTGAAAGAAATGATTAATGCCTTTTTTACTGGGCTCGATATTCTTTGGATAGACAGTGCGGAGTATGAAGAGTGGATATTCTTGTGACGTGGAAATGGATAGCGATGGAAGCTGTATCGCTTCAAAAATCCCTGCATTCTAGGGCTTTATGTGTTGTATCCATGAAAGATGGCTTACGCTGAAAAATGACCGTGACAATAGCCATTTATTATAAATACCTCATGTTATAAACGCATGGAGTTTCCCTGTAATTCCAGTTGATGCTAGAGACAAAAGAAAGGTGAATTGCAACCGCAAATGCCTCTGTGCTACGTTTGACCTTGCTAGGCTGTCACTCGTTTGAAATGTCTGATCATCTAACAGATAGACGAGTCCTTCCATGGATCAAAGCCCGAAAGTGGCGGAAGCATTGCTGCGAATCAATCGTCCAAGGACTGGAGGAAGAGCATACCCTGAAGTCAAAAACACAATTTTACCAGTGTCATCACTTTTGAAAACACAAACGTGGCAGCGGAAAAGCAAAACGGAAGTGCCAGAAACAACTTTCTTTTCGGCCTATCTGGAAACATAGATATATGTCACTTTCCTGGTTTATTGGGATATATGGATAAGCTTCCGACAGCTCTGCCGAAGTCCTCAACTGCCCAACTGCAACATTTCCTTATAACTAGGGCAGTGTCCATCTGAAACAGAAATAATTGACTAAAAAAGCCCTGTTCAGTGTTTGGCATTTCCTGTATGCATTTCTTGTTCAGTAACGCTTAAACTATATCTTGAAGAGTCAGATTTCACTATATGGATTACCTGTGTAATGTGGGCAAGTACTGGCGCTATGTTTCAGCGCTGTTTTTTTGTGTGTGTCCCATTTAATGTCAATAAGCCTAATGATACTGAAATTACAAATGGGAAGAAAAAAGGCAATATAATTGTGTAAAACTTGTTGAAGGATATTTTAGGTAACTAGAACCTCACTTCGCTAGCGAAATGTTAAACACTTGACAAAAATTAAAACGCAAAAATACTTCCTTCAATGGGTTATTTCTTGAATAATATATTGCAAACAACACAGCTTGAATACGTCTTATAAGCCGAGTAGTGTTTGGTTGTTGTTGACTTAAAGTTTTACTGACTGAGCAGGGATGCGCCATGTTATCTATTTATTCAGTGAGAGCTCGCACAAAGCTCACTGTGCAACTGTGTGTGATGTGGGTTAAATGCTACGCATTTACTTGCAAAAAATACACTCTTTTCACATGGCGTTTTAACAAAGAAAACGAAATCAAAGACGAAAATAAAGTGACATGCACATGTTCAGATCAAGCTCTTCATAAGTCCCAAGTTTCATGGTCGTAGGGTAAATAGTGTCAGAGAAGAAGTAGACACAAAAAATCGGAAAAACTGTCAAGAAGAAAAAAAAGGACGAATTTTGCTCGCACAAATTCATATAACCCTTGCAAGCCAAAGGCTTGTCAAGTGTTAATTAAGTGGTATTGAACCCCTTACTGTACACCAGTTATTTGCCCATTCTTAATTTCATCACATTTTAAGCTTAAGGTGTTTGGATCGAATGTCCGACAAAGAAGCTAGTGACATTTAGCACACAAAATTGAGGCCAACTACATTATGGCCACATCGCCAACTAGGACATTATGGCCAAGTTTTTATAGCCAAACCCATTGTAAACAGGTCGATCACAGAACCCACAAAAGTGAAGTATTAAAATATAGTCTAAATGTTGCACTTGAAAACATGGCCATAATGTCTCTGCTCTAAATGTCGCTGTCCTAAGGGTCGTATCCGAAATGTCGTTAGTCTATATGTCGAGATTCCGCTTGGGGTCGTGTATTCTTTTTTTTGGGGGGGGGGGAGAAATGAAGTTTCCTTGAGCTTTTTTTTTCTTAGTAGAGAGTCTATTGGACTTTCAATTCAGATGATTTTAGAGGGCCGTAATTTCCAGATACCGAGATAGTTATGTGTTTTTATATTCTGTTAATCTGTATCACTCACTGCAATTGATCATTCAGTTCAATTAAATTGAAAACATTCTGTGATGCGATTTAATGAAAATCTCATGGAATTCTGGGAAACTGATGAGATGGAATCTTAACTGTTCAAAACAGCTGGCATAACACCGAGGATACATTATTTTGTTGGGACGGCGGCAGATGTCTACATTACCAACAATAATTTTTTAGTAAACAAATCAATCCATTGTTGCAAAATCTGAGTATCCCGAACACCTTGCTAATCCGGACTAATTTTGCTAGTTCAACCGGTGTCTAGATTAACTAGGTTTTGTTTCAGATATCGCCAGTTCGTTGCATATAAAGAATGAATTACAGATACGTCTAAATGATATCTCATTCAAAAGGGAACTGTAAGAAATTAAGTACCTGAGTACAGTAAGACCTACTGCAGGAGCCCCGATATTATGCTTACCCCTCAATTTGGTACACTTTCTGTCAGATTGTTTAAAATGCCATTAACTCGCTATTGTGGACACCTCGCAATTCATGAGTGGAAACATTTTTACCCGAAAACTTCACTAATGCATTGAAATTGATCCCGCACTAAGGGTCAACTTAACTGATGTCCTTACTTTCCATACATTGTAAATATGGTACTTTTTCCCATTTAGATCGAATGTTGTTAGATCAACTGTCGTTAGATCAATAGCGGATTCAGTTTCTTCTGCGAGAGTGACGCAAAAAAGGCAACACTAAGGTTTTTGCGTATAAACACAGAAGCAGAAAAACGCCATTCATCAATAACAGAAAAAAACATCAATATCACTTTGAAATAGATATAACTCTCTTTTTGTATTAGAAACCAAATTATAATAATGTCATAAATATTTTTCCATATTCCAATAAAGTTTTGATACTTTATAGATACACCATGGTAGAGAAAAATCAACTTTTAGTGCATTTTTTCTTATTTGTTTCTTTATGCTTTTCGACACTGAAATCCTTAAGTTTCCTGTATCGAGAACGCGCACTCGAAACCGTGAACTGGCTTATTGTCGTGGATTCACTGTATATACATGGAGGAGTGATGCATCCAGAGCGTTCGGAGAGTACAATAAGCCAGCCGGCATACATTAAATTTAAAAGAAGACGTAGAAAGCTGGCGGTTAGGATTTTTCGAAATAAAGCAAATAGCTTCGTTCACGCTTCGTTGCAAAAACACTTTTAGTCCAAAACACTCGTTGGGTGCATCCCCATTGCGCTGACGTAACACAACGTTATTTTGCATGACAACAGGAGAACGATCAGACACGCATCAGGCAACGGTAACTGAAAAAAATTAACCCTTTACAAAGATGACAAATCACAATATCGATTTCACAAGTATTAAAATCCTGTAAACTTCCTGCTTTCATTAAGTTTTCAAACACAATATATCATTTGAAATGTATTCGCTGAACAGTGCAGACCTGCATCATGATTTGTGGAATAGAATCCTACGACTTGAAACATGTAAGTACACTTTAAATTTATAGAGACAAAACAAATCTTACAGAAAAAACTGTTGGCTCCTCTCTCGGAAAGAAAGTAGTCAAAAGCACGGATTCCCTAACCTGTTAAAATGGGTGATTTTTTATACACCAGGAAAATTGGTTAACTAGTTGTGTACATAAAACTCCGTGCAGTGGTGAGTATTATCTGTCCCGCAGAAACTCACAACCAAACATGCAGCATGATTCATGATTATTTCCACCTGGTGAATAAGTGATTTAGCAGAATCAATATGGACACCTATGTTTTTCACAGAATCGGATCGCGGTATTACTCCTTCATCTACACACAATGACTGTACAGTAAGTTTATCTTTATTACGATCACTTCTGATGGCCAGGAATTCTGTTTTATCAGGGTTCAGTTTGAGTTTATTTCTAAACATCCACTCGCCTATTTTTGCGATACCTTTTTTCTAGAATCGAGGCAGAGTCGTATTGGTGGTCGGGTTTTAATGAGGTAGGGTTCAGAGGTTGTGTTATCTGCATATCCATGAGAAAGTAGCAGAAGCACCCGAATTAACAGTCCTAGAGCCATCGCATAGTCACTGTAGAGCTGAGGCCCTAACCAAGATTTCTGAGGCACCGAGCAACTTAACTCAACCGGATCCGCATATTCAGAGGCTGCCTTCACTTTCCTCTTTCTACCGGAGAGATAAAATGAAAACCACTGCGGTGCATCATCACGAATACCCAGCGTTCGATCAAGTCTATCTAGAAGAATGCGTTGATCGACCGTGTCAAACGCTTATTCAGGGTTTTGTATATGTCGTCAAAGATTTTGATTAGTGCCGTTTCGGTGCTGTGCGCTTTTTTATAAGTATGTTGCCAATATGGTTCTTCTCCAGGTGCCAGGATACTTGTATACCCACTGCCTCCTCAGTTAGTTTACTCAAGAACGGTAGGTTCCTCACAGGACGGCAGTTTGGTTCTGCAGTTCATGGAACAGAAGATAAAGCGTACTTTCTCAGCATTAAGACAGCCACCAATTGAGTGGCGCAGGGTGGAAGGGGCGGCATCGTATGTGTTACGTTTCCTGCAAAGTGGGTGAGACCTTTCTGTCAGAACTGCGCTGTGCGTTTGGTTTAAAAGAGGAGGGGGGATAAGCTTAGAAATGTGAGTTTAGGAGTTGTTTTAAAAAGGCATTGCCATGCAGGGCAATCAGTTTGT